>CM059190.1:46342520-46512575 GCA_030323885.1 Branchipolynoe longqiensis | reverse complement strand
TGTGCATAGTAGTGTGTGGGGGAGTATGCCCCAGCCCCTTTTAGTCATGAGTCACACTCGATCAACCATGTGTGCGGAAGTTCTTTCCTGAGGAGTACTATGCCGTTGGATTTGCTGGTGTATTCTAGGAACCATCGGACGTCAGTCCTGAAGTCGTCGTTTATGGGGTGCGGGCCGGTGAAGGGGGCTGCAAGTATGCGAGACATGAACCTCCTTGCAGGGGTGACGCACTTGGCGACATGTTGGAGTGTGGCTTCCTGGTGGCTCTTGTTTGTGTCATCCATGCGTTGCCATTGAGTGTCTCCTCCAGCTTCTCTGTCGGTATTGTCACTCTGTCAGTTGCTGAGAGTTCGAACCCGAGCCACTCTAGTTCTTTTGCTGGTGGGGTGCATTTTTTTGTGTAATAGTGCTTGCTAGCCCCAAGCGAGTAGTGATGAAGATTATGTCGTCGTATGAGTGTTTTGCTTCCTGGAGACTGGGTGCCATGCCCACGAAGTCGTGTAAGCAGCAGTGGAGAAAGTGGCCCCTGCACCTCATTAGGTATACAACAGCATTGGTTGTGCGGGCGCAAGCCATTGATGATGTTTGGCAGCCAAAGGGGGGTGCTATGTCAGTGTAGTGGAGACTGTCTATTGTGATTCCTAGGAGGGGGGAGGAGAAGGGGCTGGTCCGGAGCTGCCTGTATGCTCGGGCGAGGTCTGCAGACCAGATATGTGCCTGCTGCCCTATCCTCGCCACCTCGACGGACACATCCATGATGTTTGGGAGCATGTAGGTGCACTGCTCACCTTGGTAATATGCCTTCCTTATCCCCGAGTTCATGCTGCTCCCCCTGGGCCATGTGAGGTATACGATGACTCGCCGTTCTGATGTATTCTTTTTTGGACGGGTCATCATGGGGCTCATCTGACTCCAGGGTGAGAAGGGGGCGTTCTCGAATGGGCCGAGGAGTGCACCGTGTTCTATCTCGGTTCGTATGTATGCTCATATGGTGTCCACCTGTACTGTGTCATTTGTGTGTTTTTTTGTGGTGGCGGTTGGTGGTGCGGGTGCAGTGTAGTCCACTGGCCACCCAAACTCCAGGTAATCCACTCGCTTGGTGTCATGGTAGTCTCGTAGCATCTCTCTCCACTCACTTATGTTGTGCCCTGATGGTATTGGGACTTTTGCGCCTAGGTGGTTTGGGAGTGTGTGCTCTCTCACCTCGTTGTAGATGTTATGGTATCGGTTAATGGTGCTTCCATAGTGTGCTGACTGGGCATGGCCATTTCTCATCCAGTGTCTCCTTATATTGGTGTGGTGTCATGGGTGGAGGGCATGGGTCGGCTGCGAAGTTGTGATGTGGTGCCCAAGTGCATGTTGTTCTGCAGTTTTGTCATGTTGTTGGGTGGCGTGGTCTGCTGTTGTGTTGCTGTCGTCGTGGTCGTGTGTGTTGGATGTGTCCGCGGCGTCGTGTTGATGTCGGGTGTTGTTGTTTACACTGGAAGTACCACGTGCATCGGCCATGTTTGTTGTGATGGGGTGGTTGGGTTGGGTGCCGTCATCTGTGGCATCATCTGTGGTTGGTGGGTGTGATGTGTGGGCGGTTGGGCGCCATGTTGTGTCCGGTGGCGTGGGTCGGGTGGTGTAATGTATGTAAATAGGTCAGTTGACCAATGAGCTATTAGCATATCAGATGACGTCGATACGCTGGTTATGGGTGTACTTAAAGCTCCATAGTCTGATGAAATATCAAATTTTCAAAACAAAACCAATTATCTAGTTTTGATTTTACATATCTAACTTAGATACTGATGCACTTATTAAGCATTTGATTCTGCGTAGAAGGCAATACTGAGTCAATGTAGCAGAACCTGTTACTGCAGAAGTCTATGGTGTCAGAGTTTTGGCAAGCATGCCAAAACTAATTTTCCATGTTTGCACTCAAAATATCTAAAAAAGTTTACCATTTAAAATAAAAGTAACTTTGAACTAATGTAAAGTAGATACTAGTGATCAATGTAATATATTTATCTCAGAAAAAATGCAAAAGTTCAAAACCATCAGACTATGCAACTTTAAATAAAGATTTGTTGAACAGACTTTGATGCGTTAACACTCCTTTTACATGGTGTCAGATAGAATCAAGAATAAAGGAGAAAACGCACAGAATGGCATTATCAGGATTAAAACCACCAGCCCAGCTGAACTTGCAGGACAACGTTGCTACGGATTGGACATGGTACAGCGCATATAAAATATACGCCACCACGACATGAGTTGTAAACAAAACCGAGAAGGTACAGTGTTCAGTGTTTCTCCATGTAGCCGGGATCGAAGCACAGAAAGTCTATAGAACTTTCAAAATTACTTTAGCGAATCAAGACAAGTTCACGCCATTAGTAGAAGCTTTTGAAGAATACTGTGCAGGCAATACAAATATAACAGTGGTATGTTATAAATTCAATTCATAAAATCAAACAGTGGAGAACATGGATACATATATATATGCAAACTCAAGATCAGAATAACATTTTGTAACTATGGCGACATCGAAGCCTCATTACTGTTGGATAGGATTGTTTGCCATGATGGACAGTTGGTGTATGTGCTCGATCATTGGTTCCCTCCATGAGCGTGGGAGCGCGGGGTCTCTTATCATTTGTGGCAGTGTGGCGAAATACTCTGGCCATGTTCCCTCTCCAACGCCGACCTTTACTTTTTTATCGCCATGGATTACGTAAGAGTGAGCAAGCAAGGTGACATTACCTCTTTTCTTTCCTAGGGCCGCTCCTGCTGCTGACAGCATATCATTGATGGTGTCTGAACGGCTGTCGGGCTCGTCCCCTCCAGGGCGTGTAGTTTGCTTGTGTGCGGGTAGATTGTGGATGGGATATTGTGGTGGATGTACTGCGTGTAAGGCGTCTGGTCGTACGGTGTGTGCCTGACTGCGTCGGAGTAATGTTGGCGGGTGGCCCTGGCCGTCGTGCCGGTGTGGGCCGGTGTCAAGTAGATGGTGGGTGCGACCACGTGGTGTGACAGGAGTTGGTCTGCACGTGTCACGGTGGGTGTCAGTGGCGGGGTCAGCTGGTTGTCGTGTGTGGCGATTTCATCTGTTGTCATGAGTCTGTGGTGTTTGCTTGGTGACTCTGACATCTTGGTCATTTGAGCCATGAGGTCGGTCCTGAGGTCGTTCATTTTTCCAGTCATTACATTTTGTATCGCCTGCAACATGGTGTCGGCGATTGGGCATTCAACTTCATCCACTATTTCATTGTGGGTTGGTGAGGCGTGTTGGGCGGCCTTCCGCTTGTTCATCTTAACGGTGGGGTTATTTTCGGCTGTGCTTTTGTTTGCATTGTTTGCTCGTGGCCTTCCCCTGGTCTTGGACTAGTTGTATCCAATGTGAGCTACGTGTTGATTTCCTGGTCGGCGGCATTATGTTGCGTGGCTTTGCGTTGCGTTGCTTGGCGTGCGGCTGAATTTTGTGGGGATGTGTGGTCCGGTTGCCTGGAGAGTCCGTTGTGAGCAAGGCGCAAGCTGCAGTCACATGGTGGGTATTTGGTGGGAGGGGGTCGTTACGTCACCCGATTGCTCATTAGGGTTTGTTGTGTTCGGAAGATGGCACCACCATAGCATGGCGGCCGCTTGGCAGTGCTGTAGGTATGGGGTGGTGGTTCAGTCTTTTTAGTGTAGGTGGCTCATCTGGGTCAGCAGCCTGAGCATACGGGAATTCGGGGGTCGTTAGTTTAGAAAGGAACTGCAAGGTCGAGCCGCCAACAGTGGTGGTTTCTTACAAGAGTTTGGCCCGGCAGGTGGTGCCATGAGGCGGTTCTGATTGGAGGGTGCCAAGCCGCCGCACCTCCGCCGTGAATTACCCACGTATGCATAACATCAACAATTCTGAAGCAATTTGAGCTAAAAGAACCCAAAATACTTTTGACAAGCTTTCCAAAAGTTCTCTAGCTATGACACTATTGACATCTCACGATGATCACGTGTAGGATGACCTAATTCAAATGTCGCCTGGTATCCTGGTATTTTCCACTGATGGCACCATCACACCATCATTTGTTTGTGGGCATGTGATGTGATGTGGGCTGACCTACTGACGTAGTTATAGTAGGTCATGGGATTCAAATCCATAGGTTTGAAACTTGTTTTAGAGCTGCATGGTCTGATGAAGCATAATTATTTTGTCAAAATCTAACCACATACTTACATTTGATCTTATATTTTCAACGCAGATGGGACAATGTTAGACTAAAAATTTGAAGATACCCAGTTTGTGTGTATGTGTTTTTTGTACATCAGTTGATTAAGCTGGGGAATTTTCAGTCACAGACAATTTGATCTTCCTATTTCCCATGCTCCTAACCCTATCCTAGTAATGCAAAATACCAAGATAGGTAGTGATAAGTATACATTTTTAAGTCATTGGTTTGACTCAACCAGGATTCAAACCTGGGGGGTTTGAATTCCATGACCTACCAAAATCAGAGGCGGGTGCTCTACTTATTCAGCCACTGTATCTAGATTTATAGTACTGCCCCACTGGGAGACCAGGCCAACCTCACCATGATTCAATTTCCCACTCAGCCAAATTATCATATATTTAATTTTAGTCACATAATTAATCAAATTGGGTATACATATTAATTTATTGATGTAGTTCTGCATCTGTAAATAAAACATATTCAATGTTTTATAAAGTAGATTAAAAAAGGTAACCAGCAGACTGGATTCAAAGTAACCAGAAGGGGTGGCCAAAGGCATTGAGCAGCTATTGTATCCACTGCTCATTCACACCTGTAATTTACTTGATAACAAATTGAAATGCTGCTATCCCAACACATATAAGAAAGAAATATTAAAACAACCAATGAAAATCAGGGGTGGCCGATTTTTCAGGTATGGGTGGGGACGATCACCATTTAAATTATTTTATTTTATTTGGCCATATCCTAACCTCACCTCGCGTTCAGCATTATTAGGATAGGGTATGGAGCAGTGAAATGGCGAAGGCCAATTGTCCATGATTAATCAACTAACATACCAAAAACAAAAAACTGGGTACCTTCAGATTTTCAGTCTAACATTTTCCCATTTGAGTTGGAAAAATAGGGTCAAATATAAGTGTGTGGTTTAGTTTTGAAGAAAACAAATATGACCATGCAACTTTATATCAGCCCAGACTATGGTGCCAGCAATACTACCACTGAACAGCCTGGAACCTGACTATGTTCTTGGAATGAGGGTCAAGGCTAATCAGGCCACGAGATTGACCTAATTGGTTAATGGTGTTCTTCCTTGATTGCTGTCTTAAATTAGGTATCCAAGGGGATGAGATAATAAATTCACTGATTATATTGTATGTGCTGTCACAAATCCAGTATCTAAGTTGGATATATACAATCAAATCTTGATAAGTGTTTTGGTTTTGAAAAAATATGTTTCATTGGACCATGCAACTTTAATATCACTCATGTAACATAGCAATCAAAGCCACATCCAGAACATCAGTTTAACATACACAACAAAGGCAAGCAAGATTTGATGAATTACAGTGAAGCAAACAAGTTTATGTCTTACAAGAAAAAAGTTGAAATTAAAAAAGAAAAATAACAATTTTGGATAAATGCATGGGGTAGAGGTGTAAATTTTCACATTTTCACTTTAGCACAAAATCATACAAGAATACGTTTGATATCTTTTGTGGGAAGACAACCATTAATGGTTACACTGTTCCTACAATTTCTATTGTTAACAGAATAGTATATGTTTGTGGAATAATGGATGGAAATTGTGAATAAGAAATGTCTAATGTCTAGCCTAAATATATCTAGCATTGCTAACATCCTTAATACAAAAAAACAACAATAATTATTTGACTTGTTATCAATAAAATAAAGAATTATCTGCATCGTAATGTGGAAAACAAATATGTCAAATATGTCTTGCCCAGTTTTAGAGCATGACCCATATATAAATATTATTATGGGGTTCTTAGTGACATAACCCGTTAGTACTGAGTAGATAACCCAGCATACCTTAATTAGGAATAATTAAACACGCGAACAAGGAGCCCATGTTATGGAATTTTATTGAATCAAAAGTCATGTAAAAGGCAATGAGTAATGTCAGATCAATGTGTTTTAAGGTAAGTTCGACTCAGGCCCTCAACCCTTGCGTTTGATTGTTCGTTTTGATGGGTTGGGTGGGTGGCTGAGCTGGAGGCGTGGTGTTGGTCGTCTGACTGCCCAGTTGGTAGTGGCTGGAGCAGTGAGCTGCTCAGGTTATATAGGTGGTATGTAGGTCAGGCAGGGCGTGAGTCTCGCGAGGCGAGATCGTGACGTCAGCGTCCCGTGTGGTAGTTCTGCCTGTCTCCGGTAGGGTTATTAGTTCGCAGGTTTGAGTTCAGATGGCGCCACCGTCGGGTCGGATGGGTGGAGCAGGGTGTGGGTCTCGCGGGGCGAGATCGTGACGTCATGGTCCCGTGTGGTAGTTCTGCTTGTCTCCGGCAGGGTTTCTAGATGGTGGGTTTGAGTTCAGATGGCGCCACCATCGGGTCAGAAGGGTGGAGGGAGGATGTGTGGGCAGGGGGGAGGGTAGGGCTCCTCGTGCGCGCGTAAATTATCCATGTTGGTTGCCCATCATGAACAATTAAACACGCGAACAAGGAGCCCATGTTATGGAATTTTATTGAATCAAAAGTCATGTAAAAGGCAATGAGTAATGTCAGATCAATGTGTTTTAAGGTAAGTTCGACTCAGGCCCTCAACCAAATGTGGGGAGGGCCTGTGTCGCGGCGGGGAAGGCCACCTTCGGGACGTATGCGTGAACTGCCGAGGACCGACAGTTCCCTAGCCGCCGGACTTCGTCGATGGATGCGCCGGCCCTTGCACAGGCCTGTGCTCCCCCTCTCCGGAGGCTGTGTAGGGTGTAGTCTTCCGGGCACGGGTGGCGAGCGGCTCGGAGCGCAGCTCTGAGAGCGGCCAGGAGTGTGGGAGCGGTGAGCGGGGCTCCGTTGGGGAGCCGGAACGCCGGGTCCTGCGGGGCGGGCCGAGCGGACCTCCTGTAGGCCCGCTATGCTCGGACGGGGCAGATGGTGAGTTGCTCGTTGGGTCGGACCACGATGGAGAATTCATCGCGAGCCAGTCTGGTGGTTTTAGTGGATCGGACGTGGAGGACAAGGTGGGTACCCGCATCATGGACGTCCGCGTCTTGGATGGTATGGCCGGGGTCGTCTTTCCGGCCAGTGACGAGCAGGTTGCCTTGCCTCAGTAGGGTGACGTATCCCATGAGTATTGCTGCGGTGAACACCCGTGCTCGGCGGCCCACGGCTCGGAAGTGGTTGATGATGTGGAGTAAGGTTGTTGGTGTTATGGGTGGGGCCTGTCTTGGTTGGTGGAGGGAGGACCGGACGACCCCGCGCTTGATTACGGAGACCGCATAGGTGTCAAACGCGGCCGTCCGGCCCTCGCTGGTGCTGACCCACGTCCGTGCCCCGCTGAAGTAGTTTAGTACTGCCGAGGGCGATCTTAGTGTTGTGTCCAGTGATGCGACGTAGGCCATGAGGTCGTACTGTGATGGGCGGCGGGGGTCGTAGCGGCGATCGTGTGCGTGTTGGAGGTAGCGTTTGACCTGCCGGTTCTTGTTGGCCCACGTCCCCGCCGCCAGGCCTGCCCGGAAGAGTGTTGCGATGTGGGTCCGGTCGTCGTCGGGAGAGGCTGGGGATAGAAGGCAAATATTACTATCCCCAGTCTATATAGCGTTGGATATCACGGCGTTACAATGTGTGACCCGAAGTCGGTTTAGGGTAAGGCGGCGGCAGATTGTGTCGGCTTTTTCTCTTGCGGCGCTGTCGAAAGGTGCCCTGCTGAGTGCGTCGGCAAGGATCAGTTCTTTGCCTGGCTTGTGGATGATGCGTACTTCCGTGGAGTACAGGGCGGCAAATCTCCATATTTCCCTAGCGCAGGCGCAGAGGACTGGATCCTTCCCAGCTCCGGAGGAGAGGACCGCTTGGGATGTCTGGTTGTCGGTGTTGATGGTAATCTCATAATCCTGCGGTCTGGTGGGGGCAAGGGCGTGGAGGGCGACGACCAGGTTTATGGCCTCGAGCCTGTTTATATGGTGGCCGGTTGCCATATATTCCTGGGTGTACGCCTCCGTGTAATATACCACCTGGGAGTGTGCTCCTCCGGCGCGTAGGGAGGAGTCGCACTCGATAGTCCATGGTGATCTCGGTGCTGGTTGGAGGAGGACCACCCCGTTGGTGGTTCTCGCATAGTCCGCAAACCAAGCGAGGTCTCGTCTTAATTCGGTGTTGACGGGGTGTCTGCCGGTTCGTGGTGTGTCGCGGAGGGTGGCCAGTATGCGGTTCATGAACCTGCGTGCTGGGGTTACGCATCTCGCGACGTGTTGTAGGCGTCCTACTATGCGCTGTAGGGTCGTCCGGGTCAGGGTCTTGACGTTGGCTATGTCTCTGCATTCTTTCATCACATCTGCTAGTTTGTCGTCAGGGATGCTGACGGTCATTTGGTCGGTGCAGACCTCATAGCCCAGCCAGGTTGTGCGGTGTGTGGGTGGGGTGCATTTTGTGGGGGAAAGTGCCAGGCCGAGGGCCGCCATGATCTTCAGCATGTCTAGGTAGGCCGCGTCGGCAGCCTTTTTGGTGGCTGCTGCCCCGACGAAGTCGTCGAGGTAGCATAGTGCGAAGTGTCCCCGCTTCCGTATGAGATATATCACGGCGTTTGTTGTTCGTGCGCAGGCCATTGATGATGTTCTGCAGCCGAAGGCGGGCGCCAGGTCAAAGTATATGTCATCATCAAACCTGATCCCTAGGAGGGGGACGGAGAGGGGGCACGTTCGCAGCTGGCGGTATGCCCGTGCTAGGTCAGCGGACCAGATGTAGGATCCTTGGCCGAGCCTGGTGACCTCGTCTGCTAGGTCCATTATCCCCGGGAGTGTGTAGGTGTTTGGTCTGCCCTGGAAGTATCCCTTCCTGATCCCGGCATTGACGCTGGCTCCTCTGGGATAACTGAGGTCTACTATGACCCGGCGCTCATCTGTGTTCTTCTTCGGCCGTGTCATGAGGGGGCTGGTCTGGGCCCATGGGGTGAAGGGTGTTGTGGTGAAAGGTCCGAGGAGTGCGCCATGTGCTACTTCTTTGTGTACGTAGCGGCGGATCCATTTTGTTTGGTCGGCGTCTTCAGCGTGGTTTGCTGCAGCCGGGATTGGTGGTTCGTCGGCCGTGTAATCCACCGGCCACCCGAATTCGAGGAAGTCTACCAGTTCTGCGTCGTGGTAGTTCCTGAGGTGTTTCCTCCAAGCCGGGATATTTAGGTCGGATGGAACCGGGATTCTTGCCGCGACGTGGTTGGGGAGGCCCGTAGCTCTGACCTGGTCGTAAATGGTCCTGTATGGGTGATCGTTCCATGCTTGGGCAACTGTGGTCGGCCAGATTTTAAGGATGGTAGAGCGGTAGGTTATTGGTGTGTGGGGTGGGTCGTAGGGCGGTGCCGGCTCGTTGGTGGGGTCTGCGAGTGCCTCGTCGACGTCCTCGTCTGCCTGTGCCCTGTGGTCGGCTGTGAGTAGCGCATCAGGTTGTTCGCCTTCCTGCGGGTCGGGGCGACTGGTGGATAGAATGGGCGGAGTGGCCGTGGGCCGGACCCGTGCTGTTTTGGTTCCTTCCTCGTGGCAATCTAAGTTCATGGTCGTGGGGCCAGGTGGTGGTGTTTTAAGTCGGTGGGTTGTCTCCCCGTCTTTTGTTTGGATGGTGGGTTGGACCTTTGTGGTGGTGTCGTGATAGGCGATGGTTGGTGGCCGGGAGACGCTTTGCGGGGGTGGCGGCTGGGCGTCTCCGTTTGATGTGATGGTAGTGGAGGGCTGAGGTCGGGATGGACCGTCTTGTTGGGAGGCGAGGCGTGGCTTCGTGGTGCTGGCGGTCGTGTTGGGTTGGGTGGCGGCTGAGCCTGTTTGGGTGGTGTTTGCCAGGGCTGTTGATGTGGCCGTTGGTCTGTGTGTGGAGTCTGCGCTTGCCGCGTGTGTTGCCGGCTTGCTGCGTCTGCGTTGGCGGTAGTGTGAGCCAGTTGTGGCCTGTTGGCGGTGGTCTGGGCCTGGGTTTTCGGTGGTGTTCTGGTGGTTCAGGTTCACTTCGGCTAGTGGTGTGCGTCCGCTGGTGGCCTGTTTGGGTGTGGTTTTTGTTTTTGTCGTGTCCGTTTTTTCGGCCTGGCTGGGGCCGTTCAGCAAAAATCCGATTTCTCCGTCGTGTTTTCGTTGGATGCACCTTGGGTTCGCCTCTCGAGTTGCCGTTTTTTGTTGTTGCACTCGGTTTCTTTGTGAGGGTTAGCCCTGCGGTATTTGTTTGCGCACCACGCGCAGAGTTGGGCAAAGCGTTCTACCCCGGTTCCGTGGGATGTAGTGAAGCCGCAGTCTTGGCCCGTATTCCATCGATGGCATGGCCGGCCGTCGGTTTCGTAGTTGAACTCGGGCCGCCTGTATTGTTGGTATGCTGGTGTTGATGTGGTGTCTGCCTTTTGGTTTTGGGTGTCATCGGTGTGTGGCGGAGGTGTGCGTTGGGCTCTTCTGATTGTTGCGGATCGTTTTTGTGCCTGGATGCTTCTCTGTCCGGTAAGGCACGCGTCTCGCTGCACGTCCTTTATGGCCGTGGGATCTCTCCATGCCCTCGGGAGCCTGCCGTCATCTATCATGTTAAAGATCCTTTCGGACCATGCAAGGCAGGTGTCCCACTCCCACTCTGCCGCCATCTCCACTATCTGTTCGACGTGGTCTGCGAGTGGTTCAATCCAGGTTGTGGGTACCGTGTGGTCTTTCGCCATCCTGTGTACGGATAGGTATTCGAACCAGGTGCTCTGGCCCTGCCCCACCTTCCCCTTCTGTTCTGCCCGTATAACAAAGGTGTGTGGAAGTAGTGGTTTCCTACCTCTGTGCTGCTTGTTGTAGCCGTCGCCTTGTGCTATGATGTCGTCCATTATCTTCCGGTGTGCTCGTTCATCTTCGGATGATGGGGAGCGCCTGGATGCGTGCGGTCTGCGTTCTCTCCCTCTGGTGGCGTCGCTGTCTCTCCGGTCGTTATGCCTCTTGCGTGTGGTGGACGCGGGGCGCCATGCTCGCCCGTGTTCTGGTGAGGAGGACGGTTCACGGTTGCGGTTTCGGCGGTTGTTGTGGTGGTCGGAGTTGCGTCGGCTGGCGGGTGTTCGGGAGGAGGATGCCGATGATCCTTGGCTGTTTGATCGCTTCCTTTTAGATGTTTCCATGGCCGTAACCCTCTCCATCATGGTTCTGTTGAGCTCAGCCTGCTGGGCTAGTGTTTCTGTCAGTGTTTGCTGTAATGCGGCCATCTGTGCGGTTGGGTCGATTGACTTGTTTGGGGTGGTATGTGAAAGGGCCTCGGCTGGCGGAGCTCGGGTGGTGGTGGCTCGCGGTCTGCCTCGTGTGCGTGTGGTTGGTGTTGCGTCTGCTGTGGCGGCTGCTGGCGCTGGCACGGGTGCAGGTGCAGGTGGAGCGTCCGTGTGGTCAGAAGCGTCAGTGTTGCGTCTGGTGCGTTTCGTTGTTCGCGCCATTTTTCTTTTGACGTGGTGTGCAGGTGGTCGGATTGCGTCAGGCAGGTCGGTCGGTGACTCGAGCAGCTCACGGTTTTGGGGAGGGCGTGTGCAGGTCGCTTGGTTGGTGCAGATTGTAGAATTTGCCTTATCCGCGGTTGGTGGAGTGGTGATAGTGTAGTCTCGGCTCAGTTAGAGCTTGTGGCGCGCAGCAGTGTGGTGCAGTGTGATGTGGTTGTTGGCCGTTCGCTTTGGCTGTGGGCAGGGTTGTGAGTGTCCGCGGTGTGTCGACGCCGGGCGGTGTAGTGGGAGTATCGGCCGGTTGAGTCGTCAGCGGTTTCGTTGGTAAGTGCGTCTGGCTGGGCGGCGGGCAGTGGAGAGACAAGCCGGTTGGCTGTGGGTGCAGAGCAAGCCGGGTGGCTGTTTGGAGAGCAAGCGTGGTGTTTTCGGCCGTTCGTTTTGCTGCGGGACGTATTGTGGTGTGTTCGCGGTGTGTCGCCGGCAGTGCAGTGGGTAGAGGCTGCGTAGTGGCCGGGTCGGTTGTCGGTTGTCGGCGTGTCCGTCGTTGTATTGTTTTGACGGGCGCGGCAGCAGGGTGGTGCAGTGTGTAGGAGTTGTCGGCCGTTCGTTTGGCTGCGCGCAGGTTGTGATGTGTTCGCGGTGTGATGTGTTCGCGGTGTGATGTGTTCGCGGTGTGTTGTCGGCAGCGGTGCAGTGGCGGTGGCTGACCGGGTGTGTCGTGGTTGGGTTCGTTTTACCTGGCGGCGTGTTGGGCAGTCAGTGTTGGTAGTATGCTGCCGTGTGATGTATAGTTGAGGGCCGTTCGTTTGGCTGCGGGCAGGGTTGCGACGTGTTCGCGGTGTTTCGTCGGCGGGTGGTGGGTGGGTTAGCGTGCCGAGTGGCTGTGAGATGGGTGGTTGGTGCTTACTTGGTTGTTGTGGCGGCAGGGCGACAGACGGGCCCGGTAGGTGCAGGGTTGGGGTTGTTCGTCCGGCTGCGCGGCGTGCAGTGGAGAGACTAGCCGGTTGGCTGTAGGTGGTGAGCAAGCCGGGTGGCTGTAGGTGGAGAGCAAGCCGGGTGGCTGTTTTGGAGAGCAAGCCAGGTGGCTGGTAGTGGTGAGCTGAGCTGGAGGCGTGGTGTTGGTCGTCTGACTGCCCGGTTGGTAGTGGCTGGAGCAGTGAGCTGCTCAGGTTATATAGGTGGTATGTAGGTCAGGCAGGGCGTGAGTCTCGCGAGGCGAGATCGTGACGTCAGCGTCCCGTGTGGTAGTTCTGCCTGTCTCCGGTAGGGTTTTTAGTTCGTGGGTTTGAGTTCAGATGGCGCCACCGTCGGGTCGGATGGGTGGAGCAGGGTGTGGGTCTTGCGGGGCGAGATCGTGACGTCATGGTCCCGTGTGGTAGTTCTGCTTGTCTCCGGTAGGGTTTCTAGATGGTGGGTTTGAGTTCAGATGGCGCCACCATCGGTTAGAAGGGTGGAGGGAGGATGTGTGGGCAGGGGGGAGGGTAGGGCTCCTCGTGCGCGCGTAAATTATCCATGTTGGTTGCCCATCATGAACAATTTCATAACAAAGCGATGAATTGTGAGATAGTTGATCTGAAATGAAAGCATACTAAACATGTAAACCATGTGTATGTAGAATTTGTCTGCATTTGAACCCAGGTTGTGGCCTAGATTCTGTGCTACTGAGAGTTGTTTGATTGTTGTTGTTTTAAGTCCTAGCAACATCTACGGTCATATCAGGATGGGTACCGAGTTGTGAGAGTCTGCACCCATGGTGACTTTATAGTGCTGTCCCACTGGGAAACGATGACCTGATATCCCACTCAGTCACATTATCCTTACACTGAGCTAATCAGTCCTTGCCCTATCCCATTAATGCTGAGTACCAAGCTAGGAAGCGGGAAGTATCAATTTTAAAGTCATTGGTTTGACTTGACGGGGAACCGAACTCCCGACCTTCCGCACGTGAGGCCCGCGCTCTACCGATTAGGCCATCGCGCCCGGTACTGAGAGTTGTAAAACATGCGGGAGCTTAGCTGAAGTCCACTGCTTGTGAATCTCCTGTGTAGATTGGTTGGTTGTTGGAGTTTTATACCCCTGTCACACTACGAGGTAACAGGCCCAGCGAGTGGGCAACGTAAAAATCACTTTTTTACATAGTCGACGTAGGCGAAACGTTGGTCCAACGTAGTTGCAATGTGTCTCAACGAGTTAGAACATAGAAAAAAAAGGCCCAACGTAAGGCTAACGAGCCTCCAGCGTGCACGGCGTCAGCCTAGCGAAACCCTAGCGACAGCTCAGCATAGGACTCACGTAATTACGCCCGCCCTAATGTAGCTACATGTGACTCTGTTGTAATTCGTAATGTGAGTCGATGTCAGGCCCACGAGTAAGCACCATCAGTCTAACGACAGTCCAGCGTGCTCAGAGTACAGACACTGAGGCAAAATGTTCACACCACGTTCACAGCATGTTCGCTTACGTTTGAAGAACATTGGAGAATGTTACATATGTTATGTGCGCGCCAGCCATTCGTCAACTACATTGAATACGTCAAGACATGTTAGACTTACGTTAGACTAACGTTAGACACACGTCAGAGACACTTTATACCTATGTCAAGATACGTTAACACCACGTTGTCAGCGTGCGGGCTGCAAGTTCCTCCCGGCTCTCAGTCAGTCTACAGTAAGTCGACGTAGCTCAACGTAGCTCTAATGAACGTCTAACGTATCTCGACATAAGCCTAACGTGAGCGCAACGTAAGCCCAACATAACACAACATAATGGCCTTTACATCGAGCTACGTCGAAAGTTTTGGGTATGTCCAAAACCTTGACGTGTGTCACCGTATCTCAACGTAGGCTTAACAAACGAGTAACGTATCTCGACGTAATGGCCAAATTTGACCTACGTCGGCTTACGCTACCTCATTACATCGTAGTCTGACAGGGCCATTACATCCTGGCAACATCTACGGTCATATCAAGTCTATAGTGCTGCCCAACTGGTAGACCAGCCCACCAGCACCATGACCTGATATCCCACTCAGTCACATTATCCTGATATTGCTATCTGTCTGTGTTAACCCTCTGACTGCTGTGTCCCTGTTTGTTTGTTGTTGTTTTACGTCCTAGCAACATCTAAGGTCATAGGTTCCCATAACCCTTCCATGTACTTTGCCTTAGAATCAGAGAATCTTACAATCTTCTACAGGCTTATTGCCCACCAAGCCAGTGGTGGATAAGGATTGGTATTTCAGCTTTTTGTAGAATTACATTAATTGGTGAAACTGACACCCTACTTTGAAAATCAGGATAAATCGTTCACTGTGTATTATTGGAGATGAAATGGAATTATTATTGCACACCTGATCAGGTTTGGGTGCCACTTCCTTCGTTCGACTGGATGCAGTGGCCGAATCTGTTAGAGCGTGAGCTTCCCGCACGGAAGGTCGGCAGTTCGAAAACCCAGCTGAGTCAAACCACTGACTTACCAAATTTATACTTCTCGCTACCTAGCCCAGTGCTCGGCATTACTAGGATAGGGCAAGGACTGGTTAGCACAGTATACACAGGTGGGCTGGGGATTGGGCGCTCTCTCCCACCTATTATTTGTGCTATCTCCCCCCCCTCCCCCCGCCCACCACTGTGTTTGTGCTGTCAATCATCCATGTGTGGAGCTCTACAACCAATAGGACAGCCAACCAAGACAGGCTCTACTGTACTCTCCAAGCATATGTTGTAATAGTATATATTGTCAAACTAGTGATTATCAACTTAGGACTAATTCTCTACCAGAATGTTGTCTTGTCAAGTATGTGTGTTGTGTTCTGCTGGACTGTCACTATCATTCATAAGGGGGGGGGGGCATAAGCATACACCTTCTACATCAATGGGAATAACTATGGCACTCTGATGGAGTTTACTAAAAATACATGAAAGGCGGCAAAGTAATATTACCAAACTTCATAGCAGGATGCAAGTAATGTGTAGAATATCTTACGTATAGTATCAATAGTGAGCAAGCGTGGAGAATCCAGACTGGTTTTGACAAGTATAATGTCATTCGAGCCATCCAAATTTGCACGGTGGATAGTCTTTTGATGTTGAGTTTGATCGCTGAATATTACAAACATAAGCCTGAAAAATAAAGCGAATAATTTCAAGCTATGTACACTCGACAGACTGCTCGATATGGTGGGTTATTGTTCGCTGACCGTATGGATATTTTAAGGAAACCTATTAAAGTTGCCTACTCCGATAAAAGCATCAAATTTTTTAAAGAAAAACACTTATCTATATTTAAACCTGTATCTCCAACTTAGATACTGGTGTACTTGTTAAGTATTTGTCGCTGTATAGAAGGGCATACTAAGTAAATTTAGTAGAACCTGTTACCATTGAAGCCTATGGGATCAGAGTTTTGGCAAGCACGCCAACATTAATTTAGCATGTTTACTCTTCAAATATCTCCAAAGTTAGCCATTTTACCATATATACTCGAATATAAGTCAAGGAAATTTACCACTAAAAACAATCTCCTATTCTGAGGTTGTCTTATACTCGTGATACCCTCATAGGGAGTGTGGATGGCACCCAGGATGACATTCCGTGGCAAGAGTCTGACTCAGTCAGTGATGATGACTGAGGGCATTGACATTGATGCCGGTGATGAATATTACAGTGATGCTCTTAGTCATGAGCAGGTACTGCAGTTACTGGAGGAGTTTGATGACGAGTCTGACTTGAAGGTTTTTGAGTGACCAGTCGTGTTGTCATCTTGTTGAATATGTGTGCATGTGCATAAATGAAGTTTAATTTGTCAGCAAATAAAATGAAGCTTGACCTATAGTCGGGTTAGGCCTAATTCCAGATATTTCCTTCAAAAAGACCCTCGACTTATACTCGAAGTTGACTTATATTCACATATACGGGAATTCAAAGTTACTTCAAACTCCTGTAAGATAGATTTTAATGATGGACCGAATATATGTATCTGAGGAAATGATAGAAATTCAAAACCATCGGATTATGCAACTTTAATATTTCCAGAATGTTTGCATTGTTTGCTCAATGCGTCTAAGGGAGTCTAAGCGTCTCTCCAGGATGATAAATGAGTTTTAGAAAGATCACTATTTCGGTCAGTTCACAAACAAGGCACACATAACCAACAGATGAAGTTATTACGAAACAATATTTTCCTTCTAATGCTCTGTTAACATATAACACAACAGTTGTCATTTGTGAAAACAATAGCATTGAAATGGCCGCCGTTCCATTTATCTACAAAAGACATAGAATCTTCAAATAAATTTAGAAAAATTCATGTAGACATTCTGCTAGGTCAACATAATAATTTGTATACAGTACAACCCGTTTAAACCAAGCTCGGTTAAACCAAACGATCGGCTAATCAAAACTTGTTTCGGTGGCCCGGCAAAATAGTACCATTTATCATATAAAAAAGTTGGTTAAACCAAAGTCGGTTAATCCAAACTATCGGTTAATCCAAACAAAATTGTCGGACCTCAAGCCACTTCTGGTACGGTTAAACCAAACTTTCATGTGGTTATAAGATCATCTGAGACCCCACTGATTTTTGTATATGATAAATGGTAGTATTTTGAAGGAACCCTAGAAATTTGTTTGGATTACCCCATCGTTTGGTTTAACCGAGCTTGGTTTAACAGGGTTATACTGTATGTACATTAACAAACAATAATCAAAGCGTCCACATACATTGTATATTACATGTGTAATACACTCTTATTCAAAGTCAAAGTCGAAGCCAAAGCTTGGTTAAACCAATGATCGGTTAATCCAAACAAATTTCTAGGGTCCCTTTAAGTTTGGTTTAATGGGGTTATACTGTATAGCGGACTTAAATGAACACCTTTTAATGTAATCCAAAATGAAAAAAACTCTATACATACAATCATTGTCAATCTGCATTTATAGCGTAATAGAGTCGAGGTACATGGAATCAGCTAGAAACTGATAAGAATGGATCATCACAGTAGATATTTTGAGCTAATATATTGTATATGTGGGGAAGGGAGCAAAAGGTACCAATGCAGTATCACGTCAGAAAGTTAACCAAGGCTGGCTGACAACCAATACGGGCATCATGTCAGAAATTCAGCCATGGCTGGTTGACAACCAATACAGCATCACATCAGAAAGTTAGTCTTGGTTGGTTGACAACCAATACAGGATGACACATCAGAAATTCAGCCGTGGCTGGTTGACAATCAATACAGCATCACATCAGAAAGTTAGTCTTGGTTGGTTGACAACCAATATAGGATGACACATCAGAAATTCAGCCGTGGCTGGTTGACAACCAATAGAGCATAACATTAGAAAGTTAGTCTTGGTTGGTTGACAACCAATACAGGATGACACATCAGAAATTCAGCCATGGCTGGTTGACAATCAATGCAGCATCACATCAGAAAGTTAATCTTGGTTGGTTGACAACCAATACAACATCACATCAGAAATTTAGCAATGGTTGGTTGACAACAAATACAGCATCACATCCGAAATTTAGCCATCGTTGAAAACCAATACAGCATCATATATCAGATTGATTGATTGACTGCTGATCATTTAACATTGTATCAGCAGCAACGGTTATGTTCACAGCAAACATCTAGTGGTATCTATTCTGTCAGTCTTATCAATCACATTCACATGCATACATTGAAATGTACATTAAACACCTACATGGTCAATACACAGCAAAAAGAACATTTTGAAGTGGTTAGACTTGTGTCTTGTGTGCAAGGGCATGACATCTACACTCGAGTAGAATGTTCCTTAGTATTAGTTTGCACAAACACCCAACAGTGGCTCTCCATTGAGTAAGAATGCAGCCAAGAGTGGCCAAGGTGACATCGAGTGAGGACTACTTGACACCCAGCATGATGTTATGGATGTTCTTCAATATATGGGCCAATGCTGTGCAAGTTATTGTTTGGATGCTCGTTCCATTCATGTTGCCATTTTGATTTGATATATTTGAGAATAAGTGATCTCAGATCAGAGTGATGATTCCGACATGGTACAACAGCACCATTCTCGCAGCTTGGTCAGCTTGCTCATTTTCATGGATATTAGCATGGCCAGGCACCCAGCAGAAGTGGATGTTGTATGCTGCCATTTGCCAAGAAATTTATTTTCAGAATCACCTATCTAATGATTGATATGAAAATTATATTAGAGTGGGGCCTTAAAGTTGCAGTCCGATGAAATATGAAATTTTCAAAACCAAAACAATTATCTAGATTTGATATTTACATATCTAACTTAGATACTGATGCACTTATTGAACATTTGATTCTGCCTAGAAGGGAATACTGAGTCAATTTAATAGAACCCGTGTGGGTAAAGGAGTAACTATAAGAGTCCTCCCGCCCACATCTACCAAAGGACCAATGTCAGACACCTCGACGCCCATCGGCTTGGTGGAACCTACCCCTACTGTCTGCATGAGACGCAGTGTGGGAGTCGACTGCCCAGAGGCATCGGCTACACCACATGCAGAACTCACAGCAGTTTGAGCAGGAGGTCGGACAGCAACATCAGATGGAGGTGCCACCTGGTATGAACCAGGTGAACCACCGCTGAGAGACTGTGCTGTCCTCTCCAGAGCAGGGCTCAGAGAGGGCGGCTCCATCCGAGATGAGAACGACGATGCGACCGACGGATCTTGTCAAACCTGCCCGGCTCGAAAGCGGGCAAGCTCCTCGAGATCCACTAGGATAACCTGGGACCTTTTAATTTTGTACATGCTGGGAGCCGCTGGCACCAAGGGGGAGTAAAGTGACAAAAAGGCGGCTCCAGGTGGAGACACCAGTCTGCCGATCGCACCACTCCGTGAGCCTCTGGCAACCACCAACAGGGCGACACCTGCAGGTTGACCTTTAATGGCAACTCCTCCATTATAGTCATCGTCACTGACTAATGGCCAATAATTGACTGACTCACAAGACTGCATGAGCAAGTCAATGAAGTCCAGTTGGCATGCTAATCAGAGAGAGCCTACCTCACCCATGTTATGCTAGGTGTGCCACCAGTCCGATACATGTGACCGATTGGGGAACCCTGCCAAGCCACCCCATGGGGGAATTCTCCACCCCACACAGTACCCACCTCGGTCATTACGTACCAAATGGTTACGGTCAATCCCCAACCGCCGCAGTATAGGTGACCTAGTTACCCCGCCTCACTAGTCTAGACAGCTATGCACCCACGCTCGAGCTATAGATAAACACTCCCCTTCCATAGCAGTTATAATACAGTAAGCCCTGTCAACTACAACTAGTTTGTTCAGCGAGAAATGGAAGAAAATAAACACACAGCTTTAGTTTGAGGCATTACGCAGAAAGTAGTAACTACGTCCATTTGTTGGCACCCCCGGTCCTTCCCAACCGCTCTCAAATAACTGCGTAGTCAAGTCAACTGAACATATTTACTGCGTAACTCGTTATGTAACAGGAATCGGAGTAACTTATTTACGCCAAACCCTTGGAGACCGTACAACACCTGCTACTCCACCCACACTAGTTATCTACGCCGTAAAGCTAATCGCTTGGATCGCCGCACAGGCAGTGCATCCGAACCCCCGTCAGGCCTCTGAAGAGTCCCTGCTGCTACTTGAGTTACTGCGTACGGAAACAATACTATCAGAGTCGGACACGATTTAGGGCAACGCCTACAATTGTTTCTCCGTTTATTTGGTCTATGGCGCCTTGGCCGCATAGCCTCTTCCGTAGTAACTGGAAGCCCAGGTACTCTCTTCTGACTGGATGCATCTATAGTGCCAGCCTCCACCTGTGCAGGTGTTGGCTCGTCCCCTACGTGAGCATCCAACCAGGAGGATGTCCCAGCGTTTCTAGACATCTGCTCGGTGTAAAGCTTAAGACGCCTAATGTTGGATTTACAGTATTTTCCATCCTTACCCTTCATAATAACCATAGTGAGAGACACGTTCTGTTATAGTAAAGGGACCGTCCCAGTTCTTTGCGAGTTTGACCCTAGCAAGTGGTGCATGATACCGCACTACTAGATCTCCCACCTTGAACTGACGCCACGCAGCTGGCCCGTAGTCAGATTTTTTATGAGCCGCTGCTTGGTCTAAAGCGTTGCGAACTGCGCTATATGCGTGGTGACAGCAATGCTCGAACCATCTTACAAACACGATTTCGCAAGGAGGCCCTACTTGACGATTCACTACCCCGAGCTGCAGATCAGCATCTAACCGGGGTTCTTCACCAAATAGTAACTTGTTCATAGTCATGCTTGTAGATGCATGCTCCATACATTTATATGCGTGTGCCACAAACTTGACCTGCAAATCCCAATAATTTTGGAAATCGTTTACAGTACAAGCCAATGCAGAAAATAGTGTCTTATTAAAACGCTCTACCATACCATCTGATTGAGGACAGTATGGGTTTGTACCCGTTTTCTTAATGCCCAAAACAAGCGCAATATGGACTGGAATAAGGTGGACTCGAATTCCCGTCCCTGATCCGAATGGATCCACATTGGGGCCCTGAATATCAATACCCAGTTATCCACCAATGCCTGCGCTGCAGTGTGTGTGGTGTTATCTTTAAGGGGTACAATTTCACATACTTGGTGTAATAGACTACCATCATCACCACATTCTCTATGGGCGGCATCTTAAACCCGGACTCAAAGTCACACGCTAGACGGCTCCACTGATGCCCAGATAATTCCTGAGTCAACGAAAGCTTAGCTATCCCATCACCTGGCTTCACCACCTGACATGTATGGGAAGTGCGTACGCGCCGCCTAATATCAGAAGTCATTCCCGGCCAATAGAAACGTCAAGCCAAACACTTTGTGGAGCGAACTAGTCCAAAGTGGGTGGCTGTAGCAAGCCCATGGCAAAACATCAATACATCATCGCGCAACGCAAACGGCACAATGATCTGCAGGCAACTGCATAGCTCTGCTTCCAATACCTTCCACCTGCAGAGCACACACTCACGCAGTTCTAGCAGGTCCCACTGATTTACAATCTTGCAAGTTTCTGCATTCTCCACCGCCTGCTCCTCACGCAAAGGTTTAGGGCGGCCCTCCTCCAGCCACCTGATGATATGCAGTATGGAGGAGTCTTGGCACTGCGCCAGACGCACCTCAGATAATGTCCATAGTTCATCATCATCTATGCCTGCCAGACATATCGCAGATATAGCTGTGAGCACACAATTATGCGCGCCAGTCTCTGCAGTCCTTCCGCCCACACTTGCAAACTGGAATCCTACTCAGGCTTTCTGTGTTGATATGATCCATGCCCTTCCTGAACACAATGTGATCGTTTGTCAGACCGTATTCAGATAGGGTTGCCAACCAGCGCCCCATCATCCCCTCGGCCTCCTTGAAATTTAATAGCCACCAAAGAGTGATGATCCGTCTGGATAATAAAATCCGACCCCACTAGAAAGTGCTTCCATTTCTGGCTATTCACAACGATAGCCATCAACTCCCTTTTCATTGTGCAGTAGTTCCGCTCTGCTTTATTAAGATTATTCCTAGCAAACGACAGCAGGACTTCCAGTCCATCCTGAACCAGATTTAAAACGCTCAATATCGCAAACCCTGACGCTTCAGTGTCAGAATAAACCACCCCACTGCTCTCGGATAACGTGACACCGGGGTCTGAGTGAAGGCCCAGAAATGCCTCCTCCTGAGACTCGTCCCACACAAATTTTCTTTTCTTTGTGGTGATGACCAATTCCTGCAGGGGTACAGCCAAGGGGGCAAAATCAGCACTGAAATCGCAGTAGTATGACACAAACCCGAGGAACGATCTAACCTCCTTCATATCCTCAGGCCTGGGGCGCCCCACAATCGCAGAGTTTCTCCAGGTCTGCTTTAATCCCTCCTGCCGAAACATTGTGACCCAAGTACTGCATCTCTCGCCTAAAAAGCTTACACTAAGAGGCTTTGAGCTTTAGTCCATAGGATCAAAAATGATCAAACACTGCCTGAAGCTGCGCCTGGCATTCCTTAAGAGTCCTACCGAAGACAATGACATCATCTAAATATACTAGGCAGACCTTCCACTGAAGACCAGCCAGCATATCTGTCATCATCTTTATAAACGTGGCTGGCGCATTACAAAGCCAACGGCATCACGTTCCACTCGAACAAGCCTAGATGAGTTCTGAATGCAGTCTTAGCAATATCATCTGGATCCATCGCTACCTGATGGTAGCCCGATTGCAAATCCAGAGTGCAAAACCTTCATTACCACCCAAACTCTCAAAAGGCTCATCTATGCACGGTAACGAGTAAGCATTTTTCCGTGTCACAGTGTTGAGTCAATACAGAAGCGGATGGAACCATCTTTCTTCTTGACTAAATGGACTGGTGAACTCCACGGAGAGTAACTGCTCCTAATCACCCCACGAGCTAATAACTTATGCAGCTCTGTCTGCAGTGCATCTTTTTTAGAATGCACGAAGCACCGATAGGGGATCCTAAAAGTGATGGCATCGCCAACATCAATGCCATGCTTTACCACCTCAGTCCAGCCCAACTCCGGAACTGAGAAAACTTGACAATTATTTTCTAGAAATCTCACTACCTGAGAGCGTTCGGACTGTGCCCACCTCGCAACCCATAGCTAACGGTACAAGATGAGCAGGCAGGCTGCCGCTCAGGGCCTGAGGCACCTCCTGGGGTGCCACACGCTCCTCCGTCGTACGAAAGGTAACCCTATCAGACACGTTCCCCTGCACCGCAATGCCCACTTCCCCTCTACTATTCACAACACTAGAGGGACCAATTAACTGCGTTGCCTGCGCCTGCGCGAAACGCAAATCAGGCTAACCTGTGCCCCAGTTACCCGATAACTGCGAACAGCTGACCGTGTCACACTGCCCACCCCCAACCTTGTTCACCGCGCCAACTGCGTACGCAGCTGACCCCGTGACCTCGTTGCTGTGAGCAGTGTTAACACCAGAATGTTTACCTATCTTGGCTTTAGCGAATTCACGACAAATATCGCCAAAGTCAGTGGCTTCACGTATGACCATCAGGGTGATTAGTGAAGCCGTAAAACGATTTGGATTAAACACAGGCACAACTGAGTCAAAGGGGCTCCGCACAAGCGTATTCTGACCAGTCCCAGCTAATGCAATTCTGAGACCAAAGGTTCAAACAGGCTCTGGTGGTTTCCGTCGACCCCTACAGCTGTAATCTTAACATCACAATCAGTCAGCGGCGCAATGCAAATGTCTTGTGCAACTGCACACACAGTCTGACTGTCGCGACGCAGTTCACACTGGTGTGGATATCGAAGATACAGGTTGCCAGCCTTGCGCAGCTCACAACCGTAATACTCCAAAAATTCCGTCTTCTGAAATATCGGAAACAGTAGGGGCATAATGAAAAATTTCCCCCCCGGATATCCAGAGACAGTATGGCTTGTCCGTACTGTTTGAGTGGCGCACCGGTAACGGTGACTGGCTTCACGCTATTATCGAAAAACACCTTGTCACCATTCAACTTATCGAAGAATTTCCTTCCAACACACCTGACCGCAGCCCCACTGTCTACTAAGAAATACTCGATAGTCCCTCTAATGTTCACTCTCACATACCACCATTTTCTGTCCAGAGTCCAGAAAGTGGAATCCAGGAACAGGAGTCTACCACAAGGGTGGGATAGGTCACACCCCTAATGCTGTACTATATATTTCATACAGTCGTCCAGAGGCGCGGGAGCCAAGGAAGAAACGCAATGCCCTATCTGCCTCATGCCATCCCACAATACCGACTCCACTGGGATTATGTCACCAGGGTCGGTACCGGCTTCCTCGTTAGTTAACACGGAGTCCGCTTTGGCGGTATTCGGGCTTGCCAGATCGGTTGGGCCTAAGCCCTCACGGACCAATCCTAAGCGTTTGAATTGGGTTTAGCCTTCCCATCTCTTTCTTTACGGAGACGGGCTAGCTTAACCCTATCAACACCCGAGTTGTCCCTCCCCTCGCGATCACCAGCCACTACAGCCTCCTCGAGAGTTCTCTTTGCCCCAGTACATTGAATAGGCCAATGACTTAACGCAAAGCAACGACCACACAAATGGGGTCGAGCACGCATATCCTTCTTAGCGACACTCCTGCGCGCAGATAACTCTGAGAGACCACAGCCACTCGTTGGTACCTGCGTCACAGATTTCTGCTCGGCCCAGATTTCCCTGACCCAGTCCTGCACCAGATCCTTTGTGATCGGTGGTGCATCGTAATCCCCCCCCCCCCGTCCCCCCCCGATCCACCCGGGAAGTTACTACCCTCAGGTAGCCCCCCCCCAGTCGAATCCCGGAAGTTATTACCCTCATGGTAGCCCCCTCCAGAACCACTCTGGAAGTTGCCACCGCCGCCATCACGTCTAGTTCCCCGTGGCGCATTAAACACTGCCACCTCGACCTCAAACTCACTGTCCAACTCATCCGGAAGCCCAATAGCCTCAAGCACGGTCGGTCGCCCAGCACACAGTGCCTTGGCGCAGTAATCGTCGACCACCTCAAACATCTCCAGAGACGACTTGCCCAGATGCCAGCTCGCTGCTCCCCAGGATCCAGGAGTGAGCACACAAGGCGCTCCACCACTTTGTTCTCTACTGAGCGCTCACTCATCCCAGTGTCTCTCGCAGCTTCCCTGCCATCCACCTCCAACTGCTGACCGTACGCACGAGATGATCCGTCCCGGGCAGTTTGGACACGTTTCTTCCACTGATACCAGCGCGTCTGAACGTGTCGGGTAAGGAGTGTCATCTCTACATATATTTACAATAGGTTTCCCCACATATACGGAATCCTGAACAACCCCATGCTGAAGCTGAACAGGAGCCACCCCCCGAGAACTATATTCCTGATCGGGAGAGGTCACCGGCTCCCTCGAATGCTCGGATCTACTCCCGCCCTCCCCCTGGGTGGTCGACTGCAGATTCGGTAATTTAACCGAAGAAGCAGAGTGCGCACCATGCGCCGGCTACTGTGATTTCAGGTTCAGTATCCCTAGCACAGTCCTCACCAAGCCCCAACTACGCCTAAACGCTGCTTTCTCAGCCTGAAAGGCAGCTCGTTCATCAGCAAGAGCGCCAAAGCAAAATCTATGTCGCACCTTTCGGCAGACAACAACTTTTGGAGACTCTTAATTCATCCAACCCCTTTCGTTTCCGCGCCATCCGGTCAAACTGGATCCGCTTCCATGTTCACAGGCGGCGGATGCGCATCGCTTCATGAAGCTCTACCTCTGACTGCTACCCCGAAAACGTTCAACCCATAGCCAAATCATCCCCTAACGCTGACGTTAACGAGTCATCGGCCACGGGCCCTGTCTCCAACGACGGTGAGATCTCCAAACGAGTGGGTGAAAAGGGATTATATTGCCCGAACCCCGTCCCTGCAGAACGGAATGCCGAACTCCCCCACGGCGAATACTCCAGTGGTGCCTCCAACGCAGAACTACTGCATACGCCCAGACCGGAATCATTGCCACACGCAGGAGCACTGCTACCCTTGAGTAAAACCGCCCCCGAACCATTGCTGATCGACAGAGACCATACATCATCAAGTGCTAAGCCCACCTTCACTGCACTCCCCGGTTCGCCCTACCCAGTGTTTATATCATCCGAGAGAACATTACGTAGTGTAGTGTCTGCCGCCACCGCGTGGTAGTGGAGCTCATGTACAGACTACTACATAAACATGAATATAATTTAAGTCTCGAATATTACTTCATAGATTGACCTCATACTTTACCATACCCAGCTCCATTTGATATATAAATATTGATTTGTACAAATATTATTTTACATACCCTTTTAAAGAATCCACAACAATTCCGTCGAAAAAAGGCGCCTCAAACGGTAGGATATATTTCCATTCAAGGTCCGAGGACAACACACCCACATCCCCTTTGATCGCGTTGGAGTAATAAATTAAGTTAGTGTCTAGGTCGACGCTCAGCGCATTTACGAGAGTACCTATTAAAGGAAATACAAATATTTAAATATATAATTAATTTCTTTTAAATTGTAAATGTTCAAAACAACATTAATTCACTGTGAAATTCACCAACTCAGACCATGCCGGCACCCGGATACATTTAATAAATACAGTAAAACCTCTCTAAATCGACTGGCCATGGGATCGACTTTAAATGGTCCATCTAGGGAGGTGGTGGGTTAAAAGTTGTTTAAATCATTAAAACGGTATTCTTTGGGCGATCGTTTGGAACCAAAATAAAGCGATCGATATAGGGGAGTGGTAGGTCTGTGGAGGTGGTCAGTCAGAGATGTTTACTGTAATCGGATTCTGGTTTTTTTAAAGACAATTATATGTGTTTCTTTTTTCTCTACTTCATATTTCTTTGAGTGTTTGACAAGCATCCTATTTTAGCAAAAGATTTGTTCACTGCTGCATGTTGTATTAAACTGGGTACCACTATGGCGACAAGGAAACCAAATGTGAAAATATTCCAAATAATAGCAGAAAACATTCCAATGATAACAGAATCCATATTCATATGAAGGTTTATGTGTTGTGCATATATATATATCAGAGTTTACATTTTTATTTCTTCACTTTTTGATTATGATCTTATACAAATTGAGAAAGCTGTTAAAATTAACTGTGTAACATCCATCCATACATAATTTTCACACACATACATAACATCAGTTTAATACACACAACACATTCAAACAAGCTTTTATTGATTACAGTTAAGCCAACAGAATTGTTTCTTACAAGAAAAAAAGTAGGAAAAAATCGTTTCAGTAGATGTACGGTGTCGATATGCACATTTTCATATTTTCACTTTAGCACAAAATCACATAAGCATGTTGGAGAGCTTACCTCGTTCGGGCTATGGTGGTTAAAGTACCTCATTCGAGTACTGGTTCAATTTCCAAGGTCAAATTTCATATAGGATTATGGTGCAGGTTCACAAATATGGTTGTGGAACACTGAGTTTTGGGAAGTTTTCATATTGGAATACATCACTAGAAAGCAAAAAATTATATCTAATTTCCTGAATATCCCTAGGACATTTAGTTGGGACCAGATTGAGTAAATTAACAGTGAATATTAGGAAATATTCAGTAGTTACAACACATGCCTACAGGACAGAACTGCCCATGATAGTACTGTGTTGGTATAACCATAAATCCCAAACAATAGAGGAACCTTCAGTCAACCATGGGGGTATAGTCTGATCTGTGGCCCACTCATATACTTCCACTTGCCACTGGGGTAGTTCCTGTGGGGACTGCTGTACATCATATAGATATATTTTTTGCATACCAATATATATATGCATAATAACTAATTAACTGTGATTATGCATCTGATGCAGTATCATCACAAATATGGCTTGTCTTACTGGTACAACATTAAGAAAAACTTTATTGTATTTGATTTATTTTATTGTTGGTTATCACTTTTTATTTCTATTCATATTATTTAAGGGAAGGCTGGTGCCGGCAGGCCTGGTGCCGGCAGGCCGAGAGTCCCGGCGCCGTCAGGCCGAGAGTCCCGGCACCATCAGGCCGAGAGTCCCGGCACCTGTATTTAGAGATGACTGCATCACATATCTTAGAGTGGTCCTCCATTTGTCACTGCTAAGTTAATCCATATGTAGTCTGGTAAGTTAACACATGTGTAGTCTGTTTCACTCTCCGACTTATTACAAGGGGCCTAAGCTCTGACACTTTAAGACTCAGATTTTAACCAAAAACTGCCAAGGAAAGCTTTCACACCTCAGGTTGCCTAATGGTGCTCTGGGTTGCACATCCACTGACAGCTTCACTCACTGACTGTGAATGCATTACAGCTTATGAGCCCTTGGACTAGGTGTGACAGTGGATTGGATTTGGTTTATAAGGGTCTGTGCCACAGTGCACTGCACACACATATTTCTGAAGGCACACACAACACAACAGTCAACTTGTTACTTGCAAATGGATTACTATTGTGATGGATTTGACACAGTCATCTCTACATTTCAGGGATGAAAGTGGCCTCAGGCAAAAAACGCGGAAATCAAGCCGAGAATATTACACCAACTGCAAAATTCGCGAAAATGCGGATTTCCCCCCATAGGATTAGCACTATCAGGGAATCGCGGAAAAATCCCGGAAGTCATGTCTAAACTATCACTATCTTGTCTATCCTATTGCCCATACCTGATTCGTTCTTGTTAAGGTTTTTTGTTCTAGCAACATCTAAGGCAATATAAAAACGGGTTCAAACTAACCAATTGTCATACTCATTCTGATTCTTTTACATTTTGTTAAAAGTTAATCGATAAACATACAAAATCGCGGAATTCCGCGAAAACGCGGAGATCTTTCATCCCTGACATTTAGGAACACTGGTAAGTTATTCTTCAACTGATATTGCAATATTATGTATATATTATATATAATATTGGGGAGGGGGTTGTTGTGGTTATATACATATAACTTTATAAGTATGTGTATGTGTACATGTACATGCATAATAAAAAATAAAATGAATAAAATATAAATGGAATATTATTTAGGGTAATGGCAGTGTTTGGTTATATATATATACATATATACAGTTATGTAGTCATATATATAGGTCTCCATATGTATATATGTGTATATATATGTATATATGTGAATGCATGTATATATATATAGACATATATACATAGGTGCATATGTCATATTTATATATGTATATACACATAGGTATATGTATATTTATAGGTATACACATGTGTATGTGTACATGTATATTTATATCTATATCCATATATATATGTATATTACATATGTATATACATGTATATGTAAATCTAAAAATAATGCCAATACTAATTTAAATAATACGGTAATAATAATGACAATAATAATGATAATAACGATGATAATAATAATAATAACGATGATAATAATAACGACAATGAAATGATAAAAATGGCAATAATACTTTATGTTACCTGACCTCACTTTACCCGACCTCACTTTACCCGGCTCCACTTTACCCGACTCTCCTTTGCCCGACCTGACCTTACCCAACCTCACTTCACCCGACCTGACATTACCCCACCTGACTTTACCCAACCTGACATTACCCGGCATGTCATTACCTGACCTGACATTACCCGACATGACATTACCCGACCTGATATTACCCGACCTGAGTTGACCCACCTGACTTCACCATACCTGACTGGACCCAGCCTAACTTTACCCGACCTGACTTTACCCGACCTGACTTCACCCGACCTGACTTTATCCTACCCTACTTTACCTGAGTCTACTTTCCCTGACTCTACTTTACTCGACTCTACTTTACCCGACTCTACTTTACTCCAACCTGACTTCGGCGTCCCGGAAGTCACGGCCTTCTGTCACAGAGAGTCACGGATAATGACGAATATAATGACGAATATAATGACGAATATAAATGAAGGGGGCAGGACACTACATGTATATATATATATTATATTATATATATATATATATATATATATATATATATATATATATATATATTTTACCTCGGTATACAGCCTCAGGCTAGCCTCAGGCTAGGGAGAGGGAAGCACATCCCGGTCCATCAATTAGCATAAGAATCTCGCGGTACATGTACGTACGCGAGTTGTTCAGCGATACTTTTCTACAAATTTCTCCACAAATACCTGGATTTTGCGGATTATTTTCCACTTGTTACTTTATTAAGGACATTACCGTCCTTTGTGTGAGTTTTAGCTAGGTGGTGACTGTATTTTCGGAATTATTAGCGTTTAACCGTATCGAAAGTCCGGTTCGCTAGCTTTCGAGTCGCCTTTGTGTGTTGGTTTCGTTCGTTTGCTTAAATCCCCCATTTTCGCTCGATTACTTCTTATAGTTTTTTCGTCTTTCGCTAAGGAAGGACGTATATTACAGTTTAACCATTCCACACGTTTCTTTATTAAGGACAATTACGTCCTTTGTGTGATTTTTAGAGAGGTGGCGACTGTATTTGTGCAATTATTAGCGTTTAACCGTTCCGATTCCGGTACGCTTTTTTCAAGTCGACTGGTCCCTCTGTTTTTGGGGAGTTTTCAGCTGACCCAGAGTTCACTGCATAAACGATTTTATATTTATTTATATTCATATTTCGGTTAAACCCAAAAACACTGGAGGAAATGAATAATTGGAAAGCTTACTAAGTTACTCAGGAGGAAACCAGTCACTGACAGTTGACATAAGCCTGGAGTATTGTATTCACTGTAAGTATTAATACAAACTGTATGAAGATAGTTTATTTTGCATTATGGCATCTTTTTGGAAGTTTAGAACTTCGTAAGTCTGTTTGAGATAGGTATGTTACAGACGGATAAAATGATGGTGACCGGCCAAAGAGCCTTGGTATACAAAACAAAACCAATACTGATTGGTTGTTGCACCCGTGGAATGCGGGTAGAGATGAAAGCGAAAGCTGCAGGGTGAAACCGCATCTCCAGTGGATTTTCTCTCGGACTCTCATAAAGAGTCACGTTGCGGATTATCCTGGGTTTCTTTTATAGACTCCCCAGAACTTTTTTAAGGCGAACCTCCGAGTTTCGTAGCATTTTCTCCAACTTGCTGACGCAGAAGCCGCGGGAGGGAGAAGTGTACGGAACAGAGAGAGTGGGCGGTCCCAAGGCCGACCCCCCGTATGGTTGGTTTCGGTACCAGACACCTACGGCATAAACTTAGCTTACCACGCCTGTACTGAGAACGGTGTAAATACGTTACTCAGTACCAAATACATCCTCAGCCCAGGTTCCACCTGGCGTCACAATTTGTGTTCACGTTGAGTTGATACCGGTTTATAGTAACACAGTCGTTACAGACTACCGATGGCCACGAAGTGGAACAAGGTCCTGCCTGCTGCGTCAGCTGCTGTGGATTGCCCGGAGGAGGACTGTCACTCCTTTCTGGGGTTGACGGCTTTGCCGTCACCTCAGCCCGAGGCCTTAATCCCTTCCGACCCGGAAGCGGAGACCGACCATTAGGTTTGGTTGCGTCGGGATGGGAAAGCCATTGAAGTGCGCGATGTTGGCTGAAGCCTCATCGCGGTAGCCCGCCCGTCACCAAGCGGATAGAGCCGATGGTTTTAAAAACCATGTTATGTGGTAGCCCGTTAAAACGGAGAGACATGTTGGCTCATGCCGCATCCCGTTTAGGCCACCCATTCGACAACGGAGAGTGAGGTTGGCTAAAGCCACATCCAGTTTAGGCAAATGTTACCACAAAGGGCGATGTTGGCTGAAGACCGTAACTACACGGAGAGGGATGCTGGCTGAAGCCACATTATATTTTGTCACCCATTCGCGAATGAAGGGCGGTGATGGCTAAAGCCACATACCGTTAAGCCGCCCGTTGCCGAGCGTAGAGACATGTTGGGTGAAGCCACATTACGTTGTGATGCTCGTTGGCAAATGGAGAGCGTGGTGGTTCAAAGCCACATTACATTTAACCCGCACGTATCCGAGCGGAGACCGAGGTTGGCTCAAGCCACATCAAGTATAACAAATTTTCCTCGGTTACTTGATATAAATACTGGTCTCTACACATCGTTTTGGGTTTGGCTTCCATACCGTTACCCTATGATTTTACATTCGGCTACACGCCGGTTTTGGGAACGGGGTGAATCGGTTCTCCGACACCAGTATTGCTCCCCATGACCGAACGGAGGGCAAGGTTGCCAGAGGCCACATCACGTTAAGCCGCCTTTGCCTAACGGCGAGCGGTGATTGCTGGGGCTGTATTACTTTTTTAAAGCTAGTGGCAAAATGGAGAGCGATGTTGGCTGAAGCCTCATCACAATAACTCGCCCGGGATACCGCCCGGGCCAAACCAAAGAGAGAGATAGGCTGAAGCCTCATTACAGTAACCCGCCCGTGACCGAGCGGAGAGCGATTACAGTTATAACCACATCACGTTTGGTACCCCGTTACAAACGGAGAGCAATGGTGGCTGAAGCCACATCCCATTTTTTGGGTACACTTAAACTTTCAGTTGATGATTACAGGTTTCGGACCTGCGAAGTAGTTTGGCTTTTATTAGCCATGAGTATGTTCTGTTACAAACGGTACCCGTCTGGATATGTTTATACATTCTTCCAGGACAAAAACCAACAACAAACAAACAGTTGGTTGAACACTCTGATTTTCATTGATCGGCACGGAACTGAGAGATACTTTGGCATTTATTAGCCATGGGTATATACTGTTATAAACGGTACCCGTCTGGATATGATTATAGGTTTTTTCCAAGACGAAATACAACAACAAACAAACAGTTGGGTGAAAACTCTAATTTTCATTGATCGTTACAGATCTTTGAATTAAGGGTTTGTTGGATACGACGGGCAGTAAGCCCGAAGATCCCATTTATGATGATAACTTGTGATGGCTTAAGCCTCCCTGGCACACTTGAGTTTACGGGAGGAAAGCAGGCCAGATGCTGGCTATCCAGAGATAGAGAAGCAGCTCAGAAAGCTGGAGCAAATGCTCTCAGCAAAGTGTCAAAAGGGAACAAGTAGAGGATGCACAGCAAACTCACATAGCCACGGAAACAGGTTTTTCCAAAAAGTAAAACTAAATGTGATGTTTCCTTACATAGATGAGTCATTTATTATGGCCCAGTCACAGTTCAGCTGCTCACAGGCAGTTACTAACCAATTTATCAAACAGACCAAAAATTTGGTAAGGTTTGTTTGGAATGAACAACTATATGAATTTACATGTTTACCAACTGGTGTAGCTTGTAATTCATGAGTTTCTACTAAGCTCCGAACACACAATGTGTTCGCTCATAGAGCGGGAAGGACATTTTCGTTTCCCGTTTATTGATGATTAATTGGTTTGTATGCGCAGTTAAAGTAAATGATTAATTTACAACATTTACAAAACTAAATTTGCTGGAAATAGTCAAGAATTTAGCATAACATAGGACTAAAGGGTTTGTGAAGGCCGAGGCCTTCATAAAGAAGTTTAGATCATATTAATGGTCTAGACTTGAGAATAGTGTATTTAGGGTTATGTGGTTTAGTCTGCATGCACAGATGCTATGTCAGAATGTTGACAGATAGTACTACAGCAATGGCTTCCATTCGCAACATGGGAGGGACAATGTCCAACCCATATAATTAAAGAACGAAGTTAATTTGGAATTGGGAAAGCCACATCCAAATTTGTTGGCATCCTGAAATAATAACATATTATAGAATTGGTCTTAGGGCATCCAGAGCCTACCTTTTGGAAAGTTGATTTTTTCTCTTTATTTTGAGGAAAAGACAATTTATAACATACAGCCTAAATTGGCACAGTAGCAAGGAGGGCTTGGAAGTTTTAGCCTTAGGAGACACAAACTGTACATTTTTCCTACACGAAGGGGGACAAATTTTTAAGCATTGATGTTTCGTGGAGAGGTGTTCACAACACCCCTTCTGACATTCCCTTTCGGAACACGTGTTTATGACAGTTTTATTTACATAAAGTTACTCAGCTGAGATTAACTTTGCATGCCTGGAGGAAAGGAACAGTTCAGTTATATTCAAATTATTTGAAAAACTGGGGTTACCATGGTTTACTTATGAAAGAAAAACTTATGAGGCCTACAATGGCACATCTTGTTAGATTTTCTAAGGATGCTTGATAAAGCTTTAGGTTGGAACCGATTAACGCTGCAAGATGTGGTTTTCGGTGATACGTCCGCGAGGACATGGACAGATAGTTGGTAGGCACCAACTTATTCACTGGCTGTGAAATCAGTTTACAAAAGGAATTCCCAAAATCCAAAAATTTAATAGGTTTTTGGGTTGTGTTAATGATATTCGGATTATTTAAGAAATGGTCTGGTAATAGTCTTTTAGATAAAACAGATAGTTTTAAACTAGCAGTATCATACTGTTAGTTACTGGACATACGGGTCAATTTTGATAACATTGTCCCTGAATGATTTAAGAATAGATCGCAAGAAAGCAATGTTTGATTGATAAAACAGATTTTTTAAATCAAACCGCACAGGGGAACAATTATCCACAGTGCGTTTAAATAGTTCCTGGATGACCGACAACTTTGTCGGGTGTCTGCCATAGGGGTATATATCTATTCAAGACAACTGTTAGTGTAGCTTACTAAAACTACACAAGGCAGGAAGGAGTCAATACGGAACGATATGCGTCCCATTCAACGAGAGGCGCCATGGTCTCGAAAGCGTGATTGCTAGGGATTTACATAAAACGAATCCTAGCACATGCAGGCTGGAAGACCACTAGATCGTTTGCAAAACATTACAACAAACGACTAGAAAAGTCAAGCGGAATCGCACAGCGATTGCTCAAAGACAAAAATACATAGGTGAGAAACAAAAGTTTTTTCACTCTCATGATACTGCATACAAAGAACATAAAATGTTCATTATAAAACGTTACAGAGGTAACAAAGGCACTAATCTTGTCGATTAATGATTCCCAATGTACTTTAAATTGTTATTGAATAGTTAACATGATATACAGGATAAATGATTTTACGTAAACGTCTCCCTAGCCTGAGGCTAGCCTGAGGCTGTATACCGAGGTAAAATAGATTAGTTAGACGAATCTTACCTTGGTATAGATGATGGATAACTGTTGTTTTACCGAGGTATAAGCCTCGGATAGACGTGGGCTAGGGCCCGCCCGCCACACCCTTCCACGTCTATTCGTTTGCTTATACCAAGGAAACTTCACAGTTTAGTACCATTGTCATTCTTAGATATTGTTTTGTTTTATTTGGATCATTTATCCTGAATAAGTAGGTAAAGATTGCTGGACCGGATGTGCTTCCCTCTCCCTAGCCCACGTCTATCCGAGGCTTATACCTCGGTAAAACAACAGTTATCCATCATCTATACCAAGGTAAGATTCGTCTAACTAATCTATATATATATATATATATGTATATGTATATATATAGCCACGTATATATGCCAGCGTATATGCGTGTGTAGGATTCGCACTGCTCCTCTCGCGCGGTGCGCGGACACTCGTCTGCTAGGCGTGGACGGCCCGCTTGGGGCGCCAGGTGGACTATATATACAAACCGGAGCCCGGCGTCTCGCACTAGTTTGCTTCAGCCGGCACTGCAGCAGATACTTCCATTCACTTACCTGAGTCTACCTGAGTCTACCAGTTCGCCTTCTACCTGTGTCTACCTGTTCGATTGCAAACACAGTCTACCTGTTACCTGTGTTCTCTGCTTATGCCATGACTGATCAAGTGGAGGGTGATCAACCTGACCTGCGTATCGTGAGCCAAAACTTACAATAATTTACCATCGATTATATCGCTATGCTACTTGTGTGTCAAGTTATGAAAATCGATCAAACGGACAACGGAAAGGATATCGGGAAGGCCGTATCGACGCCGATGTTTCCAGTGTGATGGACGTGAAAATCATCGATATTTGAATAATTTATTGTCGACACTATTTGCCATTTCAGGGTTTCTATGTGTGTGTCGATTGATAGTTGGACAGAATATATTACCGATTCATACGCTATCGTACACATAACATACACATACGCTATCCTACATATAGAAAGTAAACAAGATGGTGGTTGGCGCGAACATATTTTGAATGTCGATGCACTTCACACTTGAACACTACGCTTTCGTGTGTATCTGTCTGGGTGGGTCTGGGGGGACCTAGGCACTTTGGCCCGGCCAGATTATTTATATATACACTGCATGTACTATTTAATGCTGAAATAAATATATCTACCATCCGAGTTTGCTTCGTGCCCATCTTACAGCCACGTATATATGCCAGCGTATATGCATGTGTAGGATTTGCACTGCTCCTCTTGCGCGGTGTGCGGACACTCGTCTGCTAGGCGTGGACGGCCCGCTTGGGGCGCCAGGTGGACTATATACAAACCGGAGCCGGCGGCTCGCGCTAGTTTGCTTCAGCCGGCACTGCAGCAGATACTTCCATTCGCTTTTATTTTTCTTTTATCTTTTACCGGTAGGGCACTTTGGCCCGGCCAGATTATTTATATATAAGCTGCATGTACTATTTAATGCTGAAATAAATATATCTACCATCCGAGTTTGCTTCGTGCCCATCTTACATATATTATATATGTATATACATGTATATGTAAATCTAAGAATAATGCCAATAATAATTAAAATAATGCCGTAATAATAACGAGAATAATACTGATAATAATGATGATAATAATAACGACAATATAATGATAAAAAAGGCAATAATACTTGATGTTACCTGACATTACCGAACATTAACTGACCTGACTTTACTTCACCCGACCTGACTTTACCCGACCTTACTTTACCCGACTTGACTTTACCTGACTTTACCCGACTTGACTTTACCCGACTTGACTTTTCCTGACTTGATGTTATCCGACCTGAATTTGCTGGAAGTGACTTCGCCTGACCTGACTTCACCCGACCTGACTTGGCCCGACCTGACTGGACCCGACCTGACTTGATCCAACCTGACTTGACCACACCTGACTGGACCCAACCTAACTTTACCCGACTTGACTTTACCGTACTCTACTTTACCCGACTCTACTTAACCTGACTCTACTATACCCGAATCTACTTCACCCGACTCTACCTTAGCCAACTCTACTTAACCCAACTTGACTTTACCTGAATCTACTTTACCTGACTCTACTTTACCTGACCTAAGTTTACCCGACTTGACTTTACCCGACTTGATGTTACGCGAACTGAATTTACCCGACCTGGCTTTGCCCGACATTACTTTTCCCGACCTGATTTGACCTAACCTGACATCACCTGCCCTGACATTACCCGACCTGACTTTACTTTACCCGACCTGACTTTACGCGACCTCACTTTACCCTACTTGACTTTACCCCACTTGACTTTACCCGACTTGACGTTACCCGACTTGACTTTACCCGACCTGACATTGCCCAACCTGACTTCTCCGACCTGACTTCGCCCGACCTGACTTCACCCGACCTCAGTGGACCCCATCTGACTGGACCTGACCTGACTGGACCCGGCCTGACCTTACATGACCTGACTTTACCCGACTCTACTTTACCCAACTCTACTTTACCCGACTCTACTTTACCCGACTCTACTTTACCCGACTCTATTTTACCCAACTCTACTTTACCCGACTTTACTTTACCCAACTCTACTTTACCCAACTCTACATGACCGACTCTACTTTAATCGACACAACTTTATCCGACCTGACTTTACTCGAACTGACTTTACTCGACCTGACTTTATCCGACCTGACATTACTCAACCTGACTTTACCCGTCGGGTCAACTCAGGTCAGGTCAAGTCGGGTTGGATCAAGTCTGGTCGGGTCAAGTCAGGCAGGTCAAGTCAGGTCGGATGAAGTTGGGTCGGGTAAAGTTGTGTCGGACAAGTTGTGTCGATTAAAGTAGATGTCTACTTTTTGTGCTAGGGGGTTGGTAAAGAAACAAACAAACCAATGACCTTACCAGACACAACTTTACCGGACCCGACTTTACCGGACCCGACTTTAGCTGACACGACTTTAGCCTACACAACTTTACCCGACTTTACCCGACTTTACCCGACCCGACTTTACCCGATCCGACTTTAGCCGACCCAACTTTACTTGACCCGACCCTACTTGAACCGACCTGACTTGAACCGACCCAACTTGAACCGACCCGACTTCACCTGACCTGACTTCACCCGACCCGACTTCACCTGACCTGACTTCACCCGACCCGACTTCACCCGACCCAAGCCGACTTCACCCGACCCGACTTCACCCGACCTGACTTGACCTGCCCGACTTCACCCAAACCGACTTGATCCGAACCGCCCTCACTTGAACCGACCCAACTTGAACCGACCCAACTTCACCCGACCCGAACTCACACGACCCGACTTCACCCGACCTGGCTTCACCCGACCCGACTTCACCCGACCCAAGCCAACTTCACCTGACCTGACTTCACCCGACCTGACTCCACCTGCCCGACTTGACCCACACCGTCTTGATCCAACCCGACTTCAGCTGACGTGAGTTGACCCGACGGGTAAAGTCAGGTCGGGTAATGTCAGGTCGGGTAAAGTCAGGTCGGGTAAAATCAGGTCGGGTAAAGTCAGGTCGGGTAAATTCATGTCGGACAAAGTTGTGTTGATTAAAGTGGATTTCTACTTTTTGTGCCTTCACCCGACCCAAGCCGACTTCACCCTCACCGACTTGACCCAACCTGACTTGACCTGCCTGACGTGATCTGACCTGACTTGATCCGACCCGACTTGACCTGACCTGAGTTGACCCAACGAGTAAAGTCAGGTCAGGTAATGTCAGGTCGGGTAAAGTCAGGTCAGGTAAAGTCAGGTCGGGTAAAGTCAGGTCGAGTAAAGTTTGTCGATTAAAGTAGAGTCGGTCATGTAGAGTCGGGTAAAGTAGAGTCGGGTAAAGTAGAGTCGGGTAAACAGTAGAGTCGGGTAAAGTTAGCGCATGTATAGTCAGGTCGGGTAAAGTCAGGTCAGGTCCAGTCAGGTTGGGTCCAGTCAGGTCGCGTCCAGTCAGGTCGGGTCCAGTCAGGTCGGGTGAAGTCAGGTCGGGTGAAGTCAGGTCAGGTGAAGTCAGGTCGGGGAAGTCAGGTCGGGTCCAGTCATGTATGGTCAAGTCAGGCGGGTCAAGTCAGGTCGGGTAATGTCAGGTCAGGTCAGGTCAAGTCTGGTCAGGCAAAGTCATGTCGGGCAAAGTCAGGTCGGGCAAATTCAGGTCGGGTAACATCAAGTCGGGTAAAGTCAAGTTGGGTAACATCAAGTCGGGTAAAGTCAAGTGTGGTAAAGCCAAGTAGGGTAAAGTCATGTCGCGTAAAGTCAGGTCATGTAAAGTAATGTCAGGTCAGGTAATGTCAGGTCAGGTTATGTCAGGTCAGGTCAAGTCACGTCAGGCAAAATCATGTTGGGCAAAGTCAGGTCGGGCACATTCAGATCGGGTAACATCAAGTCGGGAAAGTCAAGTCGAGTAAAGTCATGTCGGGTAAAGTAAGGTCGGGGAAAGTAGAGTCGGGTAAAGTAGAGTCAGGTAAAGTCAGGTTGGGTAAAGTAGAGTCTGGTAAAGTAGAGTTGGGTAAAGTAGAGTCGGGTAAAGTAGAGTCGGGTAAAGTAGAGTCGGGTGAAGTAGAGTCGGGAAAGTAGTGTCAGGTAAAGTAGAGTCGGTTAAAGTAGAGTCGGGGAAAGTTGACTTTGAGTAAGAGTGTATTGCACATGTAACATACAATGTATCTGGACACTTTGATTATTGTTTTTTATGTATATATACACTATAACCCCGTTAAACCAAGCTCAGTTAAACCAAACGATCGGTTAATCCAAACAAATGTCTAGGGTCCCTTCAAAATACTACCATTTATCATATAAAAAAGTCGGTGGGATCTCAGGTGACCTTATAACCACATGAAAGTTTGGTTTAACTGTACAGGAAGTGGCCTGGGCATGAAATTCTGTTTGGATTAACTGATAATTTGGATTAAACGACTGTGGTTTAACCAACTTTTTTATATGATAAATGGTAGTATTTTGCGGGCTGCCAACAAAAGTTAGGATTAACCGATCATTTGGTTTAACCGAGCTTGGTTTAATGTGGTTGTACTGTATCCATATATAAACATATATTTGGTGAGTGGTTGGCATTTTTATTTGATTTATTTTACTTTTGTTTATTACTTTTTACTTCTTTTCAAATATTTGGGATGTGGTGGAGGGAGGCTCGTAACCGGGAAACTGGGAGGCTATAAATACCGTTTTAAATGCGATAAAGTGTTTATTAATATATGTACATGTGTGTATATGTATATGTGTATATGTATATATGCTGTCACAACAATAAAATAAATCAAATACAATAATATTTAAGGTAGGTTTTTCTTAATATTGTACCAGCAAGACAAGCCATATTTGTGGTGATTATGCATCAGATGCATAATCACAGTGAATTATGTATTATGCATATATATAATATATATTGGTATGCAAAAAATATATCTACATGACATATGTTGGTGAGGCAACATTGTTAATTTGCGAGCGAAGCTAACGTGACCCAGTTCCTTTCTCGTGACCCAGTTGTCATTTCCTCGTGACCCAATTCTACCGGGCCTCTGTCACTTCACCTCCCGCACCCAGACCAACCAGTCCATTTTTGACACACACACATTATCAGCTAAATCATGCCGCCGAGAAAGAGACTTGGGCGTCCTCCCTTACGACCGCAGCTAACACGTGAGTCTTTGAGAAGGGCAGCTAGGGTGTTGGCTCCACATGCACGCAGGCATAGTAGAGGAGGCATGGTTCAGGCAGAACAGGCGGGTGCGAGTTGTGGTAGTTTGAAAATTCCGGCAGACTTAACAGCGTTGTTGCAACTGCAGAGAGAGGCGCTAAATGTTACCAAAGACCTTGTCGCAAGGGTAGGAGAGTTGGAGAAAGCGGCTGCTCCGGCTAAGGCTGTAGGTGACGGTGTTTCGTCCCGTGATTATAGTGCACTTGGCGAGGCGGAGCTTTGCACGCCTGTGCCGGCGGTCCAGGTAGTCTACGACCAGGATTCAAGGCCGCCACACAGGGAAGCTTCGCAGCAAGCAGAACGAACCCCGAGTACGACTCAAGTTCCGCGTTTCTATCTGGCAGAAATGGTGGGAGGCGAAGATACACCAGCTCGTGCACCGGCGCCGGTGCTGTCGGTAGAGGACAGGGCGCAGAATGCCGCGACGGCCATTGCAGAGCTGCTAATGGATACTGCTTCTACTTTCAAAAAGCTGAAAGGTATGGTCATTTTGCCGCACCTTTACATAACTCGGGGTGAGAGCTTCAAGACAATTGGTATGGGAGAAGCAACATGGCCAGAGTACTTCGAGGCGCTTAGGACTGTAGCTAAACTTCCAAATCTTCCTGAAGCCTGGTTTAATAGTATTCTCGAACATGAACAGCAGCTTGTGCACATGGCGACTCTCTGGGAGTGGCCAACTTGTCGGCATTGGTCCGAAAAGGTGTTCAAGTTAATTGCAGACGGACGCATTCCGAGAGGTTGGGATAACAAAGAAAGAATCAAAGAACTACAAGCAGAAGTGTGCTCGGCGGTTACCAGAGTAGCGAATTCGAGTAACTTTCAGTTCCCTGGGTATGTTGCAGCGGCGGCCTTGGCGCGTCCGCTCGCGGGGGCGGTGCAGCAGGCGCCGGTGCAGTCAGCACAACTGGTGAATGTAAGGAACGAATATAATAAAGAGACAGACGGAAGGCCTTGCAACAACTGGAATTGGGGAAAGGACTGCGGATTTGCGACGACTCATGGGGTGCTTCCAGCTAAGTTTCTACATAACTGTGCCTGGTGCGCATATAGACTGAAGAAAAATTATGCCCACAGGGAGCAAGACTGCTTAAAGAGGAGAGCGTTTTACGACAAGAAAGCTGCTAATGATAAAGTTGCTCCCCCTGCTACTACTGTAAGTGGTCGTGCGGTGCCAGTAGTGGCCTCCTTGGCGGGTCTCCCTTCAGTGCCTCTTGCTGTTTCAACTGGCCCAATTGCTCTAGAACAGTCTATTATATCATTAACAACTAATGTACCGGCCGGTAGTAGGTCAGGTTCTGATACTAGACAGAAGCAGTGTAAACAAGAGTTTCCAATTAAGTCCTCAAACCGGCGTACGTGTAAAGAAGAAACTAGTCTTAATACTTGCCGTAAAAGTAGTGTTAACGTGGAGTCGGCTGACGCCTCAGTATTGTCCACAGGGTTCCTTCCTTGTAAGAAGTCTAAAATTTCGTCATGTGATACGTTAAATGTCAAATTATTACCAGAGTCTGCTAGTCTGGATTCGAGTGTCGGCGTGAATATGTCTCACGCCGAGGCCTCGGGTGGTGTAGTAACAAAGAATGTCATGGCGCGGCCGGTGTGTGCTCAAGAATGTACGTTACAAGTGCGAAATGCTAAGCTTGACTGTATTAATGCTGATAATGATATGCTGCCAAATGAAATAGAATTTGAATGTTTCGATACCAGTTCTAACTGTGCTACTCTACTTACAGATGGTCACCAAGCAAAGCAGTTTGTGCCTCCGTCTCCGGTTGAATATGCCCCTACACTGGCGGTGTTTTGGCCTAGAGTGGCAGGGTCTATAACACTTGATAATTCTAAATTTGTAAAAATATATGAAGCAGTAAGGCAGTCGTGTCTGCCTAATTATCTCACATGTAAGTTAACCATTCCGTCAGGCTTAAACATGTCAGCATGGAGAGAAGCTCTTTGTGATTATCCAGATTTCCAGATTTTGGATTATCTTGAGTACGGTTGGCCGATAGATTACACTTCTAAATTCGCACCTACACCTACGTTAAAAAACCATACTAAGAATGCTGAGTCAGATGTACACATCGCGGCTTTTATTAAGAAAGAGTGCCAAGCAGAAGCCATGATAGGCCCATTCCAGGATCCTCCCTTTGCTCCCTGGTGCCAAATCAGCTCGTTAATGACGCGGCCTAAAAAGAATACAGATGTAAGAAGAGTGATAATAGACCTCAGCTTCCCCATTGGGAGGAGTGTTAACGCAGGAATAGCAAAAGGGTTCTATCAGGGAGTGCCCTTCAGTTTCTCATTGCCGTCCGTCTCTACATTGACCGATCAATTGGTTAGATGTGGAACTGAGTCGTGGTTGTGGTCCGCTGAGTTGGAGACAGTGTTGGAGACAATTTGTTTCTAGCATCACCATGCACACGCCATTGGGCAAAGTATGGACAATGATCAGAAGAATCAAACGAAGGGGAGGTGATTCTTCTGTAGTCCAGCACTTGAAACACAACGGCACCATTCTCACATCACTCGACGAAATAAGTGAAGAATTGGCTCGCACCTTTGCTGGAAACTCGTCTTTGGCAAACTGCCTCCCAGGCTTTCGGGTAGTCAAGGAACGCCAAGAGCAAAAGCTCTTGGACCTTTCTTCTGATGGCGAGGAGCACTACAACTCCCCATTCAGTATGGATGAGTTGAGGTGTTCTTTGGAAAGTTCGCATGACACAGCAGTTGGACCTGATGGAATTCATTATCAATTTTTGAAACATCTCCCTGAACATGCACTGAGACTGTTGCTTCAACTCTTCAACAACATCTGGGAGTCGGGTGTCGTCCCCGCCTCTTGGCGGGAGGCGACAGTAATACCGATTCCCAAACCTGGTAAAGACCAGAGTGAAGCCCACAACTATCGTCCCATAGCCCTTACAAGCTGCATCTGTAAAACCATGGAGCGCATGGTAAACAACCGCCTCGTCTGGCTACTGGAGTCAGGACACCACCTGTCCAACCTTCAATGTGGCTTCAGACGGGGCCGCAGCACCCTCGACCATTTGGTGCGCATGGAGACCTTCATAAGAGATGCTTTCCTTAAGAAGGAGCACGTTGTGGCTGTCTTTTTCGACCTCGAAAAAGCCTATGACACAACGTGGCAGCATGGCATCATGGAGGATCTTCATGCGATTGGCCTTCGTGGCCACTTGCCAATTTTCATCAGGAACTTTCTAGCCTTCAGGCATTTCCGCGTCCGTGTCAAGACTACCTATTCCCGCCTACACTCACAGGAACTAGGAGTACCTCAAGGCAGCATACTGGCCGTGACCCTTTTCGGGGTCAAGGTCAATGGTATTGCTGCTGCTGTAAAGCAGGGGGTCTCCTGTAGTCTTTTCGTGGATGACTTTGTTTTATATTACAGCGGTGCTAACATGAATGTCATAGAGAGACAGCTACAACCAAGCATAAATGGGATCCATCGATGGTCAGTTCTGAACGGTTTCAAATTTTCCAAGACCAAAACAGTCTGCATGCACTTCTGCCTGCTGCGTAGAATACATGCGGAACCGGAGCTGACCCTGGATGGGGATCCCATTAAAGTCGTTGAGAAAACCAAATTTCTGGGCCTCATTCTCGACGCAAAACTGTCTTTTGTGCCACATATAAAGTACCTGAAAACAAGATGCCTGAAAGCGCTGGATATTCTGAGGGTGCTGTCCAGCTCAGAGTGGGGAGCGGACAGAGATGTTCTGCTCTCCGTGTACAGAACCTTGGTTCGTTCACAAGTGGATTACGGCAGCATAGTATATGGTTCCGCAAGGAAATCATATATTGGGCTGCTAGACACGATCCACCACCAGGGACTGCGCCTGGCCCTTGGGGCCTTCCGCACCTCACCAGTTCAGAGCCTTTATGTCGAAGCCAATGAACCATCACTTAACAACAGGAGAATCAAACTGGCCATGCAATATGTAGTCAAGATAAAAACTAATGCATTGAATCCTGCACACAATTGTCTATTCGAGCAACATGACGAATCCAGGTATGAAGCCAGGCCAAATTACATCCGGCCACTGAGGCTCCGAATGAAACCTCATTTGGAGGCCTTGGGCGTGGATTTGGACGTGTTGGAGGATGCCAAAGTCCCAGAACATCCCCCGTGGTCGTTGAGAAAGCCATCGGTTATCCTCCGACTCACGGAACTGAGGAAATCTGGGACACATCCACTCGAGTACCAAGGACTGCATGCAGAGATTCAAGGCCAGTTTGCAGACCACCTCTCCATATACACTGATGGTTCGAAAGACCAAAGCCGGGTAGCTGCTGCGGCAGTCTGCCGACGGGAAAAATTTGGTGTACGTTTGCCCGATCAGAGCTCGATTTTCACTGCAGAGGCCCGAGCACTCCTTCTCGCTTTGGAGTGTATCGAGGTATCCAACCACACTAACTATGTTATATACAGTGATTCCTTCTCTTGCCTCCTGGCTGTTGCTGGACTGAAAACGAATCACCCTATTCTAGCAACGGTCATTTATAAAATGAACCAACTGACAACAGATGGGTATGATATCCACCTGTGCTGGGTGCCTGGCCATGCTGGCATACAAGGAAACGAACGAGCTGATCGGGCTGCGAAGAAGGCCCTGAACTGTGATCTTGAACCGTGTCTGATCCCTCACTCTGATCTGAAACCACTAATAGCCACCCACATAAAATCCAAATGGCAACATGAGTGGGATGAAAACATCAATAAACTTAAAGAAATTGAACCATCTGTGGGAAAGCCACCACAGACTCATGCGGGAGGTCGGCGGGACCAAGTGGTCCTTAGTCGCTGCCGTGTTGGCCACTCGTGGCTTACACATGCTTTTCTGCTCAAGGGGGAACCTCCCCCTGAATGTATTGGGTGTCAGTCCCCACTGACACTCAAACACATTTTACTAAGTTGCGTTGATTTTTTGGCCCTGCGCCAACGGTTCTACACTGCAGGCAGTATGCATGACCTTTTTACTAAGGTAAAACAGGAAAACATTTTAGCCTTTTTGAGGGCAGCTGGACTGTACCACCTTATATAGTTTACTAAATGGATTCTATTAATTATTAATGAAACTTTTCTTTTTCTATGGGAATTTGTTTCCCTTGACCACAGATATATGATTGTGAGCTTTCTAATTTAATTAGTGTCTATTGGCACATAATTGATTGTCTGCTTTTACATGTAAAAGCGATGGTTTGAACAAAAAACAAACATTTCTCGCCGTGAATATGGCCTATGCTGCCGACACGGCGTAAAGCAACCACCAATCAATCAATCAACCTAGCACGAGCTTACAGACAACTGAGAGTCTGCCCCCTTTCCACTCCGTTACTGTGTATACAGGTGGGTGGCAAATATTATGTAGACCTTGCTCCTCCTTTTGGATGTAGGGTGTCTGCGCTGGCTTGTGCCCGCACGACACGTGCAGTAGTTTGGCTCTTGAGACGACTGGGCTTTTATTCACTCTGTTACCTCGACGATTTTGTCGGAGTAGAGGCAACAGAGGAAAGAGCGTGCGAAGCTTACAACAAGTTTTTGCAATTAACTAGGGACTTTGGTCTCGAGTTAGCTCTTGGAAAATGCTCGCCACCCGTGAGGAAGTTGACGTGGCTTGGTTTTGTGGTAGATGCGGAGAAGATGATGGAGCAGGTCTTGAGTGAGTGCTTAGAATGGAAAATTAAGAAAGATGCCTCACGTAAGCAGTTACAAAGTTTAGCAGGGAAGCTGCAACACATAGCGAAATGTGTTAAGCCTGCTACAAGGTTCATGAACAGGGTTCTTTTGGCACTCAGACAGGCACCGGCAGTAGGCCGTCATCCTTTCTCTCCGCTGATGCTGAAAGATCTTGAGTGGTTTCAAAGATATGCTGCACTTTGTAACAACGTCATTTTGTTGCCGCTCGCTCCGCCTCCTGATTGGGTAATAGAATGTGACTCTACCCTGCTCGGGGGAGGAGCGTTTTCGCCGATAGCATGTTACTCAGTTGAGTACCCTCAGCAGGTTTGTGAGGAACTGAAAGTCATTAACAGGTTAGAGGCATTTAACCTAGTGCTTGCAATACTGACGTTACTCCCGCCAGATCCACATAACTTCACAATAGTAGTTAATACAGATAATATGCCCTCACAACAGGTCCTTTCGTCGGGGTCAGGAAGAGATCCTTTTTTGTGTGCATGCGCTAGACAGCTTTGGCTCATAGCGGCCCAATGTCATTCGACATTGATCGTTAAGCACAAACCTGGCAATGAGCTTCAATTTGCAGACGCACTGAGTAGGGCACCACACAATCAAGGAGCGAGGGAGATCATTAGAGCACAGATGGTACGACGTAAACTGACTCAGATCATAGTGAACCCAGCTCTTGACATCATAAGTTTTGAAATCTAATGTCGTAGCCTGAAGATAGCTCATTTGTTTTGGTTCTATCTTACAGGCTACTCCATAATGGAACACCTCCAGCTGCTCGGGACCTTCAGCAGATCGCTGGCGGCGGGAACCTGGTCCAATAAGCGGGTGCAACTCGCCTTGTACCTGCGCTTCTGCAAAGAACACGGGATTGACCCATTGCGACCTTCATTCTACGATGTGATGTCCTTGGTGATCTTTCTAGCCTCCAGGCTTAGAGCCCCGGGCTCGGTGTATACCTATCTAAGTACAATTAAAACTTGGCTAGCGTCAGTCGGGGGTCCCGCCCAGCTATTTGATTCTGAGCAGCTACGTATCCTGAAGCGTGGAATTAAGAAAAACTCATGTCATATTGTAAGGCGAGCTATTCCGCTTGCACCACAAGACCTAAATAAGGTGTTGAAATTTCTGTTGGGACTCGGCTCAGATGCTGTTGTTTTCGCGGCGGCACTCTTAATTGGTTATGTCACATTAGTTCGTCAAAGTAACCTAGTTTCCTTGTCAACAAACACTGTCGGCCCGCATACATTAATGTTCAATGATGTACTTATCCACAATGACGCGTTGTTACTAAGCTTTAGGTCAACAAAGACGAGATTTATTACTCAGACACCGTTGCTGTTCTCACTACCGGCCGCGTATGGCTCTGTTGCCCGGTAACAATTTGGAAAACATATGCCGATCAGCGTTCACATTCTCGGGATGATCCGGCCTTTATGCTTCCTTCAGGCAATTATCTAACTGCTAAACTATTGTCAAAGGTCCTGGACCTAGCTTCGAATGCTGTTCTTCCTCTACAGCCGTCCTTGACACTTCATAGCTTGATGCGCGGTGCTGCACAGGCATGTCTACAGGCTAAAGTCCCATTGGCAGAGATTAAGAAAGCCGGTTCCTAGTCCAGTGACGCAATAGAAACCTACTTTCTAGACACCCCAATAACAATGGCTCCATCAGCACTCCTAACATTGTTGGGTTAGTGCTGATTTCACCATTTTTGACTCGATGTTACCTTACATGTCTCTCTAATTTTGCTTCAGAAAGATGCCCAGTCACATCTGATAGGCTACCTAAGCCAGTCCATGACATTACGGAAGCCAGCTCATCCCATCTCGGTGCCCGCCACCAGTAACTGAGCCAGCCTCACTCGCCTATGTGGCACTGATCCTTCTGTGTGATTGTGATATCTGATCTATTAAGATATAATGATGATTAAAGATAACCTGATTGATAAGTAATTAGTCATCACAAAATAAATGATTTGAAACCTTCATTGACGTTGTGTCCGAGCGCTGCAAATTATGCACAACAGTCCCCACAGGAACTCCGCCAGTGGGAAGTGGAAGTATAAGAGTGGGCCATAGACCAGCATATACCCCCATGGTTGGCTGGAGGTTCCTCTATTGTTTGGGATTTATGGCTATACCAACACAGTTCTATGATGGGCAATTCTGTCCTGTAGGAATGTGGTGTAACTACTGAATTATTTCCTAATATTCACTGTTAATTTACTCAATCCGGTCCCAACTAAATGTCCTTGGAAGATCTGGGAAATTAGATATAATTTTTTGCTTTCTAGTGATGTATTCCAATATGAAAACTTCCCAAAACTCAGTGTGCCATAACCATATTTTTGAACCTGCTAACTAATCTTATATAAAATTCGACCTTGGATATGGAACCGGGGTCGAATGAAGTATTGAACCACCATAGCCCGTTCGAGGTAAGCTCTCCAACCTGATAAGCAGATTTTGGATACATTTTGTTGGATAGATTGAATAGGTGTACTATTGAGAACATATTTAATACACGGTCAACAATAACTCATTGTAATATGGAAACCAAAAATGTGGTACACTGTTTCTGAGAATGACCCATAACTGACACGCCGACGAGTTTTGCAACCATTGACGTAACTCACATACAATGGCCATTCTCAGCTCCCCAAATCTTACACTGTTTAAATATGTGTGCTCAGAGATTAGGAACAACAATTAATTGGCGATTGTCCACGCCAGTCACCAGTGCCTGCCCTTGATTTTTTAATTATAATTTTTTTAACTGTTAAGAATGGGTCGGGCTAGCAGCAATTAAACTTCCGTAAGCACACAATTGAAACTTCTAGAACTGCATGATATAATACATTTCTAAATGAATTTCTGCGAAAACGCTGATTTCCCCCCTTGGGATTAGCAATGGACATATTCGACTGGGCCTTTCTATGCGCTTATCAACATATTTCTTTACAAATTCCTATTCGACTTGGACCGGAAGTGGGTTTCTATAGGTTTCTATAAGTATGAATCGAATGTGTCTTGTGGCTCCATCCATAAGGTCAGATGGTGTATATCAACATGGATGATCTGGAAAGATTGAAAGATTCAGTAGCTTCAGCCAGTCAGAGCTGTTCTTTACGATTGCAAATGGTGGCACCCATAGGGGCCAGCCATCGCAATGGAAATGAACAGCTCTGATTGGTTCTTTCCGATTGCAAATGGCTGTCCCCATAGAGAGCAACCATTTGCAATTGAAAAGAACAGCTCTGAGTGGCTGAAACTGCTGAAGCCATTTAACTGTTCCTCTTTGCATTCAAAAACCAAGTTCACTGCACAGGTGGGCAGAGCCTAAATTTTGAGAATGGAAAGGTCCCAGTCGAATACGTCCATTGTCAGCGAATCGCGGAAAAATGCCGGAAGTCAGCTTTCAACTACCCTTGTTGTGACTGTATTATCGTCCATAATTCATTCTTGTTTGGGTTTTATGTTCTAGCAACATCTCAGATCATTTAAGAAGGGGATTCGAGTTAACTAATTGCTGTCATATACATCCAGATTCCTTAGCAGGTATTCGGTAAATATCGGTAAATATAAAAAACTGCGGAAATTTGGGGAAATCCGCGAAATCGCGGAGATCTTTCATCCCTGTCAGCTTAAGAATTTATCTGGTCATTTCCTTTATTAGTCCGGGAGCCAAAGGCCAAATTTAGTCCATACCTCGCACCGAGAGTTAAAGTTTTTTTTATTGGTGATTTTGGTAGACTGGGTGGTAGTCTTCAATTTCCAGGTGGATGACGCGCAATTTTCAGGATTAACCCTTTTGCGTTGGGAGTATAAAATCAAAAATTGCATAAAAGGGGGATAATGAACACAAAATGTCCTCTAGACCATTGTTATTGAAGGTGACCATGTGATCATGTGGAGGTGATCATGTGACCAATCAAAATGTGGGTCTTGGGGAGATCTTTATATTGATAGGTGTTATATTCAAATCTCTTCAATAATTAGGTCACCAAAGGTCAAAAGGTCTCGAATGCTGTTATAAACACCCTTATGTAGGCCAAGAACAAAACTGAATTGTATTATTTACACCTTAATCTGTTTGCTTAGACACCTTGCTATGATTTTCACCCACCTATGTTCAAATATATTTCATAGTGACCACCCTGTAGGAAACGAAAAACAACCTATGTAAAACAAGTGCTAAATAGCTATTTTTGCTGGTAAAAGGGATAATGCCCACAGCAATGCTGTCAGTCAACCTAGAATAACAAATGGCTCCCTTCAAATACTTCCAACAGGGAACTCAGAAAGGTTCCTCCCAAATGTTGACATCCAATGTCAAATTTTCTAGGTCAAAGGTCAAACAAGTAGACAGTTAGATGCGTAGGAAACCACATGTTTCAATCATGACTGTGCAACTTTACGATCAACTTATGTCAAACTTCATGATCAATCTGAGCCTTTCCAATGTGCAATTCAATTTCCAAAAAGATGGAAGATGTAAGTATGACAACTAAGAAAAATAAATAATAAGCCCATATTTAAAATACACGTATGACTAATGTCGGAATCCTACTGGTGAAGATGAAATTGGTGGCATGCATTCACAATGTAATATCCACTGGTATTTTGTGTGGACACTGCCTATCATAATCGGGGCATGCCATTATATGTTGAGAGGCACTCTACATACACGTATGCTCAACTCCCCATATCCTACAATGCACAGGGTTTGTGACCCTTTCGGTCCTAAACTGGAGAGAGAAAAAAAACACCTTAAAATGTATTTACAACATATGCCTACAACATTGATGATGACCTCTCATTATGGGAAAAATACTTCTTCAATTTCCTATCAATCATTTAGCTCATTAGCCTAAAATATTGAGTGCACTTTATAATTCAATCTATTGGAACCAAACTATGCAATAACCCACAGGATCAGTAGATTCAGATACAGAATGCCAGCATTGCCAACTATGATAGGTTCAGATAAGATGGATTAGCAAGGAAGGTATGTCCGAACCAATCAACTATTATGTATACATCCATAGATTCAACAGCAAAAAGAACCCTGATATTCCAAGCCAAGCAGCAGTGAAGGAAGTTTTACCACTGAAACTACTTTCACACCAAGAGGTGGCTAAGAACCATGTGTCAAAGATAGACATGTCATTTCTTGAAGATATTGTCAAGAAGGATGACACTCCAGAGTTCAGCACTTTGGCATAAGCAAGGACACCTCTTAGAACTGAAGACAAATGTTGTGTACCAACCTCTCATCGACATGAAACAATCTGATCCAGATACAATACTGATGGCCATGATCCATGCTCAACAAATGACCTTTGAAATAGGTCAGAGGTTTCTAGTTTTGAAATGTTCCTCATGGGTGCGCATGTCATGCATCATCTCTAAGGCATATGGAATGGGATTTGGAGTGTCCTCTTCATTGAGTCAACTTTTGTGCATTATGGACACAATAAAGGTAGCATAGTTGGAATTACCCTCAAGCCATAGGCCCTGAAGGTTTGGGCCCTCAGTAGACATTTATGTGAAGAGCTCCTGTCAAGCCTCACTGATATGGAGGAAGGTGAACAGAGTTATACGCAAACCCAAATCACCCACAAGGAAGAAGGGAAGGCAAGACGAGAGGCTGATGAAAAGGAGAGGGAAGACATCTGCAGAAAGCTAGAGGTGTGCATTGACCCTTTGAGTTTGAATCCTGCAGCCCACCCAGAAGGGATAGTCAATATCATAACTGGGAAAATTGGGAAAACTGAAGTCTGTGGAAATTGAAATGACACAAATGGTGGAATTCAAAAGGAAGTGGGTTTTGTACAACCATTTCCAAGAAGGTAGTTACCATGACTATAACCAAGCAGGCACTTTCTATTGGGGACAACAGGATTACAGACATTAATACAATCGATGCATGGGTCATTGGGCTGCTCTCCAGTTCGCACGATATTGATATCAAGGATGTCCTCTCACATGAGCTTGCACCTATGCCAACAACGATGTTTACCAGCGTTGCTGAGCGTTGCAACAAATAAGTCACAGTTGAAGATGAGTCTCCAACTATAGGTATCACGTAGAAATGCAGGAAAGACTGATGTGCTGTTGTTAGATGGTTCTGCTCTGCTTTGGGTCATCCATTGGCCAGAGGCTGGCACTGTTCAGAGCTATGTTTCAAATGTGAAGCAACATCTTAAACAATTATTGCAGGATTATGCGGTGTACCTTATGTTTGATTGCTACCATGACTTTAGCAAAAAATACGGAACCAGGAGTGCAAGAGAGGCTGGAGCCAGTTGAGTTCACCATATCAAGTTAAAGACTATTGTAGTAGTCTGTACATGAGCTCCACTACCAAGCGGGCTTGGCAGACATTACGCCGCACACCTATGCAGTTACATTGAACTGCACTAGGTGGAGGCACGGTAGCCACCGGGCAGGGCTCCGACTGGGCTGCCTCTACAGCTTGTGGCTAGCACACCCCCCACCCACCTATAGAGTCGACATGGGACCAGCGAGTAAGGGGGCGGGTCAGTTGACTGTTGATGCTGGGCATAGCGGATAGGTTTTGCAATAAACCAGAGGAAGAGTACTGTTACTCAATCTTGGCATTCTTCCGTGAGTGCGTGGCATTGTGAAAGACCGTGGACTATCACACTATGTTGCCAGCACAGAAAGTTGGACTAACTGTAACAGCCAACAAGTAACTCATCCAAATAATATTTGAAGAACTGTGCCAAGACAGACTATTCCACATTGAAAGCACCAGTCTACACAAGGTAGTGGTCAAAGCAGAAAGCATCTGCCCTGTTGAAATTCTAAATGAACAGATCAGAAGATGGCATGATCTCATGACAACCCACATGGAAGCGTACAATATTTTTGTCCAGCAGGAATTGCAGTGCAGTCTTCATGGAACCCCCAATTAAAGGCAGGACGGCAATAGACATTGGTGAGACAGTAAAACAACACAGGATGATTGTACAGGATCTCCTCACAGCTCATGCCCTTTCAGGCTGTGACACATTTGCCACCTACTTTGGCATTGGAAAGGGAACAGTGATCAGAGCCCTTGTCTGCTGTTGGTGGTGTTAGCGTGGACCTAGTAGAAGTCTACAAGCAAGCTACAACATTCAGATCTACATGCTATTACATGAAGAATATAGCAAAGATGTTGGATATTTGTGTTCAACTTCGGGCTGCCAAAATGGTAAATGCATCACCTCAACACCCAGACTGTGTTCACTGCCACCTACAACAGAAGCATTCTTAGAGAATCTAAAATGAGCACAATATCAAGCCATTCTGTGGGGTTCACTTGAGGAAAACGATCCACCTCAACTGAATCCTGAGGACTTCAGATGGAAGAAAGAAATAGAGACCAAGACACTCACACCTGTCACAATTCCTGAAGCTACTGCATGTGTCATTGTGTTCTGAACGTGATGAAATGTGACTGTTCTAGTGATCGCCCTTGCTCAAGAAGGTGCAGTTGCAAAGATGTTGTTTACTTACTATACCCAATGTTCTGTGCCTTCTACCACTCAGGGTGTTCAATAGAGGGTAAATTAAGTGTTAGAATTGATGTGAAAAATCCCAAATGGAAAATGGGTTTGTTCTTCATTTTGTTCTGAACCAAAATTGGGATAAATGAGAGGCTGGATAGTGCATCTAAGCCTACAGAATGTTTCATGAATAGATCAAGACTATATATACTATCATTAGAATACATATTGCATTATGGTTCACTTTGAATAGTGTCAATGCTTTTAATATATTGCCAAGTACAGTAACTTTCGGCTCAGTCCAGAAGAACTAAATTTGGTGAAAGTAAGTGGCATTGCAACAACAGTTATCTATCAAATCAAGTGCATTTGATTGACTTTTGATCTGACCTTCTTCATTCCATAAACCAAACCACTCAAAGTACCCAACAGTCTGAAAGAAGATAGTTCCAGTGGTAAAAAATATACGGATTTTCGGTTCGGAATTATATATTGACAGAGAACATTATTCTTGGGCAACAAAGTGGGGACAAGATTATGTAATCTAAAAGCAATGGTGCCCCACTCAGATTATGACATGATATAAGCTATGTGAAATATATGTTCATACATGATGCCCGAGATTATGAAGAGATGTTCCTATATAAGAGACAGTACATGATTGTGGAAATGTTTCCTCTATGCATCCATAAAGAGTGCAATGGGAGGAAAAGGACATTTTAATATGGATCTATTTGTAACTGTCTGCAATTACCTGTTACCAGGGTACCGGTGGGCAAGCACACCAGCCTAATCTGCATACATACATAGACACCACCTGCAGCTGGGTTGAGTGACAGCTACCCCTACTAGGAGGTGTCACCCTCCCAGGCTGTGAGGGGTGCCTGATTGGTTGGCTGTGGGATGCCCAGTCACCTGCACTCCCTTGGCCCTCTGACCACACTAGCCTCACTTTAATTAATTATTCATGAGACTGCTCCAGACACACTCGAGAGTTCACTCTACTCCTGGCTCTTGAGTGAGACACACCTACTCTAGAGCAGGACCCCAGACACTCTGTCTGATGCTACCAAATTTCATATATCCAAATTGAGCTGTGTGCAACAGCCAGGGGACTCCGGTTCAATGGGCTGAAGGCACTGACTCATAGATACTTGAGAGGTAATGAGACTCTGTGCGGACAGAAGGTAAGGGGTGAGGGTGATAGGTCGCTAGTAGGTGAACAGGAGTTGATGCCAATAAAGAACAACATCTTCACTGTCAATCTTTGTGACTTGTCTTCCCTTTCTTCCTTATGAGTTTGTTTAAGGGTTTGCTTAAGGGAGGAATCAGGCGTGAAATGACTGGGGAGAGTTTATGGTATTCTCTGGTGTTCATGACAGCCGAGCATACAGAAATACTATACATTGATTAAGTGTGACTCTAATGCATTTGATTTTGGAAGTGATAACTTGTAGTTTTGACAATTTTCATAAACAGATTTGGTGGTTTATAAAAAGCATATAATTGTTTAAACATCTTAACGACTGCATGCTTACTTGGGCTTGCAACCAATTTTGAAAACTCCCTAGGGGTATATTGAGGCTTTTGAGGATACCTCATTAAATAAAGCGCAATATATCCAATACATGTAATATTTACCTTCGTTTATCAAAGCACTCATAATTAAAAAGGGCCCAAAACGATGTCACTACTATCCCCTGACCCCTGCACATAGATAGGTAAACATCTTAAGCCATGGCCATCAAAAAGAGGATGAAAGCAGTTATGCTTTAATGAATCATTGGTTATTCATGGTTGATTTACTGCATTATTGTGGACATTTTCGCATTTCCTGTCAAAAATAGCTATTTTATCACACTTTTTTTTACATAGGTTGTCTTTCATTTCCTACAGGGCAGTCATTACCTATGTTGAGTCATCAACTTAAATAATTCATGAATGAGGTTAGGCGACCTCGTTCCCAGTGTAGCAGGAAATCGCAAACCCTGTAAATCGCAAACCCCCACTTGTGATTTCCTAGTAAATTGCAAACTCCCATATCATATATGGGCATGGGGGGTTTGCGATTTCCTAGGAAATCACATATCCCCCCTGGACATTGCAAACTCCCATGTTTGGCAGTCTTAAAGAAAGCGCATGTGCTTTGTGCAGGTATGTTTTGCTTTTAAAATTCCCACAATGCACCGTTACGCTGGAATTACAAACTGGTCTATTGTAAAAATTGTATTTGTGTAAGCATGATTAAGCCACACTTAGTTTTATATAAGGGGGATCCCTCACAAGATGGATTAATTGATTATTTTTAATTTCATGCCTGTCACAGCAAGGGCCATATTCACTGTGATCACTCACAAGAAGGATTGGGGAACAGGTCAATTTTTGTCAAAGATACATCGACTATATCATTAAGAAAAGCCAATACAACTATCTGTATCATTATCCTACATGACGCTGATGTGAATAAAGGCCAGGGAACAGGCTACCATTTTCAGCGTTTGTGTGGTCGGAATTACGAACTGGACTATGGCAAAGATGTTTTCATTAGGATTAATCCATCTTGATCCTCCTTGAATCCATTTTATCCCCCCAGATCTGGTGGAAGTTCAAAATCAAACATACCTGCCATGCTTGCGGTGATAAATGCCACAAAGCATGGGGGGTTTGCGATTTCCAGGGGGGGTTTGTGATTTGCTAGGAAATCGCAAACCCCGGGATGTGCGATGTCCAGGGGTTTGCGATTTCCTGCTACACTGGTCCACTCCCCACCGTCCTCACTTTGCTTCTGGTTATGATACGCATGACGTCGCTTCACTGAGGTGAGTTAACCTTTCCGCTCGCTGTTTCTCAATTGTAGCCTCGCTCATTATTAAGTCATCCTCATATCTAACAGAATTTGACATTAGAGTAAACAGGCATAATTAACTGATTTGATACGAAACAGTGGAAGATCATTACATTTATTACGTTTGCTCGCTTCTGTTTACCATCGTGACAGTGACTGCCGCTCATCGGATCATTTATCGTCAATCTTAGCAGTCTCAGGGACTATAGCAGTGAATAGTCATAACTAACAGAACTTGCTATGAAGCAGTGGAAATTCATTATATTTGCTGTTTATTAATTTTTGCTCACATCTCTTTACCACGGTGACAGTGACTGCTGCTCGCCGGTTCATTTCTCTTCAATTTAGCAGTCTCATGATTATTATAGTCATGCTCATAAATAACAGAATGTGACTGTAGCTGTCAATAGTCATAAATAACAGAACTTGACATGAAGCAGTGGAAGTTCATTATATTTGTTGTTTATTAATGTTCAGGGATGAAAGTGGTCTCCGGGAATAAAAGCGGAAATGCTGATATTCTCCCATAGGTTTAGCATTGTCAGGGAATCGCGGAAAATTCCCCAAAGTCGGGTTTCATATATATTGGTATAAGCTGATAGTGCTGCGCCGTTTGAAGCATGTATTAGTAGTGTATGCTGATAGTGCTGCAGTGCATGGAGCATTTATTAGTAGTATACGCTAATAGTGCTGCGGAGTCTGGACCACATATTAGCATACGCTGATGGTGCTGCGGGATTGAAAAATCCTGGAAATCCGTGGAATCGCGGAGATCTTTCATCCCTGAATGTTTGCTCGCATCTGTTTAACTGGTTCATTTCTCGTCAATTTTAGCAGTCTCATTATAGTCATGCCCAGAAATATCAGAATGCGAATTTGATATGAACCACTGGAAATTTCATTGTGATTTGTTTTATTATTGTTTGCTCACGCCTGTATACTGCGGTGACACTCATTTTCTTCATTTTTAGCACTCTATCATTATTAAGTCACTCATAATTAACAGGTTTTTGATCTGAGCAGTGATTAGTTATGCTCCTAAGTAGCAGACTTTGACCAGAAGCAGTAAAACTCATTGTGCTGTTGTTTTATTATGTTTACTACTGGCTCTACTGAATAGCTAATGTTGGCAGTGACTGGCACCCTCTTGCTTACAAGTTTAGGTGGTTGCTTGATCACAAGGAGCAGGACTGACTAAGAAACGTTCCGACATTGCCAGCTGTGACCCAGTCTTCACCCGGTCATCTAAATTATTAGTTGCCCGAGGTTTGTTCACTACCCCCCATCTCCCCCTCCACGTTAAAGTTGCATGGTCAGATGGCATTTGAATTTGTTAGTTATATTTGAGATAAATAACTCAGGTTGACCATTATATCCTAATATTCATTAGTCCCGAGTAACTTTGATGACAAATTGCTAGTTTTGGAGCAATTTGAGCTGAAAGAATCCAAAATATTTTCGACAAGCTTGCCAAAAGTCCTGTGGCTATGACCCAGATGGTCATCTCGTGACTATGTGATGTGAGATGATCTACTAATCTTGACAGGGCTGTAGGTAGGTATTTCTTTTTGGGGTTTGAACATTCTGGGAACGGATTGGTGCCATATGCCCATGGCACTAGAGTTTATAACAACATATTATTTTGTAGAAAGGTTAATTTGATTTATATCTATCGAATTGACCAAGTAGCATCGAATATCCAACATCACATATACATCGGTATATGATTAACATCGTCCCAATGGCAGACATTTCAAAACCTCAAACTATGCAATTTAAATCAATGAATGTTTTCTAAAAAAATTGAAAATACACAATTTGATTAATTATGTCTATAGAATTGACTGTTATGTCATCCATATGTCTCATCCTCCCTCATACCATACATAGTCTTGATGGCAGATGCAATTTTAATTGACAAATCTAAAGATTTCAAAATTTAAATTACTCAAATTGATTAATTATATTTATAGAATTTATAGAATTGACCAAATAGCATTGAATATCCAACATGGAGGGGGGGGGGGGGCAACATCCACCACCTTCTATGGCCTTGCACAGTAGGCCTACTTGGTCGGGAGGGCTAATGAGATCATGAGATTGGCCTAATTGGTTAAGGGCCTCCCTGCATAATGGGTGTTTCAAAGTGACTGTCCAAAGGGGTGAGATTATAAATTTACTGGTTATTCTGTATATATATATGCTGTCCCAAATCATTAACTAATACACCAGTATCTAAGTTGGATATATATAGGATCAAATGTAAGTAGTTGTTTTAATTTTGACAAAATTATATTTCATCGGACAATGCCACTTTAAGTACTATATCAGTAAAAACTTCAAACACAACAAACGGTATAAATTCAAGCTCTTTCAATAGACCTTGCTGAGACAACCTTAAATATATTGTAATATTTGAAATATCTTAGTAGGGGACAAAGTAATGGGTTGTTTTTCTTGTTCTGTTAACATCAGTTTAATTGACCATAATTAGTTCTAATTCACCGTTGCCAGCTTGGGGGCCATTTTAATGCTACCTTTATTTATCTATATCTCCCTTAATTCTTTAATGAGACTGACCAAATAAAAGTGTAATAGCTGTCTGTATTTTGTCAACTTATAGATAGATGTCACTTAGTGATCAGATAATGTGGACTGTGTTAATCCTCGATATGCAAATAGACATAAAACTACACTTCGATCTGTTCCTGGCTTTGATCAATTTACTCTCCCCCTGGAGTTTCTCATCAGAAGTCTTGGAAGACAAAGTCCCCTCCATTAACCTAAGTGACTCAATGTCGTCCAATACGCACAGCTGCAGGAGTTGTCTCACTTAAAGAATGCGATGCTCAGGAATTTCCTTCTCCTGTCTGCCAGAATCGTCTCGACATCAACCAGCTTTAAAGCAGTAGCTTAATTAGTTCATGCCCTCCTGACCTCCCTGCGACCAGAAGCTCAAGATCTTTATATCATAATTAACATGTTACTCTCCCATAACAACAGGTCATCTTCTCTGTTTCCGGAAACTATTCTATCCGCTGCATTTGAGTGAGGAAGCTGTGGTCTCCTGCCCTCCAAAGTTGTAGCCTAGAGATAGTACATACAAATGGAACTTCTTAGTCCTACCGGATGTACTTAGTAGATCACCTCATACTGTGCAAGCCAGACACACTGCCCAAGTATAATGTGATAAAAGGATTTATGAAAGAATTCAGATATACTGTCCCTAGACAACATCTCTTATTTTCATCTAAACTCCTCTTTGCCTCATTCTGGAATATAGTTACTTTTTCTTTTGCTCTACCTTCCAGGCAATCCCCCCAGTCACCACATCCACCAAGGACGTGGGCTATTAATTTCCTGTTACATGAAAGAGGTTTTGCACACTCCACCAAGTAGACCTGTGTTATCCTACAACTTAGGACTTGCCTTCTTTTCTATTTTAGCTCTAGGTTTACGTTCCCGTATGAATTATTTCAGCAATGTTAAGACATCCTTGACTACTCTGGACTAGATACTTCTCTATCTGACCCCTAATACTTCACTCACGCTACAAACCTTAAGGAGAAGAGCTGCACCGGCCTGTTTTAATGCGGGTCTTGCTTTGAAAGACATCAGAGAGGCTGGTTCCTGGAAGGGAACTCATATAGATCATACTTGGAGAATGCTCCAATCTAAGGCTCCATTAGCATTCGGCTTCTTTTTTGGGTTGAGTGCTGATTGATTTGCTTGATTACGGGACTGCTTTAGACTATCTGCTTCGATCTGCCCATTAATGAGTTATTTGTTCTATGCTTGGTTATGTGACTGCTTGATTGACTCTTGATTCAACTATTGCTTATCACCGGGCACGGTGGCCGAATCGGTAGTGTGCGGAAGATCGGGAGTTCACAAGTTTGGTTCCCGGTCGAGTCAAACCAATGATTTAAAAATAGATACTTGTCGCTTCCTAGCCTGGTGATCAGCATTATTAGGATAGGGCAATGACTGGTTAGCTCAGTGTCAGGATAATGTGACTGAGTAGGATATCGGGTTATGGTGCTGGCGGCCTGGTTTCCCAGTGGGGCAGCACTATAAAATCGCCATGAATGCGTACAAGTCGGTACCCGTCCTGATGACTTTAGATGTTGCTAGGAAGTAAAACAACAACAAACAAACTATTGCTTATGTGTGCCGATACGTACTCCTCTTACTCCTATTCTCATATTTTCTTAACTAGGCCTCCTTGTACATGTTATCAAGATGATGAACCTGCTTCCTGATATGTTAGCCACGTCCATTGTACCGAGATGATCGACCTGCCTGCAGGTTATGTTCACTATGCCCACTGTATCAAGATGATCTACCTGCCTGTAGGTTATGTTCGCCATGCCCACTGTATCGAGACAATTGACCTGCCTGCAGGTTACGTTCCCCATGCCCACTGTATCGAGATGCTCGACCTGCCTGCAGGTTATGTTCGCCATTACATTTTTTGATAACTCATATACATGTGGTCCTCTGTCCGAGTGAAATAAATTATGCAATATATTTTAACATAGGTGGGTTAAAGTCATCGCAAGGTGTTCGAAGCAAACAGACTAAGGTGTAAAAAGGAAAATTTTGTTTTGTTCTTCGCCTGCATAAGGGTGTTTATAACAGCATTCAAGATTTTAGGCAAGGCCTAAAATTGGTGACCTTTTGATATTTGGTGACCTAATTATTGAAATGATTTGAATATAACACCTATCACTATAAAGAGCTCTCCAATATCCACGTTTTGATGGTCACATGATCTATTATCTTCCAGAACAATGGTTCTAGAGGACATTTTGTGTTCATTTATCCATATTTTTATAGCAATTTTAGATTTTGTACTCCCAACGCAAATGGGTTAATCCTGAAAATTGCTCAAGGGTGACCAGCGGTCATCCACCTGGAAATTGAAGAATACCATAATCACCAATAAAAGAAACCTTAACTCTCAGTGCAGGGAATAACCCGTTGCCATCCGGACTACCCAGTCTACCAACACTTTTTCTAATGCGTTGTTCAGTAGCTGTTTCAGGAACTGGACTGCAGGAGTAACTACAACCATCTTATCCATCCACAGCCATATCAACCAGCCACCTAGAGAAAAGATTCACCCTGTACTTGCAGTACAGGGGTGAATGGCAACATGGTCTAAATATTGGCGAAAATAGCTTTAGTATGGAACAGGAAGTAGAATCCCTGGTTCCGGTATCAAATGGCTACATATATCAGCACAGAGTTGGTGAAATGAGAGAGACTGCAAAAACACAAGATGGCGGTGATAGAACGCCGTCGATTTTACTTTTAAGGTCTATTAAACTACATTTTTCATTATATTTTTCAACTCAAAAGGAGTGGGTAAATATGAAGACCTATATAAAGAATATACTTCTTAAATTAAGAATTTATCAGCTCAGTTCATTTCCCCACCATGTCGAAGTTTTTTGCCAACCTTTGTACAAGGTTGTTTTTCACCCCTACTACAAGTACGGGGTGAAGCTTTTATCTAGCAGTAGGGGTGAAAACCAACCCATTAGAAAAACTGGCGAAAAATATCTACATGCTGTGTAATTGAAATGAGCAGATAAATTCTTAATGTAAGAAACTAAATATATTTGTCACATATATCTTAATATTTACCCACTACTTTTGATTTGAAAAATATAATAAAACATGTAGTTTAATGGACTTTAAAAGTGAAATCGATGGCATTCTATGGTCGCCATATCTTGTCTTTTTGCATCTCTCTAAATTTCGCCAACTCTGTGCTGATATAAGTAGCCATTTGATACTGGAACCAGGGATTCCACTTCCTGTTCCATAATAAAGCAGTTTTCGCCAGTATCTAGATTATGTATTCATTCACCCATACTGCAAGTACGGGGTGAATCTTTTATCTACCAGCCACCAACCTCATTCACCGTACTGATATAACCTTAGATATTCTCAGGAAGTAAAACTCTAACATTCAACCAACCAACCTCATTTAACCACACCAATCAATATCATAACCTTGCACTCACTAACCTACCCAGAGCACTAGCCTGTTTAATATCTTTCCATATTCACAATTGTTTTTCCACTACGGCCGGAAGAATGGCAATTTAGAGCTGAAACAAGAACCAATCATAAAAATAAAATCATTGTGAGAAATAAAATATAAGATCCACATCCCCTTATCCGAAAACCATGGGGCCAGTTGCGTTTCGAAATTCAGAATTTTTAGAATTTCATAATAAAGTTAGCAATCAAATTTGAATACTGCCGTAAAAGCGTATGAATAGTCACACTATGTGGGATAAATAAAGACTACACATACCATTACAGTTTGTTTATAGAGTAATATGCTGATAAATTAAATAATGGGATAATTATAGACCATCAATACTCTAAAACATTTCTAACAAAAACATTTGGTAAAAAACTTAAGCATATAAAGCTTAAAATAAAATGAAACATAATAAAAACACATCAACATTTTTCCAATGAAACATCAATATTCACACTAAGTGTGATAACCAAAGACTGTCTTCGGCGCTTTGCGGATTTCAGAATTTTGGATAATATTTACCATGGTCTTTCTACCACACAGGTTACAGAACACAGCTATCACAGGCCAATTTTGAACAAAACTAACCCGCCTAGCAATAGTAGCATGCACAATAACTGCTGCTTCCGGCAATTGGTTGGTTGTTGGAGTTTTACGTCCTGGCAAATTCTAAGGTCATATCAGGATGGCCAAGAATTGTGACAGTGCGCACTGATGCAACTTTATAGTGCTTCCCCCCTGGGAAGTCAGGCCGGCAGCACCATGACCCGATATCCCACTCAGTCACATTATCCTGACACTGAGCTAACCAGTCCTTGCCCTTTCCTATTAATGCCAAGCGCCAGGCTAGGAAGTGACACGTATCAACTTTGTAAGTCATTGGTTTGACTCGACTCAGGTTCGAACCCACAGACCCATGGGTTCGGATCCCCCGATCTCCCAAAACAGGAGACGGACGCTCAACTCATTTGGCCATCACGTGTGATGAGGTGGTTGGTTACCTGAGATGTGATGTATTGTACTCGTACATGTATGTAATTCTTGAACATCTTATCGTCATAGATGAGGATGGCCTGACGAAATAAATCAGGAAAATATTTTATGAATTTTGGGGGTTTCTAGAGTAACGGGTGATTTGTGCGAAACCAGGAATGGTCGCAAATTTTGACCATGTCCCAAAAAGATTTGGGCAAATCAAAAATCCTTAATTCCGCATGATTCTCATCTATGTGTTTTCTAGCACACAGTATGTAAATAAAATTAATACTCACTGTCACCGAAGTTCTTCACTTTCCACTGTTGAGTACGGAAATTGTAATTCACTATATATGAGGTGTACGACTTATTATGATGCTTGCTAGCCGTAAAAGTACAGGTGAATCTCTCCGGCATGTATACTATTTGGCCATATGATGTGTCAACAAGGGATGGATGGGTATCCCCTACGCTCTGTATGTTTTGTCCGTCAGTGTTCATCATGTAAATGTCATTAGTTCCTGTCATGAAAATGACGCGCTCTGTGTGATAAAACATTTGACAGCAGGTGTATGATTAGTTAATGATGCACATGTCAACAGGCCAGTATTATTACCAATGGAATTGTTTGGCTACTTTCATGATCAAATGCTAGCTTTGAACTTTTTCTAGTCTTTTGTGCTTTTGTGACGGATTTATTTAGCATGGCCATAAATAACGGACAAGTGTGGCAACACTTGTTTTCACTGCTGGGTAGCACTAGGCAAATTTGATTCAAGTCTTTTGAAATTTTGTCTTCGTAATAATTTTGGATTTCTTGTTAATGGGTTGTAGCTGTTTGGAGATTGCAAACAATCCAAAATCCAGCTTTTACCGTTCTTTGTGTTAGTCCATTTACTAGCCCCTGAGTGGCAGAAGTGTGGGTTTGTACAACACTCCTGCAAAGAGACTAGCAAAGCACATTTCTCAATTTCATCAAATTTCTAGTTCAACGTCTGAAGAGTTTTCAGTTACCAGATTTTTATATTTCTTTTGGTAAAGTATTTATTCATCTGAATATGACATTTGTCAGCACTGGAGCACTGGTCTTCCGGCCATTTTACTATTGGAATTGACGGTCTAAATAATCTAAGTTTGATCAGTGCTGTATTAGTTACAGCACCGGTCCTGTAGAATTAAGGAAGTGGCTCCTGCTGTATAATCTACAGCACCAGTCACTGTAGTTCATGCAAAAATGGGGAGCAGCACCGAGTAAAAAGTGTATACTCGGGGCAACTGAAACAATCGTTGAGGGTTACATTTTTTTCTCTTATAAAACAAGGAAAGTTTATAGTTGACAAGACATTTTGTCTGTCTTATATAATGTTCAATGTGTTTAAACAGGTTGATAGTTGTGTAGGATGTTTGGTGTGTTGATGGTTTGTTCATGATGGTTAAGGGTGGTGGCAGTGGAGGGGGGGGGGCCCATTGGGGTGGGTGGTGGGGGGAAAAACCCACAGAAGAGCAAGCAAGGATTCAGGGGGGGGGGAGGGGGGCAGGAGCTCAGGGCTTCGCTAGTAATTACTGCAGTAGTCATTCAAGGGCCTGAATAACCAGTAAGGCTCTGTATGCATTTTTGAAGGCAAGTATTGTTTGTATTTCTCTGACTCTGATAGGGAGGTCATTCCACATGACACTACCTTTGTAGATTGGTGCTCCGATATATATATTTGTTGAAGGGTGTGGTACATTGAGCAGAGTGGAAGCCCCTCTTCTTGTTATTCTATTTGTGCGGTCAATGAATTTTTCATCATTTGCGCGTTTGTGCATTAATTCCATCAGGTGTAGGTCCCTTCGTTCTGAGAGAGAATCCAATTTGGCTTTCTTGTGCAGTTCAGCCACACTGAGTGCTTGCCTTGGTAAGCTGTTTGCAGTGCTCACTTCTGAATTCTTTGCAGTTTGATATTTTGTTGTTTTGTTAAGAGTTCATATATGATGTCCTTGTAATCTATAACAGACAATAGTGTAGTATTGTACAGGAGCATGCAGTGTTTTCACTTATGAATTTCCTTAATTTCCTAAAAGTTGTCAGTTTTAGTGCCAGTGTTTGATTCAGTCTTGCCAATTGTCAGTTCCCATTTAGTGTGGAGTCAAGAGGTGTGCCCAGGTATTTGTAGCAGTCCATTTGTAGTTGGATTTGAGGGGCTCTTGTTTTTCTCATTTTCATCACATAGATCACATACTCTGTCTTGGCACTATTTACTCTCAGTTTATTTTCATGGCACCATGGATTTACCTTATCTAGCACCATGTCTGTCTGGGCTGCAGCTGCCACATGATCTCTATCATGTACTGTGGGTGCTCCGTCATCAGCAAATAATGTTGCTCTTTCAGATACTAGCGGTAGGTCATTAATAAAGATTAGGAATAGCAGGGGTCCTAGGGTGGAGCCCGGTGGCACCCGGGCTTGACCCTATGTTGTTTAGTTTTGTGCACTGCATCCTGTTCTTGAGATAATTTGTGAAGAAACTATATGCTTTGTTGCCCAATCCACCTCTTGCTACTTTCTGCATCAGGATTTCGTGGTCAATTGTTTTGAATGCCTTCTTGAAATCAAGGAAGACAGTGATTGTTAGTTTACCTTTATCCATGTTGCCCAAAAGTTCATCCAGTAGAGATGCCAGAGCCCCTGTTGTGGATTTATTTTTCCTAAATCCATTTTGCTGGTAGGTCAGATAGTTGGATGATTCAAGGAATGCTTTAACTTGGTCATGTATAATCTGTTTGATAATTTTTCCTGGGAGTGGGAGGATTGAAATTGGTCGCAGTTCACTCCAGTATCTTGGGTTATTGGTCTTGGGGATTGGGGTGACTGTAGCTACTTTCCATGCATCGGGGAAGATGCCTGTTTTAATTATTAAGTTGTACATATGTGTGAATTCCCTAATTAATGTTGTTATTGCCATCTTTATAAGGGCAGTAGTGCTGTCTTTTATACCAGATGATTTATAGGATGATATTTTATTTGTTCTGTCTAGGATTTCATCACAAGATCATAGTTCTGGTTACTTAGTTTGGCTTGGTAACATTTTTGTTGGGCTGTTACTCGGATATATTTACTGGCTAACCTTTCTCCTATCTCGATGAAATAGTTATTGATTTCTTCAGTAAGTAGGTTATCAGGTATCACATTGCCAGATTCTTCATTGGAAAGGCTACGAATTTTGGTCTGATTTCTTGGTTCAATCTGTTTGAGTACACGCCATCATTTGTTGGCATTGTTTCGATGTTTGTCTAGTTGGTCTTGGAGGAATCTTGCTTTGGCTTTTCTGACTTCATTTCTTGTTTTCCTGGTCATACATTTTGCTATGAACTCATCACCAGGGTCTTTTGATATTTCAAATTTGTGTCTGAAGTAGTCTCTGCCTTGTTGTAGTTCTGTTCGTTCATCATTAAGGTACCCAGCCGTGTTAGTTCTAATAGTGAGCTCTACTGGGGGACAGTGCATGTCAGCTGCTTTTGTTATTGTTGTGTTAAGCATTTCCCAGCATTTGTTTGGGTCTTGTTCCACTAGGAGCTCTCGTTGGTTGAATTCCTGTAGTGAGTTTTCCAATTCTCTCTGATCACAGTTCCGGTATGAGCATCCTCAGTAGGTGGCAGGTCTCTTGTCATTCCTTATTTTCTTTTTTAGTATATTGGTTTGTGGTCACTTATATTATAATTGATAACTTCTGCATTGGTGCAATGCTTAATATTGGTGCAGTCCTTAATATTGGTGAATGCTAGGTCTATTGTTTTGTCAGAGGTTCTGGTTATCCTGGTTGGTCTGTGTATCATTTGCTGGAGCTCATGATCTGCAGCAAATTGTTTCATTGTTCCCCACAGTCTGTTTCTTTTCATTGTAATCCACATTAAAATCTCCTAGAATGAGTATCTCATATTTGTCGATGTCGGTTATTTGTCTCATGGATTCGCTTAGAAGGTCAATTCCTTCATTTAGATTGCCATCTGGAGGCCTATATATGTTGCCGATGAGTATACTTTGGTGTGAGGTCTGATTACAATTGCCCATTCTAGTTCGATGCTGCAGTTGGATAGGTTAAGGTCCTCATATTTGGATGTATCAGTATGTAGCTCATTTTTAAAATAAATTCCCAGTCCACCTCCTTGTTTGCTTTGACCATCTGGCCACTTTGTTTTTCTGTCGGCTCTCATAAATTGGTAGCATGGTACACTGGCTAGTCTATATTCCATGTAACTGTTAAAACCAAGTTTCTGATATTGTGAAGACATAAAATCCTGACTCAGGTAGGTCTATCCTTAGATGGTCAATCCTGTTGGGGAGACTTCATATTTTTAAATGGCAAATCTTGAAGCCTAGCTAGACCTTCAGTTCTGTCAGAGGAAGTGCAGTAAAAGTAGGTGGCCCATTAACCACCAAACCCGGGTCCTCGCAGTCACTCTCCTGTCCTCGCAACCCCCCCCCCACACCCAAGGACCCACCACCCCCACCTGTGTGTAAATATTGGTGACTGTTGTATTCACATATTTATTTATTTATCTTAGTGAGTGTTGAGTGTTGATTTGGGCTGAGAATTTGTATCTTTACTTTTTTTGTTATATTTATGCTCTTGTATCTCATTTCATGTGCATTCTTGGTATGTTTTGTGTGTGTATTGTGCATTCATGCAGTAATGTCCATAGTACTAGGCACTCAAAGCTGTTTTCTATACATGGTAATACTGTAGCTGGTAGTAAAAGGAAAATTTAATCTCAACTTCTGATCACTAGTTCAGTATACTTCCATATAACCTAACCTCTACAAGCGGCACAACTATCCCGACATGCAACAACGCATTGATGGCAATGATGCTTTTACCCAGGACACACAGCTAGCACCCGTCACTGACAATTTGTAAAGTCCACGGCTCGAATCTGTGGTTGTGTAGGCAGGCTATATATAGTGAAATCAATACAGGCAAAGAGAAAGGAAGAGCATAAAGAGTGAAAGAAGAGAGAGAGTCAAGCACTCAGGTTTATTATTTATATTGTACATGGATCCAGAATAGTGTATCACCTCACCCCATTCTCCCAATGAGAAACAAGCATTTCTAGCTCCACCAATGAGAAACAAGCCTTCTCGGTCCCCATGGTTACAGTGATCTGCCCACCACCACCAAGCTGTGTGGCTCCCCTGGCCACCACCTGCCTTGAGCATGCGTGTGGTGATCCTGACTAGCAGAGGGGGGAGGGGGTAGTGCTCTGAGTTCCCCTTACACACTATCTTACTAGCACCACAATGTCTATTTACCAATCAATGAAGCACCACCAGCAACTACATAAACACATCTATGCACCTGCCCATGTATACTTGTTTCACAAATAGAACATTTGCATTCCCCCACCAATGCATTGATTGATTGACTGATTGGTGGTTTCTTTATGCCGTGTTGGCAGCATAGGCCATATTCACGTTTAAGGGACTATATGTGAAGATATAGACCAGCTGCCCTTAAAAAGGCAAACATGTTTTCTTGTTTTACTTGAAATCGACACAATTCAACAAAATGTGTTTGAGTGTAAGTGAGGACTGACACCCAATACATTCAGGGGGGGGGGTCCCCCTTGAACAGAAAAGCATGTGTAAGCCGTGAGTGGCCAATACGGCAGCGGCTAAGGACCACTTGGTCCCGCCGACCTCCGGCATGAGTCTGTGGGGTTTTCCCACAGATGGTTCAATTTCTTTAAGTTTATTAATGTTTTCATCCCACTCATGTTGCCATTTGGATTTTATGTGGGTGGCTATTAGTAGTTTCAGATCAGAGTGAGGGATCAGACACGGTTCAAGATCACAGTTCAGGGCCTTCTTCGCAGCCCGATCAGCTCGTTCGTTTCCTTATATGCCGGCATGGCCAGGCACCCAGCACAGGTGGATGTCATACCCATCCATTGCCAGTTGGTTCATTTTATAAATGACCATTGCTAGAATAGGGTGATTCGTTTTCAGTCCAGCAACAGCCAGGAGGCAGGAGAATGAATCACTGTATATAACATAGTTAGTGTGGTTGGACACCTCGATACACTCCAACGCGAGTTCTGATCGGGCAAACGTACGCCAAATTTCTTCCGTCGGCAGACTGCCACAGCAGCTACTCGGCTTTGGTCTTTCAAACCATCAGTGTATATGGAGAGGTGGTCTGCAAACTGGCCTTTAATCTCTGCATGCAGTCCTTGGTATTCGAGTAGATGTGTCCCAGACTTCCTCAGTTCCGTGAGTCGGAGGATAACCGATGGCTTCCTCAATGACCAAGGGGGATGTTCTGGGACTTTGGCATCCTCCAACACGTTCAAATCCATGCCTAAGGCCTCCAAATCAGGTTTCATTCGGAGCCTCAGTGGCCGGATGTAATTCGGCATGGCTTCATACCTGGATTCGTCATGTCGCTCGAATAGAAAATTGTGTGCATGATTCAATGCAGTAGTTTTTAATCTTGACTACATATTGCATGGCCAGTTTGATTCGCCTGTTGTTAAGTGATGGTTCGTTGGCTTCGACGTAGAGGCTCTGAACCGGTGAGGTACAGAAGGCCCCAAGGGCCAGGTGCAGCCCCTGGTGGTGGACCGAGTCTAGCAGCCCAATATACGATTTCCTTGCGGAACCGTATACTATGCTACCGTAATCCACTTGTGACCGAACCAAGGTTCGGTACACGGAGAGCAAAACATCTCTGCCCGCTCCCCACTCTGAGCTGGACAGCACCCTCAGAATATCTAGCGCTTTCAGGCATCTTGTCTTCAGGTACTTTATATGTGGCACGAAAGACAGTTTTGCATCGAAAATGAGGCCCAAAAATTTGGTTTCCTCAACGACTTTAATAGGATCCCCATCGAGGGTCAGCTCCGGTTCCGCATGCATTCTACGCAACAGGCAGAAGTGCATGCAGACTGTTTTGGTCTTGGAAAATTTGAATCCGTTGAGAACTGACCATCGACGGATCCCATTTATTCTTAGTTGTAGCTGTCTCTCTATGACATTCATGTTAGCATCGCTGTAATATAAAACAAATTCGTCCACGAAAAGACTACAGGAGACCCCCCGCTTTACAGCAGCAGCAATACCATTGACCTTGACCCCGAAAAGGGTCACGGCCAGTATACTGCCTTGAGGTCCTCCTAGTTCCTGTGAGTGTAGGCTGGAATAGGTAGTCTTGACACGGACGCGGAAATGCCTGAAGGCTAGAAAGTTCTTGATGAAAATTAGCAGGTGGTCACAAAGGCCAATCGCATGGAGATCCTCCATGGTGCTGTGCTGCCACGTTGTGTCATAGGCTTTTTCGAGGTCGAAAAAGATAGCCACACCGTGCTCCTTCTTAAGGAAAGCATCTCTTATAAAGGTCTCCATGGGCACCAAATGGTCGAGGGTGCTGCGGCCCCATCTGAAACCACATTGGAGGTTGGACAGGTGGTCTCCTGACTCCAGTAGCCAGATGAGGCAGTTGTTTACCATACGCTCCATGGTTTTACAGATGCAGCTTGTGAGAGCTATGAGACGATAGTTGTTGGCTTCACTCTTGTCTTTACCATGTTTGGGAATCAGTATTACTGTCGCCTCCCGCCAAGAGGCAGGGACGACACCCGACTCCCAGATGTTGTTAAAGAGTTGAAGCAACAGGCTCAGCGCAGATTTGGGGAGATGTTTAAGGAATTGGTAATGGATTCCATCAGGTCCAACTGCTGTATCGTGCAAGCTTTCGAGAGAACACCTCAACTCACCCATGCTGAATGGGGAGTTGTAGTGCTCCCTGCCATCAGAGGAAAAGTCCAAGAGCCTACGCTCTTGGCGTTCCTTGACGGCCAAAAGTCCGGGAGGCAGCTTGCCAAAGACAAATTTCCGGCAAAGGTGCGAGCCAATTCTTCACTTATTTCATTGAGTGATGTGAGAATGGTGCCATTGTGCTTCAAGTGCTGGACTACAGAAGAATCATCTCCCCTTCGCTTGATTCTTTTGATCATCGTCCAGACCTTGCCCATGGTAATGCCAGAAACGAATCGCCTCCAGCACTGCCTCCGCGCTTCTTTGATTGTTCTGCGAGCGCGAGTGCGCAGAATTCTAAAGAGCGCCAGATTCTCAGCAGTTGGTCTCCTGTAGAATCTACGCTGAGCTTTCTTGCGCTCCTTAATAGCCCCCCCTACAGCTGTCATTTAACCATGGAGGCGTTAGACGCTTGGGAGTTGCAGAAGTCCTCGGAACAGTTTTCTCTGCGATCCACCTCAGCATCTCAGTGAAGGAATCAATGTCACTGATATCTGGAGTGAACTCCTCGCGGCATAGGGTCCAGAAGGAGGACCAGTCGGCTTGATGCAGCTGCCAGCTCCTCTCTCGCTCTACGGGAGATGCCACCCGCAATTAAGAATAATTGGGAAGTGGTCGCTCCCGCAGAGGTTGTTCCAGACCCTGCATGAAAAGTCCAGCACCAGCTCTGGTTCAACAATGCTGAGGTCGATGGCAGAGTATGTTCCGTAGGCGGGATGCAGATATGTGCACGAACCGTCGTTCAATACACACAGTGCATGACCATCCACAAGGTCCTCAATCCTCTCGCTCTTTGGGTTCCTAGTGGTCCCTCCCCACAGTGGGTTGTAGCCGTTAAAGTCACCCATAAGAAAATATGGGGACGGTAACTGGCTAACAAGAGCATCCAATTCTTGTACGGTGAGAATGGAGCTCGGAGGAACATAGATGGAACAGAGAGTTATAGTCTTATGTAGCGTCAGACGAACAGCTACAGCCTGTAGTGTTGTGTCTAACGCCACTGGCGTACATACAATATCATGTCTAACCAGGATGGAGGAGCTGCCAGTGGCTCGGTCTCCATCCGGTGCGGAATTGTCAAAATTGATGTAGACTTTAAGACTACAACTCTCAGAAGCTCTCAAGTGAGTTTCTTGTAAGCAAATGGCAAGAGGGTTGAGGTTGCAGCACAAAAGAGATAACTCTTCAATGCTGCCCTTGAAACCTCTACAATTCCCCTGAATTAGAGAACCACCTGTCACTGTCATTTTGGGGCAGTGACAGGTGTTCTCCCCCTCCCCTTAGGTTTGGGGGGGGGGGGAGACTGCGACCTCGACTAGATGAGGCCTCAGTGCTCTCTGCTTCTTCCAGCACCTGATTCTTGGTTTGAGTTAAGGACAAAGACCCTTTTGGGCCTCTGTCCTTGGGTTTTGGAGGAGGGCGTTTTAGTTGTGATTGGTCCATGGACGGAACATCCATGGCCTCCATGTCCTCATCCAAAAGATTGAAGGCATTGCTAGTGGGAACTAGCTGACGTTCGATCTTCTTTAGCCGTCCCGAGGAACCGTCCTTTTCTACCCTTTTCTTTTCAGTATTTAATTTATTGATTGATTGAGGAGCGGGAGCGGGGCCGGTGGAAGCCGGCACCCTAGCATTCAACTCAATCGACAGACTGCTGCTGCCGACAGGCGTTTGCGTCATAGTCGTCGATTGAGTTTGTTTGTTGGTTTGTGTGTTTGTTTGTTTGTTTGTTTGTGACCTGCTTGGTGGCAGTGGGTTTCCCCCCAGCCAACCATGTCAAGTCTGTCTGACGCGCGACAGCCCTTTTGGGGCCTCCAACCGCCACAGCATACGATTTTCCAGCTGTGACTGGGTTGGTAGCCTCCACCAATTTCCTCGCTTCAGGGAAGGACAAATTATTTTGAACCTTAATTTCTTGAACCTTTTTTCCAGTTTCCACCGTGGGCACTCCCGAGAGTACGCAAAGTGGGCCCTTTACAATTGATGCAAGTTGTGGTCGGGTTGCATTCCTTGCTGTCATAGTCAAACTGACCACAACGAGCACATGTCAGCTTGTTCCGGCATGAGTTTTGCCCACTTGAAACAATGTAAAGGGTTTGGAACATAAGGGTCAACTGTAATATTAAGGTATCCGGCATTAACTGACAGTGGAGGGGCAGGGCGGCCGAAAGTAAGGATGAAAGTATTCGTCGGAATGAAATCATTGTTCCGTCGAATACTCATCCTCCTCACTGCCGTAATGCCCTGTGGTGATAAGTTTTCACAAATCTCATCATCACTCACTCCCTCCAAGTCTCGAGACCGGATCACTCCCCTGGAGGAGTTAAGGGTGGTGTGCGCAGTCATGGTAACGGGTATGTTACCGTAAGTCTTGGACTTGAGAAGACACTTAGAGTGACTCTCCGCCATGACCTCCACCAACAAAGATCCGCTCCGCAATCTTTTTTTTGTCCTATCCTAGCCAGGCTAGGTAGTGACAAGTAACAATGGCTAAAATACGTTGGAGAGACGAACATCATTGACCCACAAACCTTCCCCCGCCTACAACGAATCAATGCTGAGTACCAGTCTAGGTAGTGACAAGTATTGTTCATGCTAGATTAACATTGGTAAATCTTGATGGGACGAGTACTGGTCGGCCTGCCAAACTACAACCCTGACACTTGGTGCCACCTATCGGTTCAGGTCGGTACCCTAATACCTAGTACTCGGGCCAAACTCTACACTTGGTGCCATCTATCGGTTCGGATCAGAACCATAATACATTGACTGCTCATATACGCCTGCTCACACTTGGCCCCTCCCATCGGTTCGGATTAGAACCATAATAGATTGACTGCTCATATACGCCTGCTGCCACCTAGCTGTAAAATATTCTGATATTCAACATAGGGGGGAATGCAAATGTTCTATTACTGATCGGTGTACATGACCAGGGGCATGTATGTATATATTATATATAATCTATTATATACATATAAACGCTCGGAGAAGTATTTATTATTTATTAGTGTTGATTCTACTCGACTGAATATTGTCCAATCGCCGTCGTCCGCTGGCCTCTGCTGCGTTGCTGCGGGGCTCGACGCGGCCCGATCTGGTTTGAATCGTCACTTGCCTCCCGTTTTTTGCTTAGAAAGGACCACAGTCTACGTGCTACCTGTACTGCCTTTGTTTACCTGCCTACTTGTTGTTTTACCTGGGGCCAACGGACGACTTCAGCTGATTCCGTGAACTCTACCAACAATAACAAGGACGATCATTCCTGAATGCCAGAATAACGGTATCGTGCATAACTAAACCTTATTTCTACAGGGACAGCGGACGACTGAGGAAAAATATATCCATGTTGTCGATTCTCAAATAGACTGATCGACGTTGAAAACGCTTGTTTTTGTTCAGTTATTTTTCGATCGTTAAGAACTGCATACTCGGGCCAATTGACGACTATATCAGTCGGTTCAAAGTTACTTACATCAATTGCATATTAATCTTATTGACAAGCGATTTGAATCTTGTCGATTTATTCGTATAGATTTGAAACTAGTCCGTACTTTAACGGTCGTTCACCACAGATCGCTCGATCGGGCCAACGGACAACTTGTTCGGTTTTGCAAGTAACGGACGATTAAACCATCCGTACTCAACGGTCGATTCGACAGGGACAGCGGACGACTGATGGAAAATATTTCCATGTTGTCGATTTCCAAATAGACTGATTGACGTTGGAAAACGCTTGGTTTTGCTTGAATACTTAGTTAGTGTCTTTTCCACAATCGCCCGATCGCCAACATACCCCTGACGGGCCAACGGACGACGGACTGATCGACTTATCGGGCCAACGGACGACCATGAAAAACTTTGCCTAACGGACGACCGAGGGGGATGCCACTACCCTACTGTAGTGATTGCGGCTTCAACCACAGGAAAAACGACAAGGAGGCGTGTGAAGACCGGAGGGATCGTGTTACAGTCCGTACACGAAGTACGACGAAGATGGCCACTGCAAAGACGAAAGACGATTCGGGCCAGGATACGACATCGGTCGTGGACTTTTCGTACGACGACAAGGAGGAAGCTGTGAAGAAAGCAATCGCTGAGCTGGAGGCAGAGCTGAGATTGCAAGACTTACAGGACAGGTTGAGGGGGCTGGAAATAGAGAGGGACAGGAGGAGATCCGGTCGACCACTCGCTCGGGATGAACCTCAGCGCGAAGACAACACGGAGAGGTGCGAATTGGCTAAGGTCATTCGTACAGCTCCGGATGATACAAGATCAAAGTGAAGACGAGGGACAACGAAGACGACGGCCATTCTTCATACGGCCGTTCGCGTAGACGCTCAAGGGACGCCGGACGACGATGACGGACGACATGATCGCGGAGTGATAGCAGCGCTTCCAGACGAAGACGGAGTAAGTTGTCTCTCAAGAAACACACTTTGGGGGGAAAGGACTTGCGGAAACTAAACGGTTACGAACTGATTAACGCTAGCGCCTCCTGGTGCCTTACCTTACCGGACCTATCCATCCAAGACTATAAGGCGTTCTTGCAACATCTTAAGTTTGTCACCAATCGCGCGAGGGATGTTCACTACAAAGACGTAGCTCATGTCGAGTACGATTTGGAGATCAGGAAGTTGGCCGAGACATTGGGGTTCGCTGCGTTCGGGTCGAAATACCAAAGCGAAAGCATGTCACACTACAGTGACCAGAACCATAGGCAACGGAAGAGCGGCTACGGAACTTCAACGGCATCCAGGAGAAAATCACCTTCGGGACCTGGGAAGCGCTCCTGCTATGCCTGGAACTCCGACGCTGGAAGACGAGTGCAGGTTCAGGCACACCTGCTCGAAGTGCGGCGGAAAGGGCCACAAACGCTATAAGTGCAAAGAGTGACTTTGTGGGGAAGAGTTCACAAGACTTGCCGGGGCAAGTTCTGCGGCAGCGGAGCATGAGCCCTCGAGCCGACATAAGATAGGTGTTTTGATCGGGGACTCGGTTGACAGGGAGACTGTCATTAGGGGGGTCGATGTTGACAGGGAGACTGTCAACGGAGATGTTGCCGAACGGAGGAGCAGCAACTCATGCGAGGACACATATACATCGACCGACATCGCCGCGGAGAGCGGCGGCACCGTTCATGATGGGGAGATACGAGTGGACCTTAATGAGGACATGGTTGTCAATAATGACATTGCAGACGGAGGGGTGATTGACACTCGAGCCGATGGTCGCAGCGACCAAATCGGGCCCATCGATACCATTACTGATAGTTTTTCTTCCAATGTACAGGAGGGAGGGGTTGAGAAACTTACATTATGGGGCACTGTTAATATAAAGGATGCCGAGGGTCGTTTACACATTCGGGATGTGGAAGATCATATATTGGTCTCGCTTTCCGAGCGGATAGACGGTGACAAATTCCAATTTGAAGTATATCGATCATGTTTTGAGAGCAATTGTGACTGTACCCACTTTATTGAATCAAACCGCTCCCAGCTGAAGCCTTGTAGATTTGTTGTAGAACTATTCTTCAGGGGGGATAACGACCCCGACGCTATATTTATATTGCTAGGAGTGGTATTCGGGTTCAGGGTAATAAATGATGAGTGTGTTACCTCCTATAACACCAGGGAGAGGAAGGCTAGGAACAACTGGGAGCGCGAGATAATTTTTGAGAAGTTTCACGCGGAGCTAGCCGACGGGAATATATCCAGGGTCCTTGACAAGCCTCAGTGCGCACATTCGGTCTTTGTCGTACCGAAAGACGATGGCGGTGGTAGAACCGTCGTTGATTGTAGCAGGCCGAAAGGGAATTCTGTCAACCACTACACACATGGCATAGCCACTACCTTCAGCTATAAAAGCATTGATAACGTTACTGATTGCATGGAGAGATATGATTTTCTATCCACCATAGACATTAAGGATACTTATAGAGCTGTGTCCATTCATCCTTGCGACAGACCTCGTCAGGGGCTTGCTATCGCTAGGGCGCTTGGTGATGACGGAGCCTATTACCTGGACAATAGACTTAGCATGGCCCTTACATATTTTCTAAAATATCAGACTTTATTGTAAGATGTGCTGTAAGGGAGGGCGTTACTCGAGTCATTAATTACCTCGATGATTTCTGTGTCTTAGGTCAGAGTGAGTTTGAGGCCATGAGGGCCCAGAGGTTAGTGCTAGGCATTATCCGCAGGTTGGGGTTTTATGTCAGCTATAAGAAGGTGAGCAAGGCTGGACGGAGAGTTCGGTTCCTTGGAATCATCATTGATTTGGACAATTTGGAGCTCACCCTTCCGATAGATAAGTTGGATAAAATGAGACGGACACTTGTAACAATGAGGGATCGGAAGAAAGCTTCAAAGAGGGATCTCGAACAGGTCGGGGGAATCCTAGCCCACTGTGCAAAGGTGATCAGGGGCGGGCGAACCTTTACTAGGAGGATCTTTGATATGTCAGCAGCACTCAAGGAGGGCCACCATAGGGTTAGGCTAACTAAGGGCGTACGCGAAGATCTCGAATGGTGGATCACATTTTCCGCCCAGTTTAATGGCAAGGCACAAATTCTGGGTCGGTTTGCCCCCCTCATTGCCTCCTACAGTGATGCTTCGGGATGGGGTCTGGGTGCTCTTCACGTTAACGACTGGCTGGTCGGCTCTTTTGTTGAGGCCGACGATAGATTGCTCGCTGGCTACGTGGGTCACCATCACGTTAGTCCCGAGGGCCGTGTAGCTGCCTCCCATATAAATATTAGGGAGATGGCTGCGGTCTATGCCGCCTGCGAGAGGTGGTCACATAAGTGGGCTGATGCAACTGTTGTGATGGTTACTGATAGTGCTGTCGTTCAGGCTGCCCTGAGCACAGGCAGATCAAGATCTGGCGGGATCATGTATTATCTCAGGAGATTGTTTTGGATGGCGATGAGCAGAAATTTTGAGTTCAAGTCTGTTTACATTCGTAGTAAGGATAATGTGATCTGTGACTCCCTGAGCCGCCTCGACGACAGTGCTAGCAACACCAGGATTTTAGAAGCTGACCCGGAGGGTTTGCTCTGCTGTAGGGCTAAACTTGTTCATACTCTATTCTCTTACAGAAAGGTCTCAGCTGAGAAGGGAGCAAAAGAGCTTTCAGGAGCAGTTCTACGCGCCGAACTCGATAACAACAAGGGCTGTCCAAGTCAAGAGATACTTCTCCTTTGTTGAGACTTTTAGTTCTACTCGCGCTCCTTTTCCATGTTCGGATGAGCAAGTCGCCCTGTACGCAACTTGGCTCGCCCGCTCTATGAAGTATAGCTCAATCACTAATTACCTGAGCGGTTTAAACTATTTTCTAAAACAGACGGGTGCTCAGCCAATTGACTACAACAGTTTCATTATATCTTCTACTCTGAGGGGTATTAAGCGGGTCAAGGGTGATGCCCCACGTCGGGCCAGGCCCCTTCTTCCGTCTATGATGAGGAAAGTTTTTGCTATGCTGTGCTCTTCCCCGGGCCATACATCGTGGAGAGCGGCTATACTGGTGTCCTTTAGAGCCCTGCTGCGGAAGGCGCAGGTCACCCTCTCGGACTCAACGCTTCGGAGGGGGGATTTCAAAATTGTTGACTGGGGCATGGTCATAACGATTAGAAAAAGTAAGACCATTCAGTTCGCTGAGAGACTATTGGAAGTCCCCGTTGCTTGATGTGCCGATCCAGGGATGTGCGCAGTCCACTGGGTTGAACTGCACTTCGCCCAGCTGCCCGCTGGACCAGGAGAGGAAGCATTCAGGCTTCCTGATGGGTCGGGCGGCTCTACGCCAATGACATATGCTATTTACCAGCAGACTCTAAAGACCTTTGCAGCAAGGGCAGGTCTTGATTGCGACGACTTATCATCACATTCACTTCGCCGAGGTGGCTGCACCTTTTTAGCTTTATGTGGGGCCACGGTAGAGGAAATTAAGGTACGGGGGGACTGGGCGTCCGACACGGTTTACGCATATCTGAAAACCCCCTTATCTGTCCGGATTATGGACGACATGAGGGTGGCAGCCACCTTGTGCTCCGAGACGGCTTGATTGGTTTGGGTGGGAGTCGTGCGGCTCCCTTTGGCATTTATCGCTCAGCCCGGAGTCGAATAAATGAACCAACCCAATCTGCTGTCTCTCTCGTCAATTTGTAAGGGAGGCTTATATTATATATAATCTATTATATACATATAAACGCTCGGAGAAGTATTTATTATTTATTAGTGTCGATTCTACTCGACTGAATATTGTCCAATCGCCGTCGTCCGCTGTCCCCTGCTGCCTTGCTGCGGGGCTCGACGCGGCCCGGTCTGGTTTGAATCGTCACTTGCCTCCCGTTTTTTGCTTTTGTATTAGGTAGGGCATTTATCGCTCAGCCCGAGTCGAATAAACGAACCAACCCAATCTGCTGTCTCTCTCGTCAATTCGTAGGGGAGGCTTATATAATATATATATGTATGGGTTGGTGGTGCCTGAGTGGGATGTAAATAGACATAGTGATGCTGACAGGTCTGGGTGTGATTGCACTCAGGGCCTACCCCCTCTGCTGTGATAGGGATCACCACACTCAAAGGTCAAGGTTGGTGGTGGCCATGGGGGGGCCATACAGTTTGTGGTGGTGGGCAGACCACTGGTATCCATGGGGACCAGGAATGCTGGATCCCTTTTGGTAGGGCCAAGAATGCTTGTTTCCCATTGGGGGAAAGGGGTGGGGTGATACTCTACAATGAACCCATGTAACCATATACATAATAAACCAGAGGGCTGGATTCTCTCTTCTTCTTTACACTTTATACTCTTCCTTTCTCTTTGTCTGTATTGATTTCACCATAGCCTGCCTACACAGCCACAGATTCGAGCATTGGACTTTACATAGCATTAGGTTCCCCCTCGAGTGCTGATCGGCCTGCCTCCAGGTTCTCTGTCACTCGGTGCCTGGATACGAACCTGCGCAGGAAGCTGATCAATGACAGGTTAAAGCTTCATAGTCTGATGAAAACATCAATTTTTCAAAACCAAAACAATTATCAGAATCTGATTCTACATATCTAAATTAGACATTGATGCACTTATCAAACATTTGTGGCCACATAGAAGGGAATACTGAGGCAATTTAATAGAACTGGTCACTGCAGAAACCTATGGTGTCAGAGTTTTGGCATGCTTGTCAAAATTAATGTCCCATGTTCACACTTTAAATATCTTGAAAGTTAGCCATTTAGAATACACACTATTTCAAAGTAAAGTAAGGTACATCATGACGATCAACCTAATGCATTTATCTCAGAAAATGACAGAAACTCAAAACCATCGGACTATGCAACTTTAAACTGGAAGAGAGTCATGGGTAGGGTTGAGTGCCCCATTAACCTTTGGTGATTCTGACTTGTTCTCTATTTGACCTGATTCTCACTGTTTGTTCTCTATTCACCTGATTAATAAAGCACTACTATACATACCATTACCACTCCTGTCTCGTGAATTTTATGTCATTGGTTTTCCTCGACTGGGGCTTGGGTGAATAAGATATATAATGTCCATAGCCTAATTTAGTATAATGTGTGGGAGTATGTGTGTTGGGGGGTGGGGGGGTGCTTGGGTGTGAGTAAGATGTATACAATGGCCATAGCTTAATATAGCATAGTAGAAATGGAGTTATTTTTATGAGTGATATCATTTCTGGATATTTAAAGCTGCATAGTCCGATGAAAACATCAAATTTTCAAAACCTAAACAAGTACCTCGATTTGATCCTAGATATCGAACTTAGATACTGGTGCATTTGTTAAACATTTTTCACCACATAGAAAGGAATACTGAGGCAATTTAATAGTTCTAACCTATTTTTATGTTTCCCTCAGATAAAGTCTGGGAGTCAGCTTTTCCCTCTAAACCTCAAACATTCAGAGGGGATATTAAATATGATCCATCACTAAATGTGAAGCATATACACACAGGGTCCGTACACATGTGAAGATATGGAATTTAATGCTATTTCAAGGCTTTTCAAGGTTGTTATTTTATAGGAATTCAAGACTATTTTCATTTGGATTTCAGGAAAAACCAACAAGGGTGAATGGCAATTTCAGACTAATTTCGATCAGTGGGGATAGTTTAATGGAATCCAAGGCTTTTCAAGACTAATTAGCCAAAATAGGTTAAAGTCAAGGCTTTTCAAGGCCTTGAAATGGGGGAAATGAAGTTCAAGACTTTTGAAGACTTTCCAAGCCCCGTATGGACCCTGTATCATGTATGGGAAGGACCCTTTATTAACAGCTCCAGCGAATTTGAATAACAGTAACATATATGCTGAGCAGGTTGCACAATGCTAGTAGTAGTCAATGCATTAATAAATAATTGGATGTGAGAAGGCATGAATATTTATGAAACTTATTGGACTTTAAATTAACACTTGTTTCATACAGTTTGATGGTCAATCACTTACCTGGAGGTGATAAAGCTTTGGCTGCAAAAGATATATAATATATATTTATAATTATGACAATTAAAATTATTGGGTAGCTTAGTCTATAGTTGTATTGCTTGACAGAGAAAGAAACTTCCCTACAGGTTTGGCCTAAAGGGGAAGACATGAAAGGCCATTCTGTAACAGGTGTGTCAGTTTGCATGGTAGACAAGGAAATACGCTTCTTCACCATTTGAGATGCAAATAGGTTTGTTTCTTTTGGGGTTTTCATCCTGGCAACATCTAAGGTCATATCAGGATAGACACCGACTTGTGTTAATGCACAATCATGGCGATTTGAAAGTGCTGCCCCACGGATTTCCCACTCAGTCACATTATCCTGATATTGAGCTAACCAGTCCTTTCCCTGTCCTAGTAATACCGAGCAACAGGCTAGATAGCAACAAGTATTAATTTTGTCATTCATTGGTTTGACTCAGCTGGGATTGGAATGCCAGACCTTACGCACAGGAAGCCTGCGCTCTACCGATTCGGTCACTGCATCCGGTGAGATGCAAATAGGAGAAGATTTGTGCATCTATGTAGGTACCGGTGTAGCAGGAAATCGCAAACCCGGTAAATCACAAACCCCCACTTGTGATTTCCTAGGAAATCACAAACCCCCATACCATATATGGGCATGGGGGGGTTTGCGATTTCCTAGGAAATCACATATCCCCCCTGGACATCGCAAACCCCCCACGTTTAGCAGTCTTAAAGCAAGCACATGTGCTTTGTGCAGGTTTGTTTTGCTTTTAAAATTCCCACAATGCACCATGAGGCTGGAATTACAAACTGGTCTATTGTAAAAATTGTATGTATGTAAGCATGATTAAGCCATATTTAGTTTTATATAAGGGGGATCCCTCACAAGACGGATTAATTGATTATTTTTAATGTCATGCATGTCACAGCGAGGGCCATATTCACTGCGATCACTCACAAGAAGGATAGGGGAACAGGTACATTTTTGTCAAAGATACTAGACTATATCATTAAGGAAAGCCAGTACAACTATCTGTATCATTATCCTAGATGATGCTGAAGTGAATATAGGCCAGGGGACCAAGCTACCGTTTTCATGGCATGTGCGGTCGGAGTTACGAACTGGACTATTGCAAACATGTTTTCATTAGGATTAATCCATTTTGATCCTCCTTTAATCCATTTTATCCCCCCAGATCTGGTAGATGTTCAAAATCAAACATATAGCTGCCATGCTTGGGGTGATAAATGCTACAAACAAAGCATGGGGGGTTTGCAATATCCAGGGGGGTTTGTGATTTCCTAGGGAATTGCAAACCCTGGGGTGTGCAATGTCCAGGGGTTTGTGAATTCCTGCTACACCAGTACTCTAAACTGTTTTTTTCTTTTCATGAAGTTAATTTGCAAATGGCACAGTTAGAAAGATCTTGACATTCTGATTACAAATATATATAATAGAAGTAAATCGGACCATTAGTTCCTGATTGTATCCTATATCCTGATTTTAATATTTAATTTTTGCCCTTAAATTTGCACACATTTTTCATGATTTTGCAAATGCTTAAATCCTGATGTTTGAGTCTGCCTACTGAAGGAAAGTTGCATTTGAATGACATCATTGTTTTTTAAGCTTATTATTTCTAGTAGAGATTCTAATCTCAATTTTGTTCAGACCCTACAGATAAATATTTCTTTTAGCAATTTGACATCAAACATGACAAATTATGCAATTTTCACTAACCATCCTTAATAAACTCTGAACAAAATTAATATATCTGGTTCTATTTGAGATATTGACTTGACTTTTGTACCAAAATGATCAGAATGAAAAGATCTATAATGACTAAGGTGATTACCTGTTTTAAAGCTATAGCCACATGTAAATCTTTTTTTTAATTGCTAGCTAAAATTAGAACTCTATTTCTATCGTTAAGGAGAAAGTGCTGCCCAAGACTGCCTAATGGTGGTTAACAATCCAAACAGTTTTGTAGAGAAAGAATTTTTCACTGTACTATTATTTGTTATCATAAATTCCTTTTTTAAAGTAAAATCAGGTTTTATGATCATTTCAAAGGTATCAAACCTCTGTTTTGTTTACTTTTCCAGCCAGAAGTCAGCCATAATGGATACAAAACTAAAACTAGTGACCTCTACTTTAGAGTGAAAAGTAGATCTTTTTAGCTTTGACCCACTCACTCACAGCAACCAACGTCCAAAGATGGGTAGTGTGCTGAGAGCAAGTGCTCCATTTCCTCAGTGGCCAGTCAACATCAGCACCCAGTCCTTTGTTTACTACTTACCTAATATATGCAATGCTATTTTTTAGCAGGGCTCTTGCATGCAAAGCTTCATAGTAAGCATTTAAAGCTGGGTTGGGGCCTATATATGGGCTAATCTATAGTTGACTTTCCATCTTTCCTACAAAACTCACCAATTTGTATTCCACCTATACTATAGTTATGTTTTCTTACTTGAAATTTCCAACTGATTTTATATTCACTCTAAATTATGTATGCATAAATAATGAAAGAGAAGTGCTACATAAGCTGGCTATCGCAAGCAACTGTAAACATTAACCAACAATATTCTGCTCTTATATGGCATTGTGATAATTTCTCATTTTGGAATACTAGGTTACACTGTAGATTACACTCTAGTCTCTAGATTATATTGTGCATTACGCATCATTGAGCTATTGTACGCCTGAGAGTACGAAAGAAAGTTATAAAAAGTCCAACAGTACTACCACTGTACCAGTCCAGTCTTTCTACATTATCTATGGGTAAAATATTCTGATATTTGAGATATTGGTTGAGGTTTTAACTATTCTATAATAAATTACAAATGGTCTATATAATGGCAAACCGTATGTAAAACCAAAGGCATATAAGGTATATGTGGTGTTCGTGATCCATTACTGATTTAAGATAGAAATTGTATAATAATAGATAGTGTGAGAGGGGCACTTCTTGAAATGTAAAGAGTCTTTGGAACTCTGCTTAAGGCCCTGTCACATTACGACGCTTCTCACCAGTGGGCCCCCAGCACGCAAAATATCTACTACGCGTCGAGAAACGTCCAACTTTTCGGCGGGTTGGGAGAAAGTTTGGCGTCCGCGCGGCGTGTAGATCGCGCGCGGCCAACGCGTGTCGATGGGTGTGGCAAAAAAATTTAAAAGTTTGGCGCGACGTGCTCATATGACCTTAAATGTTGGTAGGATGTAAAACAACAAAGCAACCATTTGGCGCAACGTGTGGCTAAGTCTGCCTAGCGTTCGCATAACGTTATTCCAGCGATATCAACGTGCTTCTGACGTCCCCGGAATGTCTGGAACGTCCCCGGAATGTCCGGAACTTCCCCGGAACATCCCCAAGACGTCCGCACTGACACGTCGGCATGCGTTGGCGCGCGTCGACAGTTTTGTGCAAGCACAAAACTGTCGACGCGCGGCAATGCGCGGCGACGATCCTAGCGTTCCATCAGCATGTACCGACGTGTACCTACGCGCGCGTAACGCACGTGTAACGCGCGCGTAACGCTTCCTGACGCTTCGCCCCAAAAGGCAACATCTCGGCGCGCGTTGGTAAGAAGCGTCGTAATGTGACAGGGCCATTACATACCCCCTCCCACGCCAAGTGTTATTTACGGATCACTGCACACTCAGACACACCAGGGCGCTGTAGACATAAACAACCAAGGCTTGGATACAAGCCTATTGAATGTTCATTGGTTGATATAAGAATGCATGTTGCTGATTGGAGGGACTGATCAGGTGTGTACAGCCATCTTGGATTCTAAAACCTATATATATAATAAAATAAGCAAGCTCCTTCTGGTTCCTTCTGCACACTCTATATCTTGCCTTCCTTCTCTATACTTGCCTGTAGTGATTTCCTATTTAGCCTGCCTACACAACCACAGCTGCCGGCCGTCGACTTTACAAATGGTTGGTGTATCCCAACTACATCGCATTGGTTGGTTGTTGGAGTTTTACGTCCTGGCAACATCTAAGGTCATAGCACGACGGGTACCGACTTGTGACAGTGCGACCTCATGGCGACTTTATAGTGCTGCCCAACTGGGAGTCAGGCTTTTCTCTCGCCTCCCTCTGGCTCTTCTCCAACTCAACACACACGCACGATGCCGCCCCGCAAGACCACCCGACAGGCCGTAGCGGCTGTGACCCCATCCACCACTGGAAACGCCGCTGCAGCACGCACCCCTCGGCAACGTGGCCGACCGCGCTCCGTAGTGGCAAAAACGGCCATCACGCCAGCCATAAACGATGATGACACAAGCAGCAAAGATGGGTCCGCGGCGGCGCAGCTATCGCTATTGCGCCAGTCTGTGACCGACTCGATCGCATAGCAGGCTCAGTTTGTGAAAGACATGTCCGAACGAGTGAAGGCACTGGAGTTGGCTAAAGGCAGGAAGCACTCTAAAAGCAACTCGTCCGACGACAGGTCCGCCCCGAAACGGAGGAAACGCATCCGACCCTGACTCACCACGATCACCTCTGATGCCATGTGGCCGCACAACACGACCTAGGTCGGCCGACTCCCGCTGCAGCAAGCACCGTAACGGCAGGACTCACCACCACAGGTCCACCTCAGACGAGCCGAGCAGACGCAGGAGGAGCAAAGAAACGCGCTACACCATCTCATCTTCATCTAGCGATGACGACTCGCGCCACCGGGACCTGGTGAAGGTGATCATTGACTCCAACGCCGATGGGATATCTAACAAGCGATGTAGGAGTCAGTTCATACCACACACTTACGTCATACGCGATGAGAGGAAAGGAAAAGTGGGATTGGGTGAGAGTAACTGGCATGAGTATCTGGCCGCACTTTCCCGCATGCGTAAAGACCCGAGAGTGCCGCAGTCCTGGGTGAAGCCCATGCTGGAGCACCAAGACCAGATTTCGAGCTGGCGGCGGAATGGCAGTGGGACACATGCCTGGCATGTTCCGAAAAAGTGTTCGCCATGATAGACGATGGTCGCCTCCCTAGGGGCTGGCGTAATGAACAGGCCATCAAAGTTTTACAGAGGGGAGCGTGCCTGTGGGGCATCCGTAAGGAGGAGCAAAAACGATTGGCTCGATCTAACTAACCGACACAGAACCAGAACTATCGGACCGATGAACAGTCGGCCGTGAACCCAACCGCCTCATATAAGTGACCGGAATTCAATCCAGAAACAGTCGGCCGTCCGTGTCACAGATGGAACTGGGGCACAGACTGTGGCTTCAGCCGTTCCCATGGTACAGGCAGTGACAGGTTTGCGCATGTGTGCGCATCTAAGTACAAAAAATCTAACCCGCATGAAGAACAAGATTGTAAAAACAAAAAGCGGCAGATCGAACGGAAGGCAGCGACACCAGAGACCGACGACGCTCCCAGGTTGGATTTTCGATAGGCGGCCAGGGTCAAGCCGGATAGAACACCACTCAAGACCCCAGCACAACACATGGAAAAAAGGCCATAAGACTCATTTCCGTGACCCGGTGGGCGGAAAATCCCCCGCCAAGATGGAGCCCAGCGAATATGGGCAGGGGTAGCGGCTGAGACCCAACTCAAACCAATGCGGCACCAACCGACTTTCCCAACAACGACACACCACCCCCCGACACCCACCGGTCAGCCAACGGAGGCAAGCAGCAAGGCGAGCAGCTCATCCCCCCAAAGGTCACCGCCCCCTAACAACCACCAGCGCCGTTACGAGCACCACGCCACCTCAGATGTCGCCGCGGCACAACCGCCCCCCGCCATCGGCAACACTAAGGGCAATTACGCCGGTGCACACGCAGACGCTGCCCCCAACGGTCACTGCTGTAACGACCCGTTAACGACCGAGATGCCCTGAACCCCAGACTCGGGCGAGTGCCCCCCTGTGGCGATAACCGGCACTGCTCCGCATGAAAAAGATAGCGGCACCAACAGGCCTCGGCGAGACTCCAGAGTGGACACGACCCACGACCCACATCGCCCCCGGGTCTCACAACCGCCACCCCCCCCACCAGAACAAGCTGCCAGACACTGCCCCCCCCTGTTCTTTCACTTCGCACCCCCCCCCACCTACCCGCCCCCCGGGTCCACTCCTACTCATCACCACCCCCTCCGCCCGACTCATCAACCCACGACCCAGACCCATCTCACACTGCCACCATCCCGCCCCCCACCCCCTCCTACCATCGCCAGCTGATCCCCCCACCCACACCATACACCCCCCCACCCTCACCCGCCCGCATGATCCCCCCCCCCACACCTACCCCTCAACACGCTGCCGTGGGTAGCATGTCGGTTGTCGCGCGCTATGAGACGACCCGCACCATGGTAGCTGGCATACAACCTTACAGTCGGCCCACGACATCCAGCCGACAAGCGGAAATTGACCACGACCCGACGGAACTACCCGACACCCTCCTCACGTACGATGAGTGTGTGGATGCCTCAGAGGACATCGAAGACATAAGTGAAGACAACGGCAACCAACCCTCCCCCCCCTACCAACAACTCCCCCCACCCCCCTATCATACAAACACACCCTCATCAAAATTTGGCCTACATCCGGACCCACCATATGGAAGAACGACGTGTACAGGTACATATATGATGTTAGAACGAGTGGCCTTCCTAATCACATAGTGGCACGAGTCCCCGTGCCGTCCGATCACATCAACCGCTAGAGGGCTCTCCTGATCGACTATCATGACGACCAGCTGGTCGACTTTCTCAAGTACGGGTGGCCAGCTGACTACACCGCTGAAGGCCCGCCCGTTCCCTTGACCGACAACCACCGCGAGGACCCCACACACCTCAACTGGGTACGAAGGTATGTCCGGAGCAAGGCGACGCGGGGCACCCTCCTTGGCTCCTTCCTCGAGGCCCCCTTCACCCCTTGGTCGCAGACGAGTCCGATGATGACCCGCATAAAGAACACCGACAAGCTTCTTTGCGCGTCGACTTAAGCTACCTGAGGGGTCAAGCGTTAATTCCGGGATACGGAAAGGCTACTATCAAGGCAGGCCGTTTACCTACACTCTCCCTAACATTGCCAACCTCACAGATGAGGTCACCCGCTTCAGCCAGGGCACCTACCTCTGATCAATCGACTTGGCCAGAGCATACAGACAGTTATATACATGCCCCTTGTCCGTCCCACTGCTGGGGATCACGCTGGACAGCAACACCTATTATGACATTGCACCGCCATTTGGCTGCTGTACCTCTTCAATGGCCTGTGCCCGCACCACCAACGCGATAGTGTACCTGTTGCGCCACAAAGGGCACTTCATATTGTGCTACCTGGACGACCTCAAAGCCATCAAGCTGGTAGCCGATCTCGGCCTCGCCCTATCCCCGCCCAAATGTGTGCCCCCAACACAGAGCCTCGACTGGCTCGGCTTCAGTGTTGACACGAATGACATGACCCTCCGCATACCTATGTACAAGCTGGCCGAGGTAGTCGAGGAATGCTGCCGGTGGACGACTGGCTCCCGAGCATCCAGGAAGGACCTGCAGCGCCTGGTCGGATTCCTACAACACATCGCCAAGTGTGTCTGACCGGCCCGCAGGTTCATGAATCGGACTCTCGACGCGCTCAAGCAGGAGCCGCACACCGGGAGGCACCCCGTAACCAACGACATGATGAGGGATATGGCCTGGTTTCTCACATACGCGCACACGTCGAACGGCGGCGTCCTCCTCCGCCCCCCCCACCCAAACACGAGTGGATCATTGAATGTGACTCGTCCCTCATGGCTGGTGGGCCCACTTGCCATCCGACTACCTGTCGGAAAGGTACCAGACTGACTTCCTGGATGACCACCACAACATACACCAGCTTGAGGCCAAAAACTTGGTGGTAGCACTCCACGCACTCACCACCCCCAACCCGCAGGACTATGCAGTTGTGATCAACACAGACAACCAGGCCTCCCAGATGGTCCTCACATCCAGCGCAGCCAGGGACCCTGTCCTCTGCGCATGCGCCAGGGCGGTCTGGAGATTCGTTGCGCTCAACTCTTGCGAGGTCCAGGTTGTCCACAAGCCCGGGGGCCGACATCACCTTCACGGACGCATTGAGCAGAGCCCCGTTTGACGAACTTGCGCGCCGCAAGGCTGCTCGGTTTGTGGACGACATGGACCTCACCCGCATAAGTGTCCGACAGGAGTCTTCAATCATTGCTGACACTGTGTAGCCTGGGGAGATTGTAACTTTGCCTCTCTCTCCCCAGGCACACACCAAGACCACCAGGAAATCAGAAAACTGTTCCGGGCGGGGCTTGCCCTAGGGAACTAGCGTAATAAGAAGCTCCAGACGGACCTCCCTCCACGTCGCCCAGCAAGACCCCACCTTGATGGTACAACAACTATGGGAAGTGGTCCATTACTTCCGATCCGTGGGCCCACTCGCCCACGTCCTGAAGTCCGCGATCCTGGTGGGGTTCTTCACCCTGCTCCGCCAGGGGAACCTCCTGGTCACCGGCCGACGGGATGACCCGGGCCATACCATCCGAGGCTCAGACGTCATCGACTCCATAACCCACATCACGGTCCGGGTACGCTCGACCAAGACCTCCAAATACGCGTCTAACACCTATACCATACAAATCCCTCGGATCCCGTCCACCGGATGCTGCCCTGTTCGTGCCTGGCAGCGATACGCCAGGATGACTGACCTCCCCCCGGGGTGCCTGCCTTCATCACGCCGGACGACGGGCTCCTGACGGCATGCATGCTTACCGTAGCACTGTGAGCCGCCCTCGCACACCTTGGGTACCCCCGGCCCGACGACTACATTAATATCACTCGTGTAACATGAAAATCAAAGACACATCTAGAACCTCATTTTAACATATACAACATAGTCAAACAAGGTTTTGTTGATCACTGTTAAGCAGACACGGTTATGACTTACAAGAAAAAAGTTGAAAAATAAGTTGAAAAAAAGTTTGGCTACATGTATGGTGTCAATGTGTAAATTTTCACATTTTCACTCTAGCGCAAAATCATACAATTATAATTTTGTTATCTTTTGTGGGATAAATTCAATACATGTAGAACTGCTAACATACCTAATAGACAGAGGCTCCAGTAATTATTTGACTTGCTGTCAATAAAACAAAGACTTAATTATCAGCATCGTAACGTGGAGACCAAATATGTGGTGCCCAGTTTTGGAGAATAACCCATGTACATAAGACTCATCAGTACATCCTACACCTTGTGCGCTTAGATCTGGAAAAAGAATTTAAAAGTCTAGATTTAGATGCACAGGTAGAAAATTGTAATCACATTCTTTTCTTATTTATGCTGGTTGAAAAACAAAATTTAAAAATTGGCTGGCCTCAGTTATCATTGAATGCAGTTCTTGTTGCCATATTTGACATTTCAAATTTATATAAGTCAAGAATTCTAAATCCAGATATGTCTATAAATATAATTGTTACTTGTGATCAAGAAGCTATTAAGCCAATAACTCAATGCCACCATTGATGGATACTTTTTGTTCTCATTTGAAATTATTTATAATGGATTAGGTAGAATACAGGCCTTTCAGAACAATAAAATCATAGAATTTGGACTATTATTGAATTGTTCTATATTAAAATATAGATTAGATGTTTTCATGGAGCATGTGCACTGAGCTGAAACTCCAGGTTTGTGCCTGGTCACTTAATGTAAATTATCATTGCATAATACCATTCACAAATAATTTTAAAAACCTCACTGAAATGTAGTAATTTTGATGTTATAAAGCTGTTATACACTTGGAATTACGATTTTGTTTAGATTTTACTTCATTACTGTAGCATATTTGTTATTAAAAAAGCGAAATACCTACAGACCAGACTGGATGGCCGCATGAGTTGAGCGTCTGTCTCCTGTTTTGGGAGATCGGGGGATCTAAACCCATGAGTTTGTGGGATCGAACCCTAGTCGAGTCAAAGCAATGTCTTAAAAATTGATAAGTGTTGCTTCCTAGCCAGGCGCTCGGCATTATTAGGATAGGGCAAGGACTGATTAGTTCAGTGTCAGGATAATGTGACTAAGTGGCATATCAGGTCATGGTGTTGACAGCCTGGTCTCCCAATGGGGCAGCACTATAAAGTCGCCATGAGTGGGCACTGTCAGTGTCACAAGTCAGTACCTGTCCTGATATGACCATAGCCATAGATGTTTCAAGGACGTAAAACAACAACAAACAAATCTACCGCATGTAGATTATGAGGAAACCTTGAAAACAACTACTTATATATATTGTTGAACAACAGCTGAACACGACTGACAGTTTTGTGGGGAATTAGATGTTTAAGAGCTAAAAATACTTAATTATGGACATCTGTGTATTAAATTTAATAAGTTTGGACTGAATAGAAGATTCAGCCTTTCTGGAATGTACCATTATATTTAATATATATACTCATGTTCCTATAGCTTCAGTTTGTTTGTTTGTTGTTTTACATCCTAGCAACACCTACGGTCATATCATGACGGGCTATAGCTTCATGTTGGCTTCTGTGCTTTGGGTACTATCCAATGAATTAGGTCTGAAGTCGCACCCTGAACACAAGTTCTTGCCACTATGATCACATGCCGATTTGTTGGTGGAAGTCATCTATAGTGTAGTATGTAATTGCTTCTTTCTCTTTAAATACAAATACAAATAACACCATTCCCATTTTGCCCTAAACACCCCAAAGGTCCAACTGAGTGTTCGTGAGACTCGATCGAAATGAGACAAATCTCCACATCTAAACTTTTACTTTGTCTTTGCTACACAATTTCAATGAGTTTGTAGGTTACACCAAAGACCTTTTGTTACACGTCGATACAACTTTATTTTGTTACCTTTTTTTTCTGTAACAAGTCCGTTTGCGATAACTTTGACCGCCTTCCTTGGCAATTGACTAATTAAAAATAGGTACCGGCAGCGAAATTAAAAATTAGGCATATGGTTCAATATATTTATTCTTTCCTGTAGACATTATAATTACAACCCCAAATCTAGACTAAAGACAGTTAGGCTATATATGTTACTGTTTTTGAGATAATCATTTTTTAATATTAAATATAAAATCAAATACACACAGAAATAGTTATAAGCTTGTGAATATTGATGAAAAAAGCACCATTCCTGCACTTTTTCATTCCGCTGGTGGTACCTATTAAAAATGTATTATCTGACTACTGAAGAAGAAACAAACTAATTTAGTAATTACGATAGTATTACTTAAGTGCATAGTGTTGCAATGGAGCCTCTGGCTCTGTTTGTATGCATATATATATAATGTTGGTTAGGTGAAGAATGGCCCCCATGAGTCGGGTTTAGCAGTTATGCTGACAGTTGACTATTTCTCTATGTAAACAATGTGAAATTAAATAAAAACAAACATAAAATTAATTCAATTTTATTTGGTTGTTTTGGGTTTGCACTTTTTTTAGTTGTGGTTTACCGTTCTCGCAAGTGCAGGGTTCGCACTTTGCCCGGCTACTGCCGCGTTTGGGGTTTGAGGTCCGAGTGTTGCTGGAATGAGTGTTCACCATGGGCAATGCATATTCTAGAGGTTCGAGAAACTCAAACGCAGAAACAAATGAAAGCAATATTAAAGAAATACAGAATTTTACTTAAATGATTTTCCAACTTTAGCCATTCTGATCAGTAAAACCAATTTTTCGTCCAAACAATAGGATACAACACTGCAGACATTGCAAACATTCTTTGTCAAAATTAAAGCATATTCCGACATTTGATCCGACATATCTAACTCAATAGTGGTGCATTTATTAAACCTCGATTGTTGCACAAAAAGTAATACTAAGTGAATTTAATGGGACTTATCGCTGGTAACCAGCATTTCGGTGTGCACACCAAAATTAATTTGGTATATTTTCACTTCAAATGTATCCAAAATTAGCCATTTATAATAAAGTTTCCTTCAAGTATAAGTTAAGTAGGTTATAGTGTAATCAGTAGGTATGCAGGTATTGCAGGTATAGCAATACCTCATGGAGTTTGACACCCTGCCTTGCAGAGTTGTAAACCACTGTCTTGTGGTACAGGTTCTTGACAGAATCGAAGGCTACGGGAGCAAACCCTAAACAGAAAACCATGTCACTGTGGCAGCATTAAGGGCGGTTGATGTATTGAACTCCCAATATCTCCCAACCAGCCACTGCAGGGACAAATAGGTTTGTGCCTGTCTTGACACGTTCTTGCCAGTCTGAAACCTCTATTTGCGCCCCGAGAGAGTGCAGCTGGTAACTTGCAAAAGCCAGCAGCACTTCAACACTTTTGCAGGCAGCTTTCATGAAATGTAAGGATACCACCAAGAGAAACCTGAAGCTGAGAGACATTAAGACCGACGCATGGATGCAACTCTCACAGCAGAGAGCTAAATGGAGAGTGGCAGTCAAGTAATGAAAGCAGTCTTTGTCGCATCGCGACCGACAGCATGATGATGATGATGGGTTTGCACTACTTGCATGTGCCCTCAAATGAACCTCTAGGCTAATTTTAACGGCAGCTAACATTAACCAGGCATGACTTACGCATAGCATAAGGCGCATCTACTAGTAGCAGATGTATCTCAACAATGTAATTTAGGAGTCAAAGCAAGTTAACTAAGTTAATGTAATAAGAGTTGCTTAGTTACATACCTGTGCAATATAGATACAATGTTGTAAGATACACATATCTCAAATACATCGTGTCGTTGTATTATTTGTTAAAAATATTCATAACCTGATAACTTCATCGTCAATTCAACATTGGCGCGGAGGGATCTCAAATTGGACGCGACTGCAAAACGGCCCAGTCCACTTTGAGATCATTCCGCGCTAGGCGAGTTCTGATAACTCATATAAATAATTATCAGTAAAAGCATCGTGCTGTTTATTTATTACACCACGTTAACGCGGGTGTTTTTCTTTAATAAGTCTTTTTTTGTTGTTGAGGGAGGTGGGTTAGTTATGATGTATTCACATTCAATAATCACCACACATTGTATATTGGTGCATACCTGTTGAACTAACTAGAGATTATCGTGCAGGTCGGATTTCAGTAGGTCGCACTTTCGTGATTTTTATTTTCCGAATTGTGAGTTTGTAAAACTTGAATTGAGTATGGATAATGTCCAGTCCTACCCATGTGTCCCGCTCTACACACACTTATTTATTAAACCATTGAAGAGTTTCTATTTGTCAATTTGAGACATTTTGACAGCTCAGTTGTAAAAGGGGACTAACGATAGGTCATAAGCCTAATGAAACCAGACCATCGAGCTCGGTTCTTTGATCAAATATCAAAACTAGATAGCATTTAGAAGTTTCCTTTAAAAGGGAAAGCTGTTCTGTGTAAACTTTGTTTTCTGTCATAATATGATGACGGGCTATATTTATAATAGCCTGGTTCCCTGGCCTTTCTACAGAGGTCGCCACCTAGCGGAAACCATGGGTACTGGAATGCTACGTTCATATGAGCTGGTTTCTCGGTGATGAGCTGCTTTCAGGTGAGAACTGGTGAGAGAGCTGCTGTTCGCAGATGACAGTGCACTGGTTGCCCACTCTGCTGAAGAGATCCGGAAAATAGTGGACGATTTCTCTGATGCATCAAAGAAGTTCGGCCTGACGATTAACATCAAGAAGACGGAGGTGCTGTACCAACCCAACTCTACAAGAACCCGAGAGGAGAATATCATGGTTGACAGTAGATACAAGATTCACCCAGTACTGCTGCAGTAGCCACGGGTGGGGTGCATACCAACCCTATGTAAAAGCTGGCGAAAAAACGGGTCAAAGAATTGAGAGTCTAATTTCACAAACTAAGAAGCAACAATTATTCTTTACATCTGTTTTATTATTAGCCCGCTACTTTTGAGTTGAAAAATATAATATAATATCTAGTTTAATAAGATTTTAAAGTGAAATCGATGGCGTTCTGCAGCCGCCATCTTGTCTTTTTGCATTCTCTCCCATTTCACAAAATCTGTGCCGATATAAGTAACCATTTGATACTGGAGCCACAGTTTCTAGTTCAGGTTCCATACTAAAGCTATTTTCGCCCGTATTTAGACTACGTTGACGTTCACCCGTGTACTACAAGTACCGGGTGAATCTTTTATCTAGGTTGACAGTAGATAAAAGATTCACCCGGTACTTGTAGTACACGGGTGAAGATCAGCCTTATATAAATACAGGCGAAAACAGCATTAGTATGGAACATCACCTAGAAACTGTGGTTCCAGTATCAAATGGATACTTATATAGGCGCAGAGTTGGTGAAATGGGAGAGAATGCAAAAAGACAAGATGGCCGCCGCAGAACGCCGTCGATTTCACTTTTAAATCTTATTAAACTAGATATTATATTATATTTTTCAACTCAAAGGTAGCGGGCTCTCAATAATACATATGTAAAGGATAAATGTTGCTTCTTAGATTGTTAAATTAGGCTCTCAATTCTTTGACCCGCATTTTCGCCACCTTTTACATAGGGTTGGTTTGCACCCCTACTGCAGAAGTACGGGGTGAATCTTGTACCTAGGTTGACAGTAGGTACAAGATTCACCCCGTAAGATGGTGGCTTTGGAACGCCGTCGATTTCATCTTTAAATTCTATTAAACTATGTTTTATTATATTTTTCAACTCAAAGGGAGCGGGGAAATGTGAATATATATATAAAGAATAAGTATTAAGTGTTGCTTCTTAGATTGTGAAATTAGGGTCTCATTTCATTTCCCCGTATTTTCGACCGCTTCTATATAGGGCTGGTATTCACCCGTGTACTGCGAGTACAGGGTGAATCCTTTATCTATGTCTATACTACTCTATTATCACCCAGGCCGTAATCGATTAACACGACCCGGGCGACTCAGGTCATCCGAGTCGTCAGAATTTCAAATAGAACACCGCGAGTGGAGTCGACAAATACATGTGCCGTGTGTAAAACAACCCGACCCCAGTAACCCACCTCTTGGCTGGGGTTTGCAGGAGCGATGACGTCACATTTGCGCTGGTACCGTCCTGCAGGATAACAGTCACCGGTACCAGTCATACATTTTTGTTGTTGGTAATAACATAGATTAATGAAATGGAAATATCACTAAACTATGCCATCATACAAATATTTCAATCATTTTTTGCTGTCATTATATCGACTATTAACAAACATAAAAAAGGGCCACCATTTTTTTCACCCCGAGCATGGAGAAGCGTATTTGATTATTCGACCCGAGTCTGCAGGATGTGCGCATGCGCCAAAAAAGACGCTCGGGTGACACGAGTCGATTAGTCGATTACGCCCCACAAGTGGAAGGTGGCCATATGGGTCATATTCGATTAATCAACTCGGGTCACCCGAGCCCTCGGGTTGAATAAATGAACATGCTTTTCCACTCTCGGGGTTAAAAAAATGATGGCATAACACAAAACCTTTTTTTTTTTAATAAATGAATAATAGGATTTATGATCGCACATTTTAGTTATATTTCCATTTCATTGATCTGGGTTATTACCCACAAAAAAAATGTAGGACTGGTACTGGTATCTGTTATCCTACAGGACAGTACCAGTGCAAATGTGAGGTCATCATTCCTAGCACCCCCAGCCAAGACGTGGGTTACTGGGGTCGGTACTTTTTGCACACAGCACATGTTTTTATCAACTCCACTCGCAGTGTTCGATTTTTAATTCTAGGTGTCATTGTTGTATTCTCCAAGGATATCATGGTGAGTTGTCATGTATGGGACCAGACGGGGTGGCCGATTGAGTTGAGCATCTGTCTCCTGTTTTGTTCATCAATTCAAATCAAAACTAAATCAAAATAAAGCTATATATTTCTTCGTTCTAATAGTATCACGCAGATTAGAATATGATTTTGATAAGCTAAAGAAAATCAATGTTTTGTCAACCCCATTTATCTAGAAATCACTTTTTGTTTCAACTAACTTAAGCATTATACACTACTTCTTCCCACCTCCGGCGCACTTTGACCAGAGCTAGCATCATTATGCCAATGGTATCATATTGTAGCCTATAATACAGGCTATGGTTTCAATTTTTAATATCAATTTCAATTAATCACCATTTCTAAACCAAATAATACATAATTTAGATTTTTACATGAAAATAAAGATCTTGTATCTTTTACAAAAGAATAAGTTTGTCATGATTCTTAGCCATTGCTCGCAGACACAGCTGACTCAGAGGCAGGAGTGGGTTAATCAAGGCTTTTATTCGGGTGCTGCCCGCCCGGCAGCATGTACATTGACTGTGTATCATCGGGCAAGAAGCGTACAAGCGAAGGCCCCAATATATTGGAGAAATGAAATGTGATGAGGGCATATGAGACATGTGAACGATTTAACAAACGAGTAACAATTACCTAAATGTACAAGAGCAATAGTTAACGATTAAGATATGAGATAACTGTAGAAGGTCAATTATCAGATATGTGAAATTCAAGTAGGCGTGATCTGTCCACTGCACCGGTGTAAGTTGCTTATTCGATGGTATTCTTTATTTTTTACTTTATATGCTTGATTGTTTTTTGGTTTTGTTGATTGTTTTGGGAACAATCAACTGCAGATGTGGGTGGGTGGCTAAAATTGGAGGTGAGAAGTGGTCAGTGCGAGAGTTTGAAGATGACTGATCAGCTTCGGTGGCGCCAGGATACGCCAGGAGAGTGCTGCACCGTGATTGGCTGACAGGGCAGGGGGGAGTCCCCTGGAGGGGAGTTGTAATGGGGACCTTTCAGTTTATATGACTCTCTCGTCAGATGGCGCACCATGCCGGTCTCTGTATGCTTTGGTGTAGGTGTAGGTGTGTATGGTGGGTGTGTAGTGATGTATATTTGTGTGGTGGAGGTGTAGGGGTGTGGTGAGGATTTTGGTGTGTGTGATGGAGGGGTGTGTGGATTTAGGGGTGTGTGGTGGGGGGTGTAGTCTGTGTGTGGGTGCGTGGTAGCGGCGTATGTTTGTGTGTTGGGTGTGTTGTGGAGGTGTAGGGGTGTCGTGATGATTTTGGTGTGTGGTGGGGGTCTATGGGGATGTAGGGGTTTGTGGTGAGTGTGTATGGTGTGGTGGGTGTGGTTCAGGTGTAGGTGTGTATGGTGGGTGGGTGGTGGGGGTGTATGTTTGTGTGGTGGGTGTGTTGTGGAGGTGTAGGGGTGTGGTGATGATTCTGGTGTGTGTGGTGGGGATGTAGGGGTGTGTGGTGGGAGTGGGTATGGTGTGGTTGGTGTGGTTGGGGTGTAGGTGTATATGGTGGGTGGGTGGTGGGGGTGTATGTTTGTGTGGTGGGTGTGTTGTGGAGGTGTAGGGGTGTGGTGAGGATTTTGGTGTGTGTAGTGGGGTGTATGGGGATGTAGGGGTCTGTGGTGAGTGGGTATGGTGGGGTGGGTGTGGTGGGGTGTATGGGTGTGGTAGGGTGTATGGGTGTGGTGGAGTGTATGGGTGTGGTGGGGGATTAGGGATGTGGTGGGGGTGTAGGTGGTTTGTGGTGGAGGTGTAGGGGTGTCTTCCAGAGCGGCACCTCACAATCTTTAGCATCCCTAAGCCCCCACCACACACCTACACCCCCACCACAGCCCTAAGCCCCTACCATACACCCCACCACACACACCTATACCCCCTACACCACACACCACACCTATACCCCCAGTACCCCTTACACCCCCACCACACACATACACCCCCAACACACACTTACACCCCCACCACACACCTACACACCCACCACACACACTCCACCACACACCTACACCATCACCACACACTCATATACCCTCACCACACACATCTACACCCTCACCACACACACATACACCTCAACCACGTATGCCTACACCCCCACCACACACCACCCCCACACAACTACACCACGACACACACACCACACACCTCCACCCCCACCACATCCCTAAATCGCCACCACACACCTACACCCCACCACACACCTAAACCCCCACCACACACCTAAACCCCCACCACACACCTAAACTCTCACCACACGGGGGGGTGGGGGGGATGGGCCGGCCTCAGGGGGGTGAGGTGCGAGACCCTGTCGCGCTTCAGTACCCCCCCCCCACCACCATACACACCATGGTGGCAGGGGGGGGGGCTTCGGCCTCGAGCCCGCTGTGTCCAGCAATGACACCGAATGAGCAAACTCGCTCATTCAAGACCATTGCTCACGGACACAGCTGACTCAGAGGCAGGAGTGGGTTAATCAAGGCAGCATGTACATTGACTGTGTATTATCGGGCAAGAAGTGAATGAGCGAAGGCCCCGATATATTGGGGAAATGAAATGTGATGATGGCATATGAGACATGTGAACGATTTAACAAACCAATAACAATTACCTAAATGTACAAGAGCAATAGTTAACGATTAACATATGAGATAACTGTAGAGGGTAAATTATCATAAATGTGAAATCTAAGTAGGTGTGATATGTCAACTGCACGGGTGTCAGTTGCTTCTTAGATGGTATTCTTTATTTTTTATTTTTTACTTTAAATGCTTGATTGTTTTCCGGTTTTGTTGATTGTTTTGGGAACAATCAACTGCCAAGCCATGGATAGTTTTTGTTGAGTGTTTACTTTTTGAAGGCGTGTAGTAGGGCGGCATTCACTTTCTTGGAATATCTCGTTATGATGTATTGTTTGTGGGCGCTAGAAGCCCACCCTCCGAAGCATTGAATTTCGAGTTCAGTGCTTCCGGTGGAGAATGCGACAGTTGCCACTGCCTTCCATATGGCATGTAGGGTGTGAGGGGCGAGGACCCCATTATGGATCTGCGCTCTCTTCCATTGTCTTGCTATGTAGGGGATGGTCTTCTGGAAATATGAGGAGGGGCTGGCAGCTGTGGGTGGTGGGCGAGTCGCGGATCATCTCAGTGTATGCTGCGACTTGCAGAAGTCCGGGTCTTGGGATGGTGACATCCACCTGTCTCGTGATTGGTGGCTGGCCTGCATGTTTTTGCCCATTTCTGGTTGATGAGCAAGCAGCCTTTCTGGATGGTGGCGTCTGCCCTGGTGGTATGTCTTGCGTAGTCAGATGTCGTGGCTGATCGTGGGGCGACCTCTGACTGTCTGGCACCCGTGAAGAAAATTATGATTATCGCGGTCGCCACCACTCATCCTTTCGGTGTGCGCTGCAGGTGATGCATGGCTTGCTTTATGACGTGTATTGATGCATCTGCGGCTGGGCGTGGGGTGTGTAGTTTGGACCGTTTCAGGGCATCAAGGACGAGCCTGATTGTTATGTGGTTGAGTGGTAGTGTCAGTGCCTCCTGCAGCCTGAAGTACATGCGTAGGTGCGACGCGGTGTTGGCCACGGATGATGGGCACTGTTGGGCCGCCACGTCCTCGATCCAGCATCGTACCTACATCGGTGGGCTTGAAGAAGGGCACTCCGTAGGTTTGCCAGTGGTGGTTGTAAGCCGCCACCGTGGTCCTGTAGTTTGCCCAGGTGCCCGGGGCCCTTGCTGCCAGCTGCCTTCCCTCTGCTGCTTCCGTGAGTGTGATGTATTCCGGGTCTGCGGGAAAGAAGTGGTGCAAGCTGTTGGTATGCGTTAGTTGAAGGTGCGATTGGTGAGAATTCGTGTTCGAGGCATATACATATTTTATTATTATGGTGGGTGGGACTGATATGGGGCCTGCTTAGGGCGTCGGCGAGCACATTATGTACGCCTGGTATGTGTTCATATGATATTTTGACATTGTGGATGGCCTGGAACATCCAGGCCGCTCCGGCTATCTGCAGTAGGCAGGGGTTGTGTCCTCTGCCTGTTGTGAGGACCTGCACTGCCGCCATGTTGTCACATCATATCATGATGTGTTGTCCTCTGTCACCATGTCGTACGAGTGTGTGCAGGGCGATGAGGACGTTCGCGGCTTCTAGCTGTGTAATACTTTCTTGGTCGTCAGCTGCGTGTTTGTGAAGCTGTGCGGAGTAGGCGTGTTGTTCATTGGCTCCACCTATTCTTCCCATGCATGCATCAATGACAATTTCTCTATCGGGTTTGTTGGGTGGTATGATTAGTGTGCCATTCCATGTGTGCGCAAACTCTGGGAACCAGGCCATGTCACGGCTCATTTCATCATTGACTGTTGTGCGGTTGCCCGTCATGTCGCGGAGAGCTTGGAGGAGGCAGCCGATGAATAGCCTGGCTGGTGGTATACATTTGGATAGATGCAGTAGCTGACAAATTGTTTGTCTGCAGTCTTGCGTACAATGTTAATTGTGTTGATCTTGTCATTTGGCATTGTGAGTGTCATGGCTCGGGCATTGATGCAAATTCCCAGCCATCTGACGGAAGGCGCGTATTGCTGAGTTTTTTCTTCGGCCTCAGGGAGGCCGAGCTGCCTGAAGATTTCCCCTGTTATTTCGAATTGCTCCTCGCATATGCTTTTGTCGGGGGAAACCACGATCAGATCATCGAGATACATGGTTGCTTGTATCCCTTTGTTGGTGAGGATGTATACAACTGCTTCGGCCACTCATTGTATGTGGCAGCTCAAGCCCCTGGCTCTGAATGGTACAGATATGTCAAGATAATAGTGTTCCTCCCATTTTGCGCCGAGCAGGGGCCAGTCAAGGGGGCAGGACCTGAAGTTCTTGTAGGCCCTGCTGGAGCCCCTGGCTCTGAATGGTACGGATATGTCGGGATAATATTGTTCCTCCCATTTTCCGCCGAGCAGGGGCCAGTCAAGGGGGCAGGACCTGAAGTTCTTGTAGGCCCTGCTTATGTCTATAAACATATGGCTCCCCCGACCGGACTCCCTGAGCGCCTTGGTGAAGCCATCCACTGTAGGTAGGCAGTGTTCACGTGTGTGGCCTAGTGACGTGTTTTTAATTATATAGCATTTATGGATGTTTGGTGGGGAAAAGAAATGTCAGCAATAATACCGCGCTTTGTGGGGTCTGCCTTCTCCTGGGTCATAAGGGGTGAGACATGGAACCATTTTTTGAAAGGAGGTACTTTGTACGGGCCGTATAGGGCACCGCAACTTACCGCCTTTCTTATGTAGTCCTCGACGGCTTGTGGATGTTGGCAGGCACTGGGGTGGTTTGTTGGTTGTGTACTTGCGGATTCCGGCCCCATATATCCCAATGGGAAGCCGAAATCTATAAAGTCTATTAATTGGTGGTGGTAGTGTGAGCTTGATAGGGACTCCCTCCATTGCGGGATGTTAAGTCCAGAGGGCACATGTATTCGGGCATGTGTGGCGTTGGGCACCCCTGTGCGCTGCATGCTTTTGTATATTTCAGCTATGTTCCGGTCGAGGCAACCATGTGCCTCTGGTCATGTGTCTTGACGGTGTTGCTGGTATGCTCCGGGGTTAATGTCAATGCGGCTTCCGGGCAGGTCGGCTGTGTCAGCCATGCAGTGGTTACGTATAGTGTTGAAGTCGAGTGATGGTTGAGGTGGGCGTCTGTGTGTTGTGGCTGTTGCCGTGGAGGGGGGCGGGGGGAGCCGGCTGCCCAGTCGCTCGCCCCCACGCCCCACAACCCCTTTTCTGTCTGCGGTATTTGTCGCCATTGACGTTAAATAAATTAAAAAAACAAGCTTACCTGGTATAGTGAGCGCAGTAGGTCCACTGGATTACAACCAATACCCGTTATGAAAATATACCCTGTATAATACACGATTACACAATAAATAAATGCATGCTAACTTTCTCCATCTTAATGGCACATCGAATAATAAAATAAAGATGATAACTTCAATAAATATATCTAGAAAATAATTTATTCATCAATGATTACAGTGTTGCTTATATATTATATATATCCACTGTTATATGGGTAAAGAACCAAGAGTATGGTTTGAAATATATCCGCTAGGTGTCGCTTGAGTGTTCTACAAAGCTTGTAGAGAATTTTCTGGACATAGCAAAAGCCTTTGTACAAAACATCTGACTACGCAGATCAGTGTCCACAGCTTATGCTCCACTTTTCATGTACACTTTTACTTTACTTTTGTTGTTGTTGTTATAGTAACAGTTAAGTATTATCATTATTTGCATCACATCTGCCGAATCTGGACAGCGTGAATCCAACAAACGTGGGAAATTGATATAACAAACATTAAATATATACAGTAAAACCTCTCTAACGGACCACCTCAAAAGATCGATCACTCCCATATATGGATCGGTTTCTTTGGATCCCAAACTATCGCCCATACAATACCATTGTAACGATAAGACAACTCCCGAAACCAGCCACCTTCCTAAATGGACCATTTAAAGTCGGTCCCATGATCGGTCGATTTAGAGAGGTTTTACTGTACATCCATCTAGCAATGCAACAGTAAACAATGACGACAAAGCTTCCTTCATTCAACGCCTCTTCCCGAGGTGTATGAACAAACGAACACAAACTAGGGTTGTATGAACAAACAAACATACACAAACTGTCTTGGTTATATATACTACCTCGCCTGGCAGGTACATTAAATTCACCCATTATCTCGTGTGGCCTAAGTGTGTTCTCAATTTCCATATTAAAGTCGGTTCTTGTTGCAGTGAGTATCTCCAAAGACCCTATAATACTAAGACGGCTCACTCAGCCTGTACTGCGTCATAATAATGATCAAACCCACCACTTGGTGCGCTAGCTGTTCTCTTGGTTAAACAGTTGCTATATTATATGTGTAAATATGAATGTGAAAGGTGTGTGATGATGGCGATGATGATGATGATGCTGATTATGATGTGTATTTGTTCATAGCAATTTCATATTGATGTGTATTCATACTTACCTACCTCATGTATAATATAATTTTATGTGTTTACATGTAAAACACCAACCAGCAGCCGGGCTGATCAAACCCACCACAAGGTAGCACTGCAAAATTACATTACCATGGGAGAGATAGGTAGTGAGCCATCTTAGTATTATAGGGTCTTTGGTAACTCTAAAGGACACACTCTGTAAAAGTGTACCCCCACACAAATTATCTGGAAGCACGGCTTACTCTGTCTTAAAATGGATTAAATACATTTAGGAAGTAAAAGCCTCTAAAAAAAACACAAATTCAGTTCATACACAGTAAATATATATAGTTGCATGTAATAATTTGTCCGCATTTAATGATACAAAGCCCATCTATTTGTTTTGCACCATTAAAGCTGCATAGTCCGATGGTTTTAAGTTTGTGCCATATTTCCTTTTTTTTTTTAAATAAATAGAGTAGGTTGGTCATTATTATTTATTCTACTTTAGTTTGAAGTAACTTCGAGCAAATGTAGCTAAGTGTCTTGGTTTCGAGAATATGATGCGCTCATCTGACTATACAGCTTTAAAGTCGCCGGTTACACCTCACCCAGATACAAACAAATCCAGCATCAACAGCTCTCCAAACATACCTTTGCTTAGTTTGTTCAGTTCATGCCACTGAACATGTAGGAGGAGAGTTGAGGTCTGTGACGTATGAATGACATCATAGGTGGGATTCCCTCATCACATGACCTAGAGGGGTTCCCCACACACAGGGGAAGCCATTGCAACCACCAAGATGGCAGCCACAGAAAGCTCTCGATTCAACTTTTAAAGTCTATTAATCTACATGATTTAATTAATTATTCACACAAAAAGTAGCTGATTATGATAAATAAACATTTGAACTTTATATTTATCATTTTAGACTGCAATTTCTAACATTCTTTTCTCTATATGGTTGTCTAAAAGTGTCAGTGCTGCTGGACTAAATAAAACACAACAGAAGCAACCAATGTCAGCACTCTCCCCCCACATATGTAGTTGCATAAACTGAAAACTGGCAAACTTATGCTTGGAGAGCATTTGTCGGAGTATGGGTAGTGTCTCAGTGACCTATATCTGGTCCCTTTAAATGGTGGCTTTGTCTGTAGGCCGGGTTATCATTTACAATATAATACGAGATGTTTGTCAGGTTTATACCTCATACTCATACAAGAGGCGTCTTTGTCAGGAGGGTATATGCTGATATGGGGGCCCCGCACAACTATTGCCTGGCATACTCACCGCCCACTAGACACAACTGACGAGGCGCCTTATGTGTGACCGGACGCAGTGGCCCAATCGGTAGAGCGCAGTCTTCCCGTGCGGAAGGTCCGGAGTTTGAATGCCAGCCGAGTCAAACCAATGAGTTACAGAATTGATACTTGTCACCGCCTAGCTTGTCGCTCGACATTACTAGGATAGGGAAAGGACTGGTTAGCTCAGTATCAGGATAATGCGATTGAGTTGGAAATCGGGTCATGGTGCTGGTGGCCTGGTCTCCCAGTGAGGCAGCACTATAACATCGCTGTGAGTGCACACTATCACAAGTCATTACCTGTCCTGATAGGACCTTAGATGTTGCTTGGACATAACAAGCCAACAGACAAACACAACTTATAGTTTGTCATGCCTTCCCTTCGTGCGTATCTGGCCGGTTGCATGAGGCATCGATGTGTCAGACTTAGATATAGGCTTCTTCAGTCCACCTACAGATTGGCCCTATAATTCGCATCTTCTTTACTACCTGATGTGCTTACGAGCCGTGGATGACAGCATTTTGACCGTCAAGACAAAGTGTGAAATAACAGGGTTACACATTGTGTTGACAAACAGAGGCGAGACGGTAGGGCACTGCATGTACACACAAAACGAAACTATATATAATATAAATAATATGTCAATATATTTGATCATATATTTACATATTATATATATATACTATATATATATCTATTATATATATTATGTATATATACCAGGTAGGGGCCACGTCTTGGATTTCAAAACGTCTTGAAAAATCAAGACGTTTTGAAAAACCAAGACAGTTTACATATAGAAACAAATAGGGGTGACCTGTCACAGTCTGCCACTACTTTAATATTGAGGATGGAACCTAACAAAATACATCATTAAAATGGCAATAAGTAGCTCTTCAAAGTTCCTATGAAGAAAATGCTCCTGTCTATTGTATGTTAATAATATTCAATTAAAACTACATTAAAATAAAGAGATAATCTTATTTTGCCTATAACATTGTGCTGTTTTTATTCTGGAATTAGTCATTTTTACTGGTGAAACACCATGGTCTATTTAAACCAGTATTTTTCTTAGAATCAAAATCATGGACATAGTTAATGAGAAATAACCAACAATATGAACAAATCATGATGAATAGCATCATATATGCCATTACTCTAATGTACACAGGCAGATGGGTTGTTGTTTTAGCAGTCTACTACACAAGGATGGCCACTGGAGTTGGGTGTGGGTGTGGGTTGGGTGTGGGTGTGTGTGGGTGTGTGTGTGGGTGTGGCTGTGGGTGCAAAGTGGGATTGCTCTCTGTGTGGTATATCCACCATACAATATGTGTATGTGCATATACAGACAGAATATACATGTATATATATATATGCATATATATATATATATGCATATATAGGCATAATTATAAACATATAGTGATATACACGCATATATGTGCATATATATGCATATGTACACATATGTACATGTAGATATGTATATATACACAGTATACACCATATTCTCACGGGTCATTTAAATTGGCAAATCCCTGAAGTGGGGGGGGGGGTGGATGGGGGTGGGGGTGGGGGTGGGGGTGGGGGTGGGGGCATTTACCCACATGTGGGTGTTTAAGGGGTGGGCATTTATAAAATATTGGGCAAGTGGGGGGTGGGCGTTAACCAACACATGGGCATTAACCCACGAGAATATGGTATATTACATATATTATGTATATATATATATGTATAATATATATATGGAACATATTTTCTTGTTTTATTCAGTATTTAGACATATCATTAAATATTTAATGATATGTCTAAATCGTATTAACGTCATCAAATATTTCATTCTATCATTAAATATTTAATGACATTAAATATTGAAGAGATCATCAAAGGCATTTGAAGAGATCATCAAATATAGAATATTTAAACATATGGGTCGTTTCATTGTAAATGGGGCCAAAGTGTGACATGAGGGTAACAAATTAATATTGTGTATTTTCCTAATTTGTTCACTGAGTAGCCAACTCTTGTACATATATATACTGCTAATGTGAAGGAAAAGATAGTTTAGGTTACCATTTTGTCAGAAAAACCACCCAACCCGCGGTCATACCCCTTTCTGAGTCTCCGTAAGAATGGGCAGCGAGTGACTCGCTGCCTTTTTTGCGTACGACTCAGTTCACGGTATGACACTTTTTTTATGTAGCTCACTCAGCCGAAGGGCATTCTGTGCCGTTTTTCCGTGAATATCTGTTGTTCTTGTCAGGAGGGGCCTAACCCCCACGTTCGTCCAAGGTTGACCTATGTAAAGACTGAGCCTACATAAACCCCCATGTTTGTCCAAAGCGTGACATATGAAAAGACTGAGTCTACATAAACCCCCACATTCGTCCAACGCTATCAAAAGAGGCCCCTCACTCGGCAGGACCGATTGGCTGAAGCTGCATAGGTGGTCCGGCAGTGCAGGATAGTGACAACAGTAGTTACAGGCATTTATTAATTTATGCATTTATTTATGTATTCATTTATTAATTTATTTAACTATTTCTATAGTTCACCACAACATTTCTATAGTTCACCACAACATTTCTATAGGACGCAACCAAATCCCGAATGTATTTTTGCTGTGTGGAAATCATGGAATAGACTTTTCTTCTACTGCATCGACTTTTCTTCTACTGCATCGACTTTTCTTCTACTGCATGTAGTTATGCAGTAGTTATGCAGTCACAACCATGGTTTACCTTAAGGTTTGTTTGCGGCTGCACTTTTTGCTTCCCGCCACAGGCACTAGGTGGTGCCATCATTGATCTTCAGGGTTCTAACCTAATATCTCCAGGTGGCAGCACCGGACAACCGAGGTCAGACGGTCGTCTTCCTTTCTAGTTGCAAATCTTCACGCCCGATGGCACCACCTGCGTGAAAGATACTTCATTTCATTACCACTAGGTGTCTGACCGCTTGACCGATTGACCGATTGACCTCTTGACCGATTGACCATGCCCCGCCTCACCGCACTGCTCGCACACAAGCTCAAATCTACTCTCACACTCGCGCACCTCACACACCTCACATCACTTACTATCACCTCCTATCCCCAACGATGTCTTCTCATGGCGCCCCCGATTCGAAACGTGTGAGTATTTGATTTATATCCGTCGATATATGGTTTTTGTGTTGTAGGATTTTGTATTCGTGACTTTTATGGGAAAATGCATGTAATTTCTTTAATAATTGAGATATCTCGATGAACTTTGGATTGAAGCTAGATTAAGACACGTTCTATTGATATAATTCAATAAGGGTTCTGCATTTCTATTAATTTTGAATAAAACTGACGTTTTGCACTATGCGTACTGGCAAACTCAATGGATTGTCAATGGGCCGATTCACACGAGGCAGAGACGATCCTCAGAAAAAGTGATAGACACAAGTCGTACCTGTTGCATTCCGCCTCGCGCCAATTCTGAGTGCCTCGTCACAATTTCCCCAAACTCAACGGTATATAAGATTAATAATGGCTACACATTGCAGTTAACGTTAGAAAAATTCCAGATTGATATAAAAGCGTGAATTTGCAGGTTGAAATTGAGTGAAACTTTTGAAGTTATTATTGGAATAGCAAAACTTCACCAAATTGAAATACTCGATTGAAAGATGTCGCTATAACAATAGCCATGTTCACACCTCACCTCGGCGTTAAGTCGCCTCATCTAGTGCGCCTAATCTAGTCGGCTCACATTGGCCATGTGAACCCGATGCTGAGGCGGATTAGGGTTGAGTCGCTCATTATTTAGGTTTGTTTGGTTTTGGTTTTGCAGACTGTGGTTTCCACCATGGCTGAGCAGCGGGCTATCCTGCAGCAGTTCTACAACGATGGGCTTGTAAGCACATCTAAGCCCTTCGAGCCGGGGCTGCAGAGGCCGCCAACATGTCGTTGCGCGCAGTCAAGGTTAGAATAAATTAATCATCTTACCCCCCTTCCGAAATTAGTTATGTAACTAGTAAGTGACCTGACCCCCAGTGGCCCCACCTACCAGGAGCGCTGGAACCACCCTGCCCGGTTACAGGAGTTATTATATAGATTCCATATCAACGTTGGGCGAAGTATTTTTTTTTAAGCTGTAATTATCTGAAACTATTATATGGCAATGTAGGTTTGTCAATCCAAAAATCGGTTGACAGCACGTCTTTATACATATATCTTGGAGCCAGTGACAGTTGCTGCGATCGACCACATCTGAAGAACTGTCTCCATTTCTATTAATTAAGAGCGGCTAACAGGTCCAAGGCCTATTATAGCTGTATCCTATTGATTTAGCGGTAATGGAATCATTTATTTGCCCGTGCACAATCCTCTGAACCAAATACATCTCTCAAACATATTTCGCCCAATTTCGCATTTCACATTCCATTTAGGTGCGCATCAGCAACATGCGGCGAAATGCGCAGGAACGGTGCGTTCCAGCCGCTTCTGCCGTTGCGGACCCCGACAGCCTTCGCCAGAAGGTTCGCCTCTCTGTACAGCAGGCGAAGCGCACAACGGGGTTCGACCTCTACAAGCGCTCCACCCAGTCCGGTAAATTATATAGATTCCATATCAACGTTGGCCGAAGTATTTTTTTTTAAGCTGTAATTATCTGAAACTATTATATGGCAATGTAGGTTTGTCAATCCAAAAATTGGTTGACAGCACGTCTTTATCCTCTTTCACAAAAGACTAACCTACACTCTGCTCGAATAATAGTTGCGTAACTAGTTACATGCCACGGTACTGAGGGCTAATGTCCTGGCATGATTTTAATGGCTTAGCGTTACAAAGTATCTCGATATTTAGTCGATTGTTTTTCTAACTAGTCAATTTATGTTGTCATTGATATGATATGCCTTATACCTTTTTTGTTACACACTTGGTAGACACTTGAATATCGTTACATGTAGACATGGACTTAAAACAGATACAAACAAAGATACAAACAATCATTAATTGAATGTAATTCGTAAATATTTCAGCCGCCGGGACCTTCGCCGAGAAGCAAACTGCTTGGCTGGCTGGGTGGAGAGTGCTTCTCCCCGCTGAGCAGAACACCTACAGCGACGATGCCCGGCAGCTCGCTCAGATGTGTCCGGAACAAATGACCCGTGAGGAGCGAGTTGCCGCGGTGAATGCGTCTTATCACCGTCTGTGCAAGGAGGTATATTAGTCTACGATAATATTCCCCTAATATTCCTTGTGTCTGTTACATCTACCGAATGTAAAATGTCTTCACACCGTCTCTGCAAGCCGGAATATTAGTCTACCATAATAATTCATAATCTTCCTTGGGGCTGTTATATGTACCTAATGTTGACCCAGATACTAATCTGTCAGCATTGTTTTATATGTCACTTTATTTTACTTGTGTCTGTTATATTTACCTAATGTTATATTTACCTAATGTTGACCCATTTACTATTCTATATCAATTTATTTAGCTTTTTTTATCTAGCCTTGTTAAAACAACCTACTTTATTTGCGGTATTGATCCAGGCACGCCTGCTGCGCCACCTCAACACAGACGGTGAGGTAGACATGCTGTTATTTGTAAAGTCTCCGCGGGGCAACGTGGACATCTGCTCCGGCACTGGCCCACAGTTTTTTTTAAAAACTGGTCGCTCTTCCGGGACGGCTTTGATTGTAACGATGGTAAGTTTTAGCTGAATGCCAATTCTCTGTTTTTCCCCCTACCCACAATCTATCACTAAGGACTTACAACTGGTGTATGAAAAGTTTTAGCCGAATGCCAAGTCGCTCTGCTCAATATCAAAACATGTCGATTTTCTAGCCTCTGTAACAAATATGGCTCTGTAACACATGTCTTGTGCTACCTACCTGTATTTCCTTTTCATTATTTCGTTCAGTCAACTGCATTCTCAATCAAAGTTATATATTTCTCGCTTCCCACAATCTATAACACATGACTTACGACTTGTTTGTGAAAATATAACCCTTAGTAATGAACTCGGAGCAGGCCGAGGACGTCCCGGCTGCCCCTGCTGCTGCTGCCGCTTCCCCTGCTGCTGCTGCTGCCCCTGCTGCTGCTCCCGGTCACCCCACGAGCGCCAAGGATAGGATGCGCGCTACCTACCTTACCAAACTGCAGGACGCTATGGGTACGATCGAACACTTGATAAGTTTTATGAGTATAAATGCCTGTCCTATTTTGATATCACCATTACGAAATCCATTCCCAAAATTGTAATATTCTACATCACAATTTATTTTGGTTAATTCCCGGTAAATCTAAAAAGAAATTTTACATTGCATTTTACTTATGTTATTATTGGGCAATAGTTATTAGTTAAATCCTCATGACTTTCTAGCACTACCTTCAGGACCCACTGAATATATATATATGATATTCTTCTGAGCCAATATGCTTGATTCTTCCCAGCCTTACTAACCTGACAATATATGTATGATGTTCTTCCAAGCATTTACTAACTAACCGTGTAATTTTTTTTTGTTTTCAGAAGCCTTTCTTGGTCAACGTCCCGCAGGCTTCAATGTTGGAAGGGTCCTACCGGAGGCCCTTGCTAAATTAGGGGCAGTCATAGTGGGTCTTCCTGGTTACTCAGTTACTTGTGGAAACGTTAATATAAAGAAAGTGTTGCCGTTCCTCGGCGTACTGGCGGACGGCCGTAAGTGCCACACCGGGCAAGCCTTGCACCGGCGCATTTAAGATGTGGGGTGGGTGGGGGGGCGGGAGGGGTCCAGGGACTGGCGAGCTGCGCTGGGCTGATTCTGATCAAATATATTGACAATAGAAAAGTTAATTGTACGCTATCAGGTGTACTCGGAAAACATGGCTCGATTAGGAAAGAAATGCGATCAAGCAAATCGGGTCAGATAAGAATTACACAGTTTCTCACGTTATTCTGCCGCCCATAAATAAAACCCTCACCCCCACCGACACCATCGACCAAGGTCCTGCCGTGGTACACGTTGTACCTGATATTAATCGGTTAACAGAAATTACAACAACATACTATTTGAGAGATAATGTAGTCTAGTCTAGTCCATATTGTTAAATAAAATATAGGTGGGGATATCAGTTTGTTGGGAGCACATTACTAAATACAGACTTCAAAATGAATATTTTCGGGTTTGTGTCATTAAAGTGTTTAAGTGTAACTCGGACTGCTTTGATAAGGAGCTGAGGTAAAGCGATGAAAGTAAAGATAAGGGGACGGTAATTGCGTTTCCGTAAAGAGCATGTATGTCACATTCGAATACAGCTAAATACTTTATTTACGCATCAGGTTCGTTTTGTGGTAATTAGCATCTGACATTATAGATACTGACATAAATACATATGTAGGGACACCTGGTAGTAGGGACACCTGGTAGGGATGGCTAACTCCACACAAACGCTTGTTTTGACAACCAGCATGTATGAAACGGCTGTGTGCACTTTACATCCGATGTGTTTGTTTAGTGGGTTTGTTTAGTGGCAAAATAACAGATGGAGGTGGAGGAAAAACATTGACAGTATATGCCTAAATTAATTTCCAATGTTTGAATTTTGAATTTTGAATATCTCATTTTTCCGAAGGCAAGTCATCATCAAAAGGAAATATAACACTATGAAATACCAGAGCAAACAATGCACATCAAACCGCACAAAAATGCTGTCATAAGTAAGAATCAAATGGCATTACGCACAAATGAATAATGTGAAACAACATACGAAGCGTTGGTTAATTTACTGGTCTCACCCAACCAATGATCGCGGCCTTCATAAGAACCGCACAAAAATGCTGTCATAAGTATAATCCGAATGCAATAGATAAGAGAAGAATGTCAAACTACGACTACGTAGTTTTTGGTAGGGCGGGGGATATAGACACTGACACTAGAGTGACATAATAGAAAGTGACATATTCATTGATTTCTATTAGTTTAGAATCAAATGGCATTACGCACAAATGAATAATGTGAAACAAACTACGAAGCGTTGGTTAATTTACTGGTCTCACCCAACCAATGATCGCGGCCTTCATAAGAATAGTGATATGGTTGGTTGTTGGTTGTGTTGTTTGTTGGTTGTTGATTAGATGTTGGTTGTGGATTGGTTGTTGCTTCGGTTGTTGGAATGATTAGGTACTTGCTGTTGGTTTAGGATTGGATTGGTTGTTGTGGTTGTTGTGTTTGTTATTTGGTTGGTTGTTGTTTGTTGGTTGTTGCTTCGGTTGTTGTAATGATTAGGTACTATTATTGTTGTTGGTTGGTTGTTGTTGATTGGTTGTTGTTGTTGGTTGGTTGTGTTGTTTGTTATTTGGTTGTGTTGACTGTTGTTGGTGATTGGCGTGATAGGATTGGTTGTTGTTCGGTTGGTTGTTGTTGGTTGGTGGCTGGTTGTGTTGTTGGTTGTTTGTTGTGTTTGTTGTTTGGTTGGTTGTTGTTGGTTGGTTGTTGGTTATTTGGTTGTCGACTGTTGTGGTTGGTTGTTGGTTGTGGTTGTTTGTTGGTTGGTTGTGTTGTTGGTTGTTGTTGGTTGTGGTTGTTGATTAGATGTTGTTGGTTGTGGATTGGTTGTGGCTTCGGTTGGTTGTTGCTTCGGTTGTTGTAATGATTAGGTACTGTTATTGTTTGTTATTTGGTTGTGTCGACTGTTGTTGGTTGTGGTTGGTTTTTTTTAAAAATTTTTTATATATTTTTTTTTATTGAGGCTGTATTTATACTGTCCATAGCATATAAGCCTGGGTATTCAGGCTTGTTTTCAATGCTGGCCAGCTGTAGTGTTGGTGTTGTCTTATCACACAGTAGCTGCTGATAAGGTATTTGATTGCCTGTATTTCAGTAGCAGATAGATAGTTGGTTGGTCTGGTTAGTACTATAGTAGTCTATGTTAATTTTTTTGGATTTTCTTGGCATATATGTGCTTTATTTTTTCTACTCTTATTTCTAGACTAGCCTACTCCTATTTACATATCATAGGCTTGTACGCAGCTGTGAGGTGTGTTATCTGGGTGCTTTTGGTATGGTTACCTTCCATTGGGCGTCTCGCTGGTGGGCCGTGACATGTATCACCTGCCCCTTTGCGGTGCAGCTTAGTTGGGGGTTCCTAGCCTTATTTTGCACAGATATTTTTTGTATGTTTTTAGGTCGGGAATTTGTCGTTCCTTTACTGTTTGGGCATTCCACACCTTGGCAGCCATTTCTAGCGTGCTTCTCTCGTGAGCTTTTATTTGGCTTCTGGTCTGCTTTAGTAGTGGCGCATTATTTGCTCTAGTTGCCCTTTGTGGTTTTGTTAGGAGTTTATTGTCTTGACTATAGCTGTATGCTAATGTTTTCAGATGAATTATTCTCCTATTTTCTAGCAATTTTACTTTGGTTCTTTTGTGTATGTCATAGGTGGGGTGCAGCTTGTCTACTCTGAGGCAGATTTTCAGGGCTCTGTTCTGTAGTGTTTGCAGTTTTTTTAGAAGTTCTTTCTTTGCACCCATGTAGTTTACATCTCCATAGTCAAAATAGGGTAGCACCATGCCCTTGAAGATTTTTATTGACATTTCTTGTGTCATGTAGTCTCTTAGCTTTGCAAATAGCCACAGTTTGTGGTTTACCTTTTGGACAATTTTGTTTATACATAGGTTGTAGTTTAGTTGGCTGTCCAACTCAAGGCCTAGGTATTTGTAATGGTCTACATTTTCTAGTGTTTGGCTTCCTAGCTTACAGTGTAGTTTTCTTTCTGGCATTTGTTTATGCGAGAAGAGAACTGTTTTTGACTTGCTTGTGTTGATGGTTATTTTGTTGGACTCACACCACTCATCCAGTTTTAGTAGGAGCTTGTTTAGTTTAGTTATTACCTCCTCTTCTGTGGTGCCGTTTGCATATATGACTGTGTCATCTGCATATAGTTGGAGGCATTCGGTTTGTAACCATTTTTCAAGATCGTTTATGTAGATTATAAAGAGCAGTGGCCCTAGCACTGACCCTTGGGGTACACCACATGTGACAGGTTGGTTGTCTGATAGTGTATTGTTTATTTTTGTTCTCTGTTGCCTGTCTTTCAGGTAGCATTTTATCCAGTCCATAGTGTTGGATTTTATGCCCATGGATTCTAGTTTTTCCAATAGTATGTTATGGTCTACTGTATCGAATGCTTTGCTGAAGTCAATGAAGGCTGCTCCAACTAATTGTTTTTGGTTCATTGACGCCAATATGTCATTTGTTAGGTTAGCTATTGTTTTAGATGTGGAGTGCAGTTTCCTGAAACCTCCTTGTCTTTCGTTTAGTATATTGTTTTTTTCCAGGTGTTCATTTATGTGTCTATGTAGCACTTTTTCAATGAGCTTGCCTGGGGTTTGAAGAATCGATATTGGCCTGTAGTTTGGTTGTTGTTGGTTGGTTGTTGGTTATTTGGTTGTCGACTGTTGTGGTTGGTTGTTGGTTGTGGTTGGTTGTTGGTTCTGGTTGTTTGTTGGTTGGTTGTTGGTTGTGTTGTTTGTTGTTTGGTTGGTTTTTGGTTGTGTTGAATGTTGGTGGTTGGTGATTGGTGTGATAGGACTGGTTGTTGGTTGTGTTGTTTGTTTGGTTGGTTGTGTTGTTTGTGGTTGTTTGTTTGCTGTGGTTGTTGAGTGTTGATTGTTGTTGGTTCGGTTGTTGTAATGATTAGGTACTTGCTGTTGGTGTAGGATTGGATTGGTTGTTGTGTTTGTTGTTTGGTTGGTTTGTTGTTGGTTGTGTTGTTTGTTATTTGGTTGTGATGACTGTTGTTGGTTGCAGCTGGTTGTTGGTTGTGTTGTTGGTTGCGGTTGTTGTTGGTTGTGTTGACTGTTGAGTGTTGGTGTGTGGTGTGATATGATTGGTTGTTGGTTGTGGTTGGTTGTTGGTTGGTTGTGTTGTTGTTTGGTTGGTTGTTGGTTGTGTTGTTGGTTGGTTGTTGTTGTTTGTTTGTTATTTGGTTGTGTTAACTGTTGTTGTTGCGTTTGTTTGTTGGTTGGTTGGGTTGGTTGTGTTGCTTGTTGTTTGGTTGGTTGTTGGTTGTGTTGACTGTTGATTGTTGGTGATTGGCGTGATAGGATTGGTTGTTGGTTGTGGTTGTGTTGACTGGTGTTGGTTGTGGTTGTTTGGTTGTTTGCGATTTGTTGTTGTTGTTCGGTTGGTTGTGTTGTTTGTTGTTTGGTTGTTGGTTGTGTTAGATTGTTGTTTGTTGGTGATTGGCGATTGGCGTTAGGCGCGATCAGACAATAAACACTACGTTCAGCATTTACGTTTGCAAAATTGATTTGGCATGTTTTCGCTTCAAAGATCACCGAATCTACCCCAGTTGGGTTGTTTGTTGACATTTACAGTACATTTCAGTGTCGTTATATTGGTTGTTGATTGTTGGTTGTGGTTTTGGACACCGACATCATCAGGCAATTTGTCAGGCAATTTGTCGATAAAAACTCGGCGCTGACACGACACGACACTACGCGATGCTAATCCACAAATTAACGTAACCCAAACCCAAGTATCATCCGAGCTACAGGGTGACAGGCAGCGTAAACACCCCCATAATAACAACTTTTGTAAAAAAATAAAAGATTTAAAAAATAAAAGATATAAATCCTAACAGTGCACCAGCATGACGATGGTGCTACAGTGGCGTCTCCTAGTGGGGAAAGCAAGAGTTAAGGGGTGGGGAGGCGACGACTGGCGCCACCTAGAGTATATTGACAGATGTAAACAAAGACAGCGGTCGGCAATATTGTTTGGAGAATAAAACAGAACCGCAATGGTGTGGTCCCCCGACTCGTTCTGAGTTGTTTTTATATCGTACTTATATCGTATTTGCAGGACGATGCTACATGGACAGATAACGATACATGATAGTACTTAGGTGAGCCTTTTTTTTTTGTTAAGGTGAGTGCGGCCCTATGGGGCTCAAAAAGGCAGAGGATACGACAGCCAATTATCTGCACATCGATGTGCGGTGACCACTTCTATCGTCTTTTTATTATTGTCCAAAGCTACTTGAATCGCATTGCAGGCTGGAAAAGAATCAGATGAAGAGGAATCCATATTCTTGCTTTGTTGTGATATTGTTGATAACGTAGGGGGGCCAGCTCCGGGGTTGACCAGGTCAACCGTGTGTACCGAAAACATTGATGGCGATATTAACAAAAAAGCTGCAGAAGTCTGTGGAATCCAATATCTGCAATTTCGACTCAAAATCAATAATAAATAACATTTGAATCGTACGTGAGGTAGCAAAATACGGAGGTGAGCGCAAACACAAGTGTACAACTTGGTGAAGTTGTTGTTGATGTGCTATGGGGCCGGGCCGGGCCGAGCACAGCTTGGTCACCGATAAGTCCACCTGGTGGATGGATACAGTAAGAACAGTAGCTAGTAGCAACCACTGAGCCGTAGATGGCCGTCCCTTTTATAGTATGACTGAGTCGTTGCTGATAGTAAGCGTCACAGGTGGAAAAACACAAACTAATTGAGTAGCCAGCCCCAAGTGTGGACATTAATCACCAAGTTTTGATTTATTAATCAAATCAATTATTTAATCAAATTTCTTGCATGAAACAATTAATTTTCACATTGTGGACCCCTAAGTACAGAAATGCACTGTAAAGAAATCTGCATAGGATTACATTTTCCCCAATTTTGAGTTGTGGATGTAATACAATAGAAGGGGACACCAACAATAATATGGAACTTCAACTTCAATTCGTTTTCACAAAGCCTTATATTACTAGCCAGGGTACTAGAAAATCGCCTTACACATGCAACAATAGCAACTATTTCTTTTACTAAAGCTCTGATATTCCCAGGATAACATATTTCCTAATTTAACAAGCAGTTTAAACGCCAGTTACGTCCAGAACCAGTTTAATCATCCTGGAATATTAGATATAACAAAATATATATGCAGGCAAAATAAATATTTATTTCAAGTAAGAGTCTGCTTTTATTATTTCATTGACTAACAGGTAATATTCTACGCAAAATAAAGGTCTAGTAGGCTGTAGAAATGTCCAACTTATCCATGTCACAAATTCATGCCTTAAAACACAATATTTTGTTCATGAAAATGTTGTCTTTTTTTTACTATGTCACATTAGGCCTTAATTTGTTCATATCTATCTCTCCAAAGTGTAAGAATACCAGTTCTATAAAGAAAATACATCCTCTACTCTTTCCATAATTATTTTTGACCATTACATTCTGATTTAATGTTGTCATTAAATATTTAATGATATGTCAAAATAATGAATAAAACAAGAAATGGCATTCCATTATATATATACATAATATATCATATATATATATGTAAATATATTTTAATTAAAAGAAGAAGACCTTTACCTTTCACACTACCAGTCCCTATATTGAGGTTGTGGCAATTTCTACCAACATAGAGACCAGCTTTCGCGCTAGAGACCACACTCTGCCAAAATAGGCTTGTTCTATTCCAATCTAAATCGAAGTGGAGACAGTTGTAATGTGCAACGCTGTACCAGGACTACAACTGTGACATACACAACAGGCCGGACGGAATGACCGGGTGGTTAGGACCAGGGATGATAGCGGTTTCAGGCACACACAAAAAAGTGAAAATCAAGCAGAGATTATTATCCCGACGGCAAATTCCCGTTTACACCTATATCAAAAATGCCCCCAGGCTGTGAAAAAAAACCCCGGAAATCCGCTTGAAAATGGAAAAAATATCATCCCTGAGGATGCTCACATCCCATGTGAGAGAAAGTGGATTCAACCCTCATGCCGACTGAAACCAGATTTAGCAAATGTACCTAGCCTGGTGCACCACATCACCAGTGCTAGGAAAAGGAGCAGTAGAAAAAGAAATACCAAGTGTCTCCAAATGAAATCTCCGATGCTTAAACCTAGGCCTATATATCATCTTTTTTTCTTCTTTTAATTAATTAAACAAAATATTAGGTACTTGTCAAGAGAAACCACACTGATTCGCATATATCAGGGGTAGGTGGAGACAGTCACGATGCTATACTGCATTGTATGTCTGGAGAATGAATGCTGAATTTCAACAGGTACAACAGGTAGAACGATATATTCTTGGTGAATGAGTTTCGTAATGGGCATTCAGTTAAAAGGTTAACTGGACGCGGTGACCTAATCGGTAGAGTGCAAGCTTCCCGTGCGGAAGGTCTGGAATTCGAATTCTAGCCAAGTCAAAGCAATGACTTGTCGATACCTAGCCTGACGCTTGGCATTAATAGGATGGGACAATGACTGGTTTGCACGCTATCAGGATAATGTGACTGTGTGTGATATCAGGTCATGGTGCTGTTGGCCTGGTCTACGAGTGGAACAGAACTCTAAAGTCGACATGAGTGTGCACTGTCACAAGTTGGTGCCCATGTTGATATGACGTTAGATGTTGCTAGGACGTAAAACAATAACAAACACTTGAAACAGTTAAAAGGTTTGTAGTGGGAGGTAGGTGGAACAGCTGCCAGCAGGAGGTGGGCGGAACAGCGAGTCTCCTTAAATCTCCTTATTCACCCTTTTCAAGCACGACCTAATTAGGCATCAGAACGAGGCTGAGTAAGCGTCGGTATTGGAAATGGCCATAAGACACTACTGTGTGCCGATGTGTATGAACTACTACATAAATTAAAGGAGTAAAATTTGAAGATATTAACTTTTGAAACTATCATAGATTGAGTGATGATCAGATGCATTTCAGTAGGCAATGTCAACAAAGTCACTCACCTTGGCTGCCAATCTTTTCTTAAATACAAAATTGCATAAATTTCTTAATATAGATATATTAAAAAAATATATTTTAATCCTTTTAAAGCTTTTATTAATTTGTAATTACTAAGACTAGTTGTTTAACTGTATTGCACAGATAGCTACACTGACAGTGCTGCATTACATGATACCACCATAACTATGCAGACTTGAAGTTGACAGTCACATTGTAGTTAAAGAATGGGAAAAATCACCATGCAAGGGTCACCCAATCTTCGTGAATATTGACCAATAGATAGAAAACAGGTATGCAAAGATGAATATGTTACTTTCAAAAATGAATACCCTCAAATTTGAGTGATTTCGAGAGGTTTTGGTCGACAAAAAAGTATTCACATTACTTTACATACAGCGGCGCCTCGCAGACTCGTAAGTGCCCTCGGTCTGGTTTGAACATGGCCACGGCGTGAACAGGGTGAATACTATCAGTAGCAAGAGTAAGAGCTTGAACCTGCTGGGGTGATTGTGATGAGGTTGAGTGAGAAAATATGAGACCTGAACCACAGGTCTGAAGCACAGTCTGCAATAAGCATTAATGGTTGTGTTTGTTTGTAATTATTTTATGTCTTGGCAACAACCAAGGTCATATCAGGAATGGTACCGACTTGTGACAGTGCGCACTAATGGCGACTGGGAAATCAGGCTGCCAGCACCATGATCTGATATCCCCCTCAGTCACATTATCCTGACACTGAGCTAACCAGTCCTTGCCCTATCCTATTAATACTGAGCGCCAGCCTAGGAAGCGACAAGTATCAATTTTTGAGTTATTGGTTTGACTCGACCGAGAACCTGACCTTCCGCATGCGAGGCCCGTGCTCTACCAATTAAGCCACCATGCCTGGTCATTAATGGTTGTGGTGAGACACTGTTACCACACCGATGAATACTGCTACAGGTAACTTTACTTGTAGGGAAAACAAGTATCAATGATCTACTTATTAATGGTTGTGGCGACGTACTATTGCCACACCCATGAACACTGCCATCGGTAACTTTACTTGTCTTTGTTCGGTTCCCGGTTGAGTCAAATCAATGACTTATAAAATTGACACTTGATGCTTCCTAACCTGGGGCTTGAGATTAATAGGATAGGGCAAGGACTGCATGTTAGCTTATAATTAGTGTTGGCATAATGTGACTGAGTGGGATATCAGGTCATGGTGTCGGCGGCCTGATTTCCTAGTGGGGCAGCACTATAAAAGTCACCATGAGTGTGCACTGTCACAAGTCGATACCTGTGCTGATATGACCTTAGATGTTGCCAGGACATAAAACTCCAACAACCAACCAACGAGCTATTACATAAAAGAACGAAAAAGAAGTAGTTGTCCCATGTCAAGAATTCAATCATATGGTTAGAAGGTTAAAGGTATTGGCCGGTCATAAAACATCGGCAATAATAAGTGATGGATTTATGTGACCGGAGTTCGCTAATGTGCTTGTTATAGTGGTACGCTTAGCTATAGGAGGGGACGCATTCACATCACATCTGGTTGACCACAACCAGACGTGATGGCCGAATGAGTTAGAGTGTCCGTCTCCCGTGTTGGTAGATCATGGGATCGTGGGTTCGAACCATGGTCGAGTCAAACCAACGACTTAAAATTTGATACTTGTCACTTCCTAGCCAGGGGCTCGGCATTATTAGGATAGGGCAAGGAGCAGTGGAATGAGGAAGAGCACTCATCCGCGACTGAAATTTCCTCTGCTTAAACAACTAATGTACCCAAAAAAAACAAGATCTGCCGTATAGACGCGGTGAAAACAACCAGATGATAGAAGTGCTTTTTGTTTTATTTACATTCTCAATAACGCCGCCGATGTGGCGGCGGCTTAATTATAGGCAATGGCTACGCGTAGGTGACCGTATTCACAGCCGGCTGGTCTACACGTACGGCAGTGTGCGCGCATGCGCCATAGTTCCTCACGTATATTTAGCCTCCATCACGGTACCAGTGGCGCGGTGCATTGTGGGATGCGTCAGAGCAAAACATAGACTACATGACGGTTCCAGCGGTGCGGTGCATTGTGGGATGCGTCAGAGCAAAACATACCCGCGAAAAGCACATGGCTAATGCTAATAGACTGGGTGCAGCTATGAAATGTGCTAGTTTCAGCTCATCTCAGCTTTTGTTTGGTACATAGAATACCAACTAAAAAAATATATATAATAAATTAAGATATTAATCTTTTATCTAGCATTGCATTTACATCAATATAAACAGCACAGCTTATTATACCATGTGCATTTAGATTTAGACAAATCTAGGCACTCAGACTAGTGTTAGAGCCATAGCCAGTCAGTTTTATTTATTTTATTCATGTTTGTATTTATATCCTATGGTTAATGACATATGTAGAAATAGAAAATGAGTAGGGTTAATCAGATATTGGTTATATATTTCTTTGAAACAAGTTTTTGTTGGCACATTTGACATTTTAATATTTAGAACAAGAATTACTTCTGGCTAATCAATGGTGATGATGATGATGATGTGTCTTAAACATATTCATTATATTATTATATTGCATCCTTCCGTCCATGTTTGTGCCAAATTGTTATGTATTTCTATTTATTTTGAATAAAATGCCAGTTTTGCCCTACGCGTATCGGTAAACTCAATGGCAGTACGCCTTTGCTTTGCTCCCAACGCCGTTTTCAGCGCATGCGAGGTGGGAACCGTGATGTAGTCTATGGGCGAAGGGTAAAACAAATGTCACACTAAAACTACCCTAACTATTACAGTAATTTGTGCCTGTTGGTGCTTTGAAAGCAAATTTCTCTTATTTCTATTAAATAGTTCAGATCTTTCTCTACAATTTCACATTCAGCTTTTTTGTTATCATCCGATTGGAAGTTCTTGAATTTATTTTGCGAAAATAGTTTTTGAGGCAGCGATCCGTTATGGCTACCACTGGCACTGACACTCAGAATATCCCAATTTCCAATATTATCTCTGTTTTTAATCCTTACAGAGAAAATTGCTCTTAGGTTAAATTAAATACTTCAGATCTTTCTCTTCAATCGCGCATTAAGATATTGTTAATCGACCCAATGAAAGCTTTTACATTTATTTTGCAAAAATAAATGCTCCGCATAGACATAGCATTGCTGCAGCACAAATTACTGCGTTGTTTTACCCTTCGCGAGTAGTTGCCAGGGCTGTGACGTCACGCTGACATAGAGATGCCACTCATGCCGCGCCTCCTATATATCCTCTCCTCTCAGTGGTCAGCACTCCTAACACACCTCTCTCACTCAACTAATCACAAAACCTCCCAAGCTGGCCCCAACAGCTCCTCACCTCTTATGGTCACTCCGCTCTCAGCCACCGCAGCTGACAAGACTCGTGGCGCCATGTGCTGGGATCTATCAAAACACTACACTAACTTTTCGTTTAGCTGATGAACGTTGCTATTAGAATTTGGATGCTGATGTGGTATTTCTCTGGTGTCTTTTGCTGTTTGTCCGTATATTAAAGGGAATTCCAAATGTCTTGTGCCAAGAGAAGCCATCCTGTTTGAACTGTGGTTTTGCCTCATCTCCATGAACTGTTGATAATATCGCTCACCAACACAAAGTAGTGCTACCGCCTGGGCCGCGTTCAGGGTCCGTCTCCGAGACTTCTCCATGATGCCCCTGACATCACCTAGTCTGAACTGCAAAAGCAGTTTGTCACCTCGAAAATGGCTGCCACCACAGGTGGCGGCCATTTGCAATGGAAAAGCTGCGCTGTGATTGGCTGAAACCACTGAATATGGCGGCCATTTTCGAGGTGCTTTTCATCTCCTGTCTGAAATGGGAGGCATCTCCGAGACATACCCTGAATGGAAATAAGCCAAAAAGCATCGCCGAAATGTCTCCGAGACGTACCCTGAACGCGGCCGTGGTGTGAAAGAACATACACATCACGACCGTCCTGCCAACTAGCGGGAAACCCTCCAACCACTATCTTTATCGAGTTCTTTTCAGATGGGGCGGGGAAGGGGCGGGGGGACAAAAAAGTGTGACACTATCTGTTACTCGTAAACTTTCATAAACCTTTTTAAAACTACATCTTAACCATGTTATTTCGCATTGCTTTGCATAGGGAAAACATTTGAACACCATCTATATATACACTCATGTAGGGATGCATTTAAACAATAGGAATCCATAAACATTTGGCATACAGAAAAGTTGTAGTTTTTCAATAATGCTTTGATATATTTAGTACTTATTTGGAAAAGAATATCCTTTGTCAGTGTTGAGTTGACCTTGTGACCCATATTGACCCAGCTTAAGAGGTCACTGGGTATCGGGGGTAGTAAGGGCACGCAACAACAAGACATCACACCATAGTCTGTATCCTCATTTTTCTTTCAGGGAGTGGGACGTAGCTCAGGTGGTAGAGTGTTCACCTGTGAAGGTGTCGGTCATCCTACCGATCCTCCTCAGTGGACCCATTTGCAGTTTGGGATATTTTCTGTTCCAACCAGTGGTCCACATCTGGTCATCAAAGGCTGTGGTATGTGCTGTCCTGTCTGTGGGGGAAAGTGCATATAAAAACTCTCTTGCTGCTTATCGGAAAGAGTAGCCTATGTGGCGGCAGCAGGTTTCCTCAAAGAAATATGTCACCATGACCATGTTTGACATCCAATAGCCAATACGAAAATCAATGCGCTCTAGAGGCGTCTTTAAATAAAGCAAGCCTTACTTTGATTCAGTAGAGATGCATATCTCTGTGTATTTACAGTTAATACATTATTTGGCCAATACAGCTTCTGAACACAACAAGAACAGATGGCATCAGGCAGTGGAACGCCCGACAAGATAAACACATGCGGCACTGTAATAAACACAATTTTACCAACACCCTTTTAATCAAGAAAATTCCTGACATTATTATGATTTCATATGAAGTTAACACACATGGCAGTGCATGAACAAATCAATTCACATTCGTGTTTGCATCAGCATGAACAGTAGTCGTCATCACTATCATCTTTTTTCAAAGTTATTAATTAAAGCTGCATAAGTCCGAAGAAAACATCAACATTTCAAAACCAAAACAATTATGTAGATTTGATTCTACATATCTAACTTAGACACTGGTGCACTTATTAACACATATAAGGGAATACTGAGGCAATTTAATAGAACCTGTTATTGCCGAAGCCTATGGTGTCAGAGTTTTGACGTGCTTGCCAAAATTATTTTTGCATGTTTGCACTTCAAATATCTCAAAAGTTAGCTATTAAAAATAAAAGTTACTACAAACTAAAATAAGGTAGATTACAATGATCAACCTCATATATTTATCTCAGAAAACAACAGAAACTCAAAACCATTGGACTTTGCAACTTTAACTATTTTTTAGAACACAGTTTCAGTCTTTCTGGTCCAACATAAGTCTGTCATAGCCCACTCCAACTTAGTGTATGTAATATTATGGGTGATGTCCATGAGAGGGACAAGTGCAAGCTAACTAGATTACGGTTATACTTACCAGGCCGGGATAAATAAATTGAGGCCTTCCAGGGGGTAAAAATGTGTGGCAGGTGGGTGGGGAAAGTAGCTTATCAAGTAAGGGTGTTGTCTACGACTGGAAAATGTGCACAGCAATTCAAAACCTTCATGATATGGATGTGGGTCGGACCATTCCGAACAAGTGTCGCCTTTGCCTCAACAGCTCTTTGCTGGAGAGTGAGTTCCTGAATTGTATAACTACAACATTGTCAGTTTCATTGATTAAGTGCTATTTACAAACCATGCCCTCAATTGTTCCTCAGTAGGAACAGGTGCTACCCAAATATATGGTTGCGGCATGTTACCAGTGCTCTGAGGCTGGATGACTGCACGTTTCATGCTACTCAGTTTGCGGCTACTGCCCTGAATTCTCATTTTGCTCGACCCCGCTTGCCAGGCTGTGACCGCCCCCGCCTTACTCGTGGGGACCTCTTCAGGGCAATCTTTCCAACCTTGACCTCTACTACCTGAACCACCTTCACATCAGCATCAACCCCTTCACCAAGGTCATCGACGATATCGCCATTGAGATCCTTGTGTAGAACCACATCCTCCTCCTCCTCATCATCATTACCCTCATCCACAGTGGTACCTCCATTCAAAATGATGCTGCTGTCATTTATGACCTCATCCTGGACCATGTTGCTGCCAACCGCTGGTTCAGGGTTGCGCATAGAGGATGTCCTCATGGCAGAATTGCCTAAACTATCCCTGCTCACATTATCGTCACCCTCTTTGTAGTCAGCGGGTGTTTTGTTGTTACCCGCATTATTGCTTGCATCACCGCAGTTATCCAACTCGCCATCCAGACTTTCGGACTTGGTGGATCCATTCACCAGATTACTGTTGAGACGAAACGCTTCCTCTGCTTGGTCCACAACATCATGTAGTGGTGGCTGTTCTGATTGTTGCTCGGCTAGCTCAGTGAGAGTCTCATTAGGTAGGGCGGAGGCTTGGCAAGAGTCTATGTAGGCTTCTGAAGCAACACTTGCCATTGGAGCTGGTGGTGGTGATAATGATGCTTGTCCATCCACAGAGTTCAACCTTGACCTCTTACTCTTCAATGCCTTTTGATATTCCTGAAAAGAAAATATAGCTCAGGTTACTCTGTTATTCATTTCCATTGAAAGTTACACACACAGGTCACATAACAAAAGAAACCGAGCCCGGTGGCCTAATCGGTAGAGCGTGGATCTCGCGTGTGGAAGGTCGGGAGTTTGGTTCCCGGTCGAGTAAACCAATGACTTAAAAATTGATACTTGTTGATTCCTAGCATGGCACTCAGCATTAATAGGATAGGGCAGGGACTGGTTAGCTCATTGTCAGGATAATGTTACTGAGGTGGACATCGGGTCATGGTCCCGGCGGCCTGATTTCCCAGTGGGGCAGTGCTATAAAGTTGCCATGAGTGTGCACTGTCACAAGTCGGTACCCGTCCTGATATGACATTAGATGTTGCTAGGACGTAAAACAACTAAGAGACTGACAATATTCATCTCATGAAACTGCAAGGTAATTCCTGTTGCTATTATTTTAATCGGATTGAAGTTAAAAAAAAAAGTAATATTTACACACAAATGGTAATAATAAATTATTTGTTATTTTCATTGTAGCAAATTTAATAAGTTTTTAGCAAAAGATGAATTGATCATAGCAAAATCAGTACATTTTTTTAGCAAAGGGTAACTAACATCTAAAGAAGAAACACATGATATTTCGGCTAAAAGCCATTAGTCGTCATGTTGTTATTCTAAGCCTGGTTAGTTGTTTGGTTGTTTCAGTTTTACGTCCTGGCAACATCTAAGGTCATAGCAGGACGGGCTAAGCCTGCTTAAGAACGAAGTGAAGTTTTGCACCATAAAAAAAAACTAAATATAAACATAATATCGAGTAAAGTAGAGAAGTTGATACCATGTCTGATATCTCTGTCTATGCCACTTTGAAAAAAAAACAATTAAGCCATATTCAATCTGAGATCGAGACATTATTTCCAAATGAAGAGCTCTTTTCCAAAACGTGATAAGCGCCGGTCCAAAAAAATGAGTTTGCAATGCCAGTGACAGGTTCGTGGATCGTGTTTTGCAGAGGTGCTCTTCATATATATATATATATATATATATATATATATATATATATATATAAAAATAACTTTATATATATATATGAAGAGCTCTTTTCCAAAGCACGAGTAACGAGCTTAGCATTGGCACTGCACACTCATTTTATTTGATTGGCGGTTATCGCTTTTTGGAAAAGAGCTCTTCAAATAAACCTTACTTCTTTTTTCTTTACCATAAACTTTAGAATTTCCACACCTAAGTCATATTTATTATCTTGATGAAATCAGATAGAATTTAAGGTAGAGATAATGTGAATGTTCAGCACTACATTAAAGTTGCATAGTCCGATGGTTTTGCATTTCTGTCATTTTTTTAGATAAATATATTAGATTGATTGCTATAATCTACCTTACATTAGTTTGAAGTAACTTTTATTGTAAATGGCTAAATTTTGAGATATTGGAAGTGCAAGCATACAACATTAACTTTGGCAAGCATGCCAAAGATCGGACACCATAGGCTTCTGCAGTAACATGTTCTATTAAATTGGCTCGGTATTCCATTCTATGTGGCGACGTTTGATAAGTGCACCAGTATTTAAGTTACATATGTAGAATCAAATCTAGATAATTGTTTTGGTTTTGAAAATGTGATGCTTCATCGGACTATGCAGCATTAAAGTTGATGCGAAACTAGCATTCCAGATGAAAACTATTTTCACAAAACTGCCAGTAGTTCCATAAATAATATGTACTTTGAACCAATCACGGACTAGATTTGAAAAGGGATGTGGTGGAAATCATCTATTCCTTACAGCTGCATAGTCCGATTAAAAGCATTACAATTTTCAAAACCAAAACACTTATCTAGATTTGATCCTGCATATCCAAATTTCATTTTGTTTGTTTGTTTGTGGTTTTACGTGCTAGCAACATCTAATTTCATATCAGGACTGGTACCGACTTGTGACAGTGCGCACTCATGACAATTTTCTAGTGCTGCCCCACTGGAAGACCAGGCCACCAGCACCATCACCTGATATCCCACTCAGTCACATTATCCTGACACCGAGCCAACCGGTCCTTGTCCTATCCTAATAATGCCGAGCGCCAGGCTAGGAAGCGGCAAGTATAAATTTTTAAGTCATTGGTTTGACTCGACTGGGGTTCGAACCCACGACCCCATGATCTACCAACACGGGATACAGACGCTCTAACTCATTCGGCCATCCCGTCTGGTGCAAATTTCATGAAGCATTTGTTGGTGCATATAATGAATACTAAGTCAATTTAATAGAACATGTCAGTGCCGAAGCTAATGATGTTCGTCATATCTGTTGGCATAGCTAAATCAATTTGTAATATTTCCACTTAAAATATCTCCAAAATTAACCCTTTAAAAGAAAAATTACTTTAAAGTGAAGCATATTATTATTAGATTATAATTTGGCCACCGCATCTGATTTCGGCTTTAGTGTTTGTGCATAATTCAGTAGCGCGAAAGCACATAATGATCGGTTAATCCAAACTTTTTTCGGCGGCCCGGCAAAATACTACCATTTATCATATAAAAAAGTTGATTGAACCAAAGTCGGTTAATCCAAACAAAATTGTCAGGCCCCAGGCCACTTCCGGTATGGTTAAACCAAACTTTCATGTGGTTATAAGGTCATCTGAGACTTTTTAATATGATCAATTGTGGTATTTTGCCGGGCCGCCTAAAAAAGTTTGGATTAACTGATCGTTTGGTTTAACTGAGCTTGGTTTAACTGGGTTATACTGTATATACATAAAAAAAACAATAATCAAAGTGTCCACATACATTGTATATTGCAATCATAATGCACCTGCATTTTCGCCAAAGCCAAGTCAAAGTCGAAACCAAAGCTTGGTTAAACCAATGATCGGTTAATCCAAACAAATTTCTACGGTCCCTTCAAGTTTGGTTTAACGGGGTTATACTGTATTATGCTTTTGCGCCCCAAATCATCCATGTTGAACTTCAACATGGGGCAATATCGGGAAATGCCAAAGTGCAGCCTACCATGTAGAGGTCAAAGTGGGCACGCGTTCGGCAGTGTAGTGTGTGTGCAGCGTGTTCAGTCATGTAGAACTTGTGACACAGCTTACAGAAAAACCCCATCACTGGCACCACGTGTTCCTCGCCTGCAAAGAAACAGCCAGTTAGGCCAAACAGACACACCAAAACATACTTGTTTCTCGGGCACATTTGGTTAGAAAATGGGGTGAATGGCATATTTTACATTTGATCAAATCTGACCATCTACGTAGGGCTGGAAGGCAGTAGTGACCAGACGCAGCAGGGCCGCGTTCAGGGTACACAATGTCTTTTTAGCCTATTTGCATTCAGGGTGCGCCTCGGAATTGCCTCAGACACGTCTCGCTTTTCAGGTAGGAGGCAAAAAGCGCCTCGAAAATGTCTGCTGGATTCAGTTGTTTCAGCCAATCAGAGTTGTCCTTTTCAATTGCAAATGGCTGCACCCTATAGGGGCCGCCATTTTCAAGGCAACCGACTGCTTATGCCGTTCAAACTAGCGCGAAATCCGGGATTTCTCCGAGACGCACGTTGAATGCGGCCCTGGTATCAGGGTGGCCAGGAGCCACTCATAGGTGGCGCCGTAGTGGCAGAAGCAGGAACTAACTCCTGTGACAGTAGGATAATAGATAATAACTAATATAGAGAAGGGAACTGATAAGTGATAGTATCGTTTATATTCCAATAATAGATTATAGAGCATATATATATAAATAGATAAATCCTCCAGTGCGACACTGGTCAACATTCGCGAGGTGGGTCGAAGGTGGCGTCACCGGTACAGTGTTGGGTCTTACAGTTAGAGAATATAACAATATAATAATTCCCTGCTGTATCTTTATACTCGTATGTTATATATCACATATATATTTTTTGCTCAAGAAATTTGGACCGGTGGTATTTTTAATTCTAATTTCTTTGTTTTTGTCAGATAAATTTGTCTTCCTTTTCTTTGTTCAAGTGTTTTTATTCCTCTGAATAACATGTTGTCAGTGCTTAATGCACTGGTCGTCCAGCCCTAATAACAATTGCCACTACACAGTAAACAAATCTACAACAATATATAAATAGACAATTACAAGAAAATAAGCTAACTTTAATAATAATTGACTGCAAACTAAGCCACGGTAAATCTACAAGATTTCTCCTATAAGTTTGTACCTGCAAATTCGGACACAGGCAAATGAAAATACCAACTGATGGACAGCATGCTTTACTTGCCAGAGCAGCCGTTGAAATACAGTAATTCAGTGCGGCAGGATTTTTGCTTAATTCACAAATTCACTTTTTCACAGCAGATTTCCCGCACGGGAAGCTAACCAGTGCACACTTATGATTCCGCCATTCTCATCTGGTGGGGGGGATCAAATGTCTTGAGTGTGAATGAAGTTTAAATTGTTCAGTAAATAAAATGAATCTCCACCTATAGTCGGAGGTAGGCCTAATTCCAGATATTTCCTTAAAAAATACTCCTCGACTTATACTGGAAGTCACATATTGAGCTGTCCAGGACGGCATGGGTTTGACTAGATAAAGGATTCACCCGGTACTCGCAATACACGGGTGAATACCAGCCCTATATAAAAATGGTCGAAAAAGCGGGGAAATGAAATGAGAGCCTAATTTCACAATCTAAGAAGCAACATTTATTCTTTATATATGTCTTCATATTTCACCGCTACCTTTGAGTTGAAAAATATAATAAAATATCTAGTTTTATAAGATTTAAAAGTGAAATCGACGGCGTTCTATGGCCGCCATCTTGTCCTTTTGCATTCTCTCCAATTTCACCAACTATATGCCTATATAAGTATCCATTTGATACTGGAGGTATGCATTCTACTTCCTGTTCTATACTAAAGCTATTTTCGCCTGTATTTACACTATGTTGTCGTTCACCCGTGTACTACAAGTACCGGGTGAATCTTTTATCTAGGGTTTGACGGGCTCACCTATGCCGACGGCCGGGTTGAAGACTGGCGCTGCCGGCTGTGCCTCGGGGGTCCCCGTGCGGGGGGCCGGTCCTCCCACCGTGTCCCCAGCAGCCTCCACCGCCTTCACCTTGTCCTCGGTCGACTTCCCCTCCTGGTCATCGGACACAAACCAGAAAAAGGATAAACATGTACATTTTTTTTTTTCAGTTTTTTATTAATTTTGTTTTGTTTTACATCCTAGCAACATCTATGGTCACATCACTGGGCGCGGGTGGCCGAATCGGTCGAGCGCAGGCCTCCCGCGCGGGAGGTGGAGAGTTACTACCAGTCCCGGTCCGAGTCAAACCAATGACTTATACAATTTGACACATGCGCATTGCAAACAAAAAAGGCCCGTTTTAAAACTGGGTACCTTTTCAAACTGCGACACCGGTGGACATGTAGAGTAAGCAACAGTGAGTGGGCAGGGTACACGGGGAAAGTGGTCACATACCGGGGTGACCGCTGTGCACACCACACATATTAAAAAAATATATATAAATATATATATATATAAATGATATTAATTCATTTGTCAAAACCAGAGCACTGGTATTCCATCCTTTTGTTTGTTTGTTTAACCCGCCCCTCACCCCCCCCCCCCCCCCCCCTGTGCTCCCCAGCACAAAAAGTAAACATCGGCTATTGCGGGTCATACAGTGGTTAAACATATCTGAGTAAAAAATTACATTTCAAACAGGTAAAATAGAGCACAGAAATGTATGTCAAAAGAGCATACAACTGTGGCAAAACCACAAGCGGTATATGATAATAAAATAAACAGTAAAAGACTTTTCAAGTTAAAAGTGGAAAATGAATTATTCGTAAAAAAAAATAAAAAAGTTTCCGTCAACAATTTAATAATGAGTTGCGGATGGAATCGTAACAACTCCATCACAGACTCATTTCCAAAGACATCATCTCTAACTGGTTGTGGGTGAGGACATCTCACCAAAATGTGATGCACTGTCAGTGGTGCTAATCGTTTGCCGCAAATCCTCAATACACCGGCAGTGCTCACACTGAGGCGGACGGTCCCCAGCCAAAATAAAACTATGCGTCCAGAACGTATGAACTGGATACACAATACACACTTTTAATTTAGGAATGGAACAACAACAAATACAACATTGTAGTTCATGGCAACACGCAATGACAGGTTGAGGTTGGTCTTAAAGTTGGATAGTCCAATGGTTTTGAGTTTCTATAATTTTTCTGAGATAAATATATTAAACTAATTGTTATAATCTACCTTACTTTAGCTTCAAGTACTGTTTATTTTCAATGGTTAAGTTTTGAGATATTTGATGTGCAAACATCTCAAATTAGTTTTGGCAAGCACGCCATAACTCTGACACCATAGGCTTTAGCATTAACAGGTTCTATTAAATTGCCTCACCGTCCCCTTATATGTAGCAACAAATGCTTAATAAGTGCACCAGTATCTAAGTTAGCTATGTAGAATCAAATCTAGATAATTGCTTTGGTTTTGAAAATTTGATGTTTTCATCGGACTATGCAGCTTTAATGAAAAGAGCAGTCAATAGCGCTAAAACATGTGCCAGATGCACATTGGGGACCAGACGGGATGGCCGAATGAGTTAGAGCGTCCGTCTCCCGTGTTGGTAGATCGTGGAGTCGTGGGTTCGAAACCCTGGTCGAGTCAAACCAATGACTTAAAAATTGATACTTGTTGCTTTCTAGCCTGGCGCTCGGCATTAATAGGATAGAACAAGGACTGGTCGGCTCAGTGTCAGGATAATGTGACTGAGTGGGATATAAGGTCATGGTGCTGGTGGCCTGATCTTCCAGTGGGGCAGCACTATAAAGTCGCCATGAGTGCGCACTGTCACAAGTCGGTACCCGTCCTGATATGGCCTTAGATGTGGCAAGGGCATAAAACAACAACAAACAAACACATTGGGATTCGGTGAGGTACAGGAAATATTAAATTGCATTTAATTATTTTCACATAAATGCTATTGTCGTGGTGGTGTTGAAAATGGGAAATATTGCGCCAAGAGCGGGACTCGAACCCACATCTCTTTGCATTCCGGGCCAGTGTGCTAACCATTACACCACCTAGGCTCCCTGGTATCACCACACTACCCACGCATACCTGTCTATGTGGTTACTTTCCTGAGAGGTCAGTACAGACTACTACACTCGGTTCCCTGGAATTGTAAGTATTTTAATGCTTACAATTACATACATACAGGCAATGCAACATACTTACTTATGTGGGTACTTGCCTAAGAGGTCAGTGCAGACTACTACACTATCTAACCCCCCGCCCCACCCCCACCCCACCCCCTGCACCCCGCCTCACCCAACATCAAACCTGTCCATAGGACTTTAATCATTCAGGCTGACCACTCCATAAATAGTATGGTTGTTGGCGTTTTACGTGGGACCGACTTTAAATGGTCCATTTAGGGCTCAGGTGTTCGGTTAAGGGAGCTTTTTTTTATCGTTACAATGGTATATTGTATGGGCAATCGTTTGGGACCCAAATAAAGCGATTGATATAGGGGAGTGGTCGATCTGTGGAGGTCGTTGGTTAGAGAGGTTTTACTGTATATGTATCATATTATATATATATATATATATATATATATATATATATATATATATATATATATATATATATATATATACATACTGCATTCTCGCAGGTTTTCGCCCTGGGCGTTTAAATTGTCAAATCACTGAAGTGGGGGGTGGGTGTTTACCCACACATGGGGTTCAAGAGGTGGTCGTCTACGGAATATTGGCTAAGTGGGGGATGGGCATTAACCCACACATGGGCGTTAACCCACGAGAATACGGTATATATATATTATATATATATGTATTTATGTATGTATATATGTATATCATATATAAATACATGTATAAATACATATATATATATATATATATATATATATATATATATCCCACTTTATGCTAACAACTGACGTGGAGCTGTGTCGGGTTATAACAATTTTCGATATTTAAATACACCCCCCCCCTCCTCCTGATATAATATAGAGATAATACTGGAGAGTGTGGTTGGGATAGAGGAAGGTTAGGCCTATGTACATCGAATTCAAGTAAGCATGAGCCAGTCAAACAAGACACACCTGTATTACACAGGCGACAAGACACAACACAGACAACTGACAACACACTGGAACACAGCTGATAAAGCCTAAAGCAAAGCGTGAATGTTGGGCTCTCATCTCACACAGTATATTCTGACCTTGTCTCACAAACTCTATTTAGCTTGTTGGAGTTTTGCGTCCTGGCAACATCTATGGTCATATCAAGACGGGTACAGACTTGTGACAGTGCGCGCTCATGGTGACTTTATAGTGCTGCTCCACTGTGAGATCAGGCCGCCAGCACCATGACCTGATATCCCACTCAGTCACATTATCATGACACTGAGCCAACCAGTCTGTGCGTTATCCTAATAATTCGGAGTGCCTGGCTAGGAAGCGATAAGTATAAACCCTTAAGTCATTGGTTTGACTCCACCAGGGTTCTAACTGGTGGGTTCAAATTCCACGATCTACCAAAATGGGAGACGGACGCTCAACTCATTCGGCCATCCCGTCTGGTCGAAAACCCTATTTAGCTGTTTAGCTAAGCCAAATAAGTTTGCTGAGAGTGATTTTACACAAGGAGATTGAAGTGGGCTTTTAATACTCGCTCAGTTATTTTTCTGTAGTGGCATGAAAATATCGAGAGACCAAGTGTTATAAGTGAATCCTCATCAAACTCATGGCCGCAGCTAGGAATGTTTGTTTGAGCCAGCAGATGCATTTTCTTTTAAATGAACAAGTGCTGAAGTCACGAGGCGTTAGGTGCGGGGGGTCCCCCACCCCCACCCCGGGAAATTTTGATATCTAGAGGCTCTGACATTCCATTTCCAGCCATTTCAAGGAGATTGGTTGGTTGTTTATTTTTTTAGAAATGACCTATTGAAGTTTGACGGCAATGCAGCAGCATCAACCGACGTGAAATAGACCATTTTCATCCATTCATAATGAACATTCATTAATAAAACATATTGACCATGTCATAAAATCTGCTTTATTTATATCCACAAAAGCAGCTAACAGGTTGTCAAAGACAATATTAATTATTATCCATACACCATGATGACTCGGTTTTGTAACTCCACTAAACCTACAATGTGAGAATGAGATCAAATCAAAGTAAAAAAAAAAATAAAAAAAATCTTGTGAGAGAAGAACCCAACAGTCAGTATGCGCAGAGCAGCAACTACAAAGAAGCATGGGTTGTGCTGCACACAATGCACACAATGCAACACATTCCACTTCCACTATGTACAAATCGAATGTGATCGCTCCAACGGCTGGAAGACCAGTGCCTCGGCGCTGACAAAATATGTATTCAGTTGAATACAAATATTTACCAAATTTTTTGTTTTTTAAATGGTCAAGCTGAAGATGATATCACACAAATTCACAAGTTAGATGGGTTCGCGACCAAGCAGCGTTGATGGTTGAGTACAGACGCTTGTGGAGAATCCAAACTGAAGATCTGAGTTTGTACTTCGCTCTCCCAGTATCGGATATGTACTGAACAGAACCTGCTAACAATGAGTAGAACGAGGTGATGAGGTGAGATAACACAGATGAAAGTGGTCTCTGGCAAAATAGCAGAAATCAGAATGAGATCCTAATGCCACCTAGCGGGTTCCGGCAGAACCAAGCCATGGTTTTTACACTGATGGTGAATTTCTGCGAAAACGTGGATGTGGATATCCCCCCATAGGATTAGCACTGTCAGGGAATCGCAGGAAAATGCCGGAAGTCAGGTTTCAACTATCCTTGTTGTGACTATGTCATCGCCCATGCCTAACTCTTTCTTGTTTGGTTGTTATGTTCTAGCAACGTCTAAGGTGATATAAGAACAGAATTTGGACTAACCAATGGCTGTCATAGCCTGATTTCTTGGTATTTTGTGAACGTTAATCGGCGAATATTATTAAAAATCGTGGAAATCCGTGACATCGTGGGGATCTTTCATCCCTGGATAAGATGAGAATGAGAGAATTGCAAAGACTGTCATCCGTAACCAGAAAGCATAGCGTGTGCATCAGTAATGCATCAAACAAACAAATAGACAGATCGATGTCTGACTTCATGGAGACTGTCCTATATAATCAGTAAGCACAGAGTGTGCATCAGTGATGCATCAAACAAACAAATAGATAGATCGATGCCTGACTTCATGGAGATGGTCCTACATAATCAGTAAACACAGAGTGTGCGTCAGTGATGCATCAAACAAACAAATAGACAGATCGATGCCTGACTTCATGGAGATGGTCCTACATAATCAGTGAACACAGAGTGTGCGTCAGTGATGCATCAAACAAACAAATAGACAGATTGATGTCTGACTTCATGGAGATGGTCCTACATAATCAGTAAACACAGAGTGTGCGTCAGTGATGCATCAAACAAACAAATAGACAGATTGATGTCTGACTTCATGGAGATGGTCCTACATAATCAGTAAACACAGAGTGTGTGTCAGTGATGCCTCAAACAAACAAATAGACAGATCGATGCCTGACTTCATGGAGACTGTCCTACATAACCAGTAAGCACAGAGTGTGCGTCAGTGATGCCTCAAACAAACAAATAGACAGATCGACGCCAGACTTCATGGAGATGGTCCTACATAACCAGAAATCACTGTGGCAGAGTGTGCATCAAACAGACAGATAAACAGATCGATGCCTGACTTCATGGAGATGGTCCTACATAACCAGTAAGCACAGAGTGTCTGACGGCGATGCCTGAAACAGACAGACAGACAGATAGATAGATGGATTGATGCTCCATGGAGAATGTCCTACACAACCAGTAAGCACAGAGTGTGTGTCAGCGGTGCCTCAAACAGATAGACAGATATAGCGCTAGATGGCTGACTCCATGAAGACTCCCCTACATAAACAGTAAGCACACAGTGTGTGTCAGCGGTGCCTCAAACAGATAGACAGATATACCGATAGATGGCTGACTCCACGAAGACTCCTCTACATAACCAGTAAGCACACAGTGTGTGTCAGCGGTGCCTCAAACAGATAGACAGATATAGCGATAGATGACTGACTTCATGCAGACTCCCCTACATAACCAGTAAGCACACAGTGTGTGTCAGTGGTGCCTCAAACAGATAGACAGATATACCGATAGATGGCTGACTCCATGCAGACACCCCTACATAACCAGTAAGCACACAGTGTGTGTCAGCGCTGCCTCATCCCGTGCTAACCTCTTGGTGCTCCGCTTCCCCTCTGGGCGGGCTGCTTGTCCCGCCGTGGCCTGGCTCCCAGCCCGCCGCGCCCGGCAGCACCAGCCCCGGCCCCGGCCCGAGCTTGTCGCCGGGCGCCTCGCCGTCCTCGGCGGTGACACGGCCGAAGTTTGACTCGCTACCATTGTCACTTATAACCTACGGGTACAACAACACAGAGCAAGGCGGCATGTAGTACAAGAGGCGGGTAGGGTAGGGTTGGGGGTGAAGGTGTGTGTGGGGGGGGGGGGAGGAGATTGTACCAGTGCTGCCACTCTGGATTTTGACCCCCAAAAAAGAATAAAATCTTTTTTTGTAAGTATCAAAATTGTATTAAAAAAAAGTATTGAAAAAGTATAAATAAGGGTCAATTTACCCTGATTTTTCCCCATTTGCTACCTTCTTAAAGCTAACATGTGCTGCTTGTTAACACGTATTGGGAATGATGTACGCAGTGTTGTGAGGAGTTTTGGCTGTTGAGCCCTGTTTTGTATAGTTCAGTGTTAGGGCCTACTGTCAATTGATCACTGACAGGCAGAGAGCTCAGCAAAAGTTCCGCTCAACAGAACACACACCACTCCCGCAAAGAAACTAGCAAAGCACATCTCTCAATCTCATCAAATTCCTAATTTTAAGTCTGAAGAATCTTCAATTTCCAGCTTAGTAATGTTTTTGCAGAAAAAAGTGTTAAAGAGTATTTACACCAGAAAAAAAAGTATGAAAAAAAGATTAAAACGTAGTTTTTCCATGAAAAAGTATAATACTTTGGGATAATTATAAGGTGGCAACACTGTTGGATGTCTTAGTGCAGCAAGGCAGCATGTTTAATGTCGGCAACAAACCAGGCCCAACACGATTTGACAAGGAAACAAGGAAAGCAGACTTAAGGCCGAGATTCCATTTGTAAAGTGACCTGTGACATGCGACATGCAATTGCAGGATTGCTTTAAGGCGCCCGGTATAGGCCACGGATACTGGAACGGTACTCCGACAAATGCTCTCCAAGCACATCCTTTTCAGTTTGTGTAACTGAATATGTGGATGGAGAATGCTGAGGCAAATCAGTGTTTGTGATGGTTAGTATGCATAACAAACCTAGTGGAGTTCTCCAGTCTGTGGGGAACCCCTCTAGGTCATGTGATGAGGTAATCCCATCTGCGATGCCATTCATCCATTACAGACCTCAGCAGTCTCCCTCCACATACTTGGTTGGTCAAACTGAAAAAAAAACAAGGCAACGGTCTGCTTGGAGATCATTCCTCCGACTACAGCTCCAGTCCCAACGGCCTATACTGGATCCTTTTAATGCGCACAGTGACAAGTTGGTGCCAACACAAATTTGTCTATGAAAAATGCACAGATGGGCATTTTACACACACAGACAGACCCCTGCAGAGCGCTGCAGACTCCTGCAGAACCATATATACCCCTGCACTCATATATACGCCTGCAGACTCATACAGACCCCTGCAGACTCATACAGACCCCTGCAGACTCATACATACCCTGCAGATTTATGCAAACCCCTGCATAATTATACAGACTGATACATACCCCTGCACTCATACATACGCCTGCAGACTCATACAGACCCCTGCAGACTCATACAGACCCCTGCAGACTCATACATACCCTGCAGATTTATGCAAACCCCTGCATAATTATACAGACTCATACAGACCCTTGCACTCATACATATCCTTGTAGACTCATGCAGACTATTACAGACCCCTGCAGACTCATACAGACTCCTGTAGACTCGTGCAGACTCATACAGACCCTTGTAGACTCATGCAGACTCATACAGACCCCTCCATACTTATACAGACTCATACAGACCCCTGCATACTTATACACCCTCAATCAGACCCCTGCATACTTAAACATACCCCTGCAGACTCATGTAGACTCATATAGAACCCTGTAGACTCCTACAGACCCTGTAGACTCATGCAGACTCATACAGACCCCTGCATATTTATACAGCCTCATACAGACCCCTGCATACTTAAACATACCCCTGCAGACTCATGCAGACTCATATAGACCCCTGTAGACTCAGACACACCCTTTAGACCCCTGCATACTTATATACACATAGAGATCCCTGCAGACTTATGCAGACCTCTGTAGACTCGTGCAGACCATGCATACTTATACAGACTCATACAGACCCATGTTGACTCATACAGACCCCTGTATAGTCATACAGATCCCTCTAGACTCATGCAGACTCATACAGACCCCTGCAGATTTAAACAGACTCATACAGACCCCTGTAGTATCATGCAGACTCATATAGACCCATGCATACTTATACAGACTCATGTAGACTCATACAGATCCCTGCAGACTTATACAGACTCATACAGACCCCTGCAGACTCATACAGACTCTTGCAGACCCCTGTTGACTCATACTGACCCCTGTAGGTCGTTGCAGACTCATACAGAGCCCTGCAGATCGTTGCAGACTCATACATACCTCTAAAGATCCTTGCAGACTCATACATAGCCCTGCAGACTCATACAGATCCCTGCAGAACCCTCTCTGGCGTAAAGACCCTCATACTAGTCACAGATCAAATTTTGTCCTTTCGGTGTGCATGCTGTACATCACATATATCACATTGCGTATGAATGGAATCTTGCCCGTAGTGAATTCTGCCTGCATACAGGGGGTGGTATCGCGACACAGTGGGTAACAATACAAACATCACACAAGCCTTCTTCATTCTGCACAACAAACGCTGGTTAACTCCACATCCCCACTCCACCATCCACAGGAACAATGAACTCATTCCCTCCCAACACGACTCCATGGAAATGCAATCATATAAAGCCCTGTTTACACGGGCGATTTAAAACGCTTCATATGAAACCACTTGCCTAGATCGACTCACATTTGGCGTGTAAACACGACTCTGAGGCGTTTTAGGGCTGAATCGATTCATATGAAACGGTTCATCTATACCACCTCATGAGGTAGTATAGATGAAGCGATTCAGCTGGTTCCCAGGTGGCAATAGTGTAAAATAGTGATGCTCGCCGGCTACAGATGCAGCTGTAACTAATCGCTGGTGCCCGGCCCGATTAGGGCCCGATTAGGCCGAAATCTAGTGAATGCGATCATATTTAACAGAATTACAGACTCCAATAATGAAATTTAATTAAATTAACCTTAAATTCCAAGCGATATTAACGTAGCAGCTACATCTGGGTCGAATCGACGTGTGTAAACTAAACAAATAGCAGTGCTTGCCGGCTACAGGCGCCTGCTGGTTCCCTGCCGACACACTTTCAAACTCCGCCGTGTAAACACGCATCTAAAACGCTTCATATAAATCGCTTTGTCTAGATCGTTTCACAATTCCCCGTGTAAACACAGCTTAATACATAGCAAAGACCCTATAATACTAAGACAGCTCACTCCCTATCTCTCCGATGGTGATGTAAATTTCGCAGTGCCACCTTGTGGTGGGTTTGATCAGCTCAGGTGCAGGTTGGTGTTTCACATGTAAACACATACAATTATATTATACATGAGACAGGTAAGTATGAATACACATCAATATGAAATTGCTATGAACAAATACACATCATCATCAGCATCGCCATCATCACACAAATACACATCACATTCATATATACATTTATACATATAATATAGCATCTGTTTAACCAAGAGAACAGCCAGCGCACCAAGTGGTGGGTTTGATCATTTTGATTACACAGTACAGGCTGATTGAGCTGTCTTAGTATTCTAGGGTCTTTGTACATAGTCATTATATTGCTAATTGTCTAAAGTTACACAATCCGATGGTTTTGAGTTTCTGTCATTTTTCCGAAATAAATATATTAAATTGATTGTTATAATCTACCTTACTTTAGCTTGAAGAAACTTTTATTTTAAATGGATAAGTTCTTGAGATATTTGAAGTGCAAACATATCAAATTAATTTTGGCAAGCACGCCAAAATTCTTGCACCATAGGCTTTAGCAGTAACAGGTTCTATTAAATTGACTCAGTATTCTCTTCTATTTGGCGGCATATGCTTAATAAGTGCATCAGTATCTACGTTAGATATGTGGAATCAATTCTAGATATTTGTTTTGGTTTTGAAAATTTTATGCTTCATCGGACTATGCAACTTTAAATCTGACAGAAGAAAGATTATCATTAGATTTTTAAAGATTATTAATATTATTAAAAGCTTTGTTAAAGTTGCCTAGTCCGTTGGCTTTTGAGTTTCTTTTCAGTTTGTTTAGATAAATATATTAGGTTGATCGCTAAAAACTTTAGTTTGGAGTAACCTTTACTTTAAATGGCTAACTTTGGAGATATTTGAAGTGGACGGATGTAATGTTAATCATGGCAGGGATGAAAGTGGTCTCCGGTAAAAATAGCGGAAATGCTGATTTTCTCCTATAGGCTTAGCATTGTCAGGGAATCGCTGAAAATTCCCGGAAGTCGGATTTCATACATATTTGTATACGCTGATAGTGCTGCGGCATTTGAAGCACGTATTAGTAGTATACGCTGATAGTGCTGCACCATTTGAAGCATGTATTAGTAGTATACGCTGACCCTGCTGCGCCGTTTGAAGCCATTAGTAGTATACGCTGCTGGTGCTGCGGCGTTTGCACCACATATTAGTATACGCTGATGGTGCTGCAGCATGAAACAATGTATTGGTTCTTGGAGTTTTACATCCTGGCAACATCTAAGGTTATATCAGGACGGGCGCAACGTACTATTAGTATACACTTATAGCTACCGGAAAAATCCCAGAAATCCGCGAAATCACGGAGATCTTTCATCCCTGTCTTGGGGTGCACATAAAAATACTGACGTTCATATTAAAACGCTGACACCATAGGCTTCAGCAGAAAGAGATTTGATTGGAATCAGTCAGTATTCCCTTATATGTGGCAACAGATGCTTAACATGTGGACCAGACGGGATGGCCGAATGAGTTAGAGCATCCGTCTCCCATGTTGGTAAATCGTGGGGTCATGGGTACGAACCCTGGTCGAGTCAAAGCAATGACTTAAAAATGTATACTTGTCACTTCCGAGCCAGGCGCTCAGCATTATTAGGATAGGGCAATGACTGGTTGGCTCAGTGTCAGGATAATGTGACTGAGTGGGATATCAGGTCATGGTGCTGGTGGCCTGGTCTCCCAGTGGGGCAGCACTATAGAGATTGTTATGAGTGCGCACTGTCACAAGTCGGTACCTGTCCTGATATGACCTTACATTTTGCTAGGATGTAAAACAACAACAAACAAACTTAACAAGTGTGGAAGACCAGCACCTATGGTGCTGGAGAGACGGAGAGAGAGGGGGAGAGAGGGGGAGAGAGGGAGAGAGGGAGAGAAAGAGAGAGAAAGAGAGAGAAAGAGAGAAAGAGAGAGAAAGAAAGAAAGAGAAAGAGAGAGAAAGAGAGAGAAAGAGAGAGGGAGAGAAAAGGTCCAATAAGAGGAATGATATATTTACCCCCCCACCCCGCAGAAAAGAAAAAATATCTACATTAAATGTGTTTGCCCAAGTATAATATGAATACCACAGAACAGAAAATGCACCTATGGTGCTGGAGGGAGACAGAGACAGGAGATAGAGAGAGAGACAAGAGAGCAAGAGAGGGAGAGAGAAAGATAGACAGAGAGAGAGAACAGAGAGAGAACAGATCCAATAAGAGGAATGAAATATTTACCCCCCCGCCACACACACACAAATAAACACAAGAAAACCCCCACCAAAAACCCAAGAAATTCCTCGATTCAAATAGGTGTTAGTCCAAGCATAATCTAAATAACACAGACAATAAAATGCACACACCTTTCTTAAAAACCCCAACAGACCCACCAACAAAGATATGTATACAAAAAAGAAGCACTCAAATCGTTGCCGTGCCTACCTCGTGGTGGCTGTCATTCTTGTAAATGCCAGTTGCGTCCAGAGTGACAAGCTCCTCAAAACTGTCGGGGAAGCTTTCCGTGTCATCGTTCTCCTCTTCGCGACTGTGAACGCTGTTCTGCTCCTGCTTTCGCAACTCATCCTTATTCTGGAACAGCACCATAATTGCGTTTAAAGGTAACTCACTATTACTGTATTAACAGTATACTAGTAGAGGGAAACTATCAGAAAAAAACACATTTCCTCATTTCGAGGTGAGTAAGCTATAGATATCTTCTAAGACATGTGCACATTCTCCTTTTCTCTGTATATAATATTTATACATATATATATGTATATATATTATATATATGCATATATATTATATATATGCATATATATAATATATATGGATATAATGTGCATATATATATATAAGCTATATGCACCTTCTCCTTTTCTCTGTATATATATATATATATATATATAAATATATTATATATGTATATATAATATATATATGCATACATATGTATATATACAAAAAACTTCCGAGCGAGTGGCGTGTCAAGCCCCGCGCAAGGGGTGGAGCGGTGCATGGAGGGCCCCCCCATACCCCACCCCAGGGGGGGGGGGGCACTACAGAGCTTATTACAGGCGATAAAGGGCTTATCACTATCCGTATATATGTGATATATATGTATATAAGCCATATGCATATTCTCCTTTTCTCTGTATATATATATTATATATATGTATATCTGTGCATATATGTATATAAGCCATATGCATATTCTCCTTTTCTCGGCATATATATATGTATATATATATATATATGTCCACATATGTATATATATATGCATATATATATATACATGTATATATGCATATATATATGTATATATATGCATATATGTATATATATATATATTTACATATATGTAAATATATCTATATATAGGTATAAATATGTATATACATTATAAACACATATGCAGACCCACATTATCTATTCCACATTTACATCACATACATGCATATCATATATACATATAATGTGTGTAAAATAAATATTTATTACATATATGGAACAGATAATCATATTAATATTGCATTGATTAAAAATATGTCTTAGTTATTCACCATACATGTGGAAGAGATAACCACAGTGAAAAGACATTGGTATCTTCATAGACAATTATATTGTCCTCAAAATAATATAGCAATAGCTACTTCAAACGTTTCTATGTTCTGTCATTTCAAGAATGGACAACAAAATAGTCCCTGCTTTCGTTGACGTTAAATAATCAATTCAAAATAAGCTACCACAGCTGTAGCATTTCTTTTTTTTTAAATTAAATGAAATAAAATGTTCCTTCCATAGATTTGGTTTCAGGAATTGTGTTACGTCATTCCTGACCCAGAACAGGGCTGGTCCCACAAACAAATGGCTGCCAGGGGCGTAGCTACATTGTCACACTGTACGCATGTGCAAACAATTTGCTCTCGGCTTCATATTTTGTCCGTACTAAATATTTTATGATACACATTTAAAAAAAAATTATTTTGTGCTTACAATTTTTTTTAAATTTCCTGTAAGAATGTGCGAACAATTTTGCGCTTCGAATTTTTTTAACTCCTGGCTACGCCTCTGATTGCAGCAGTATTTTCCATTGAATTCAATTATTTATTTTACACTACACCCTTTGTGTCAGAACAAGTGAAGTTCCATATCAAGAAGAATACATGTATGATTATGGATTCTACGAACAGTTAGGACCTTACTGTAAACAAACATACACAGAATACACGCAAATCCAACATTATATCAACACCAAGATCTGGTATAGATAGTTAAGAATCTCAAATAAATCACGTGAACGTGTATGTAGGGCACTTCACTGCCAACAGATGGCGGCACATTGCACTTTACCCTTAACACAGTGGATGACATGTTAGCATTCCAGGCATTATTAGCCCGAGCATTAGTCCAGGCATCAACCCTAGAATTAGCCCAGGTGTTCGAACTGACATGGGTCCGGCAGTCCGCCGGTTTGGCGAGTTCAGCGGTGTCAGTCAAAGTGAAGGCCGTGTCAGTCGAAGTGAAGGCCGTGTCAGCCGAAGTGAAGGCCGTGTCAGTCAAAGTGAGGGCAGTGTCAGTCAAAGTGAAGGTGGTGTCAGTCAAAGGGAAGGCGGTGTCAGTCAAAGTGAAGGTGGTGTCAGTCGAAGTGAAGGTCGTGTCAGCCGAAGTGAAGGTGGTATCAGTCAAAGTGAAGGTGGTGTCAGCCAGAGTGAAGGTGGTGTCAGCCGAAGTGAAGGCCGTGTCAGTCAAAGTGAGGGCAGTGTCAGTCGAAGTGAAGGCCGTGTCAGCCGAAGTGAAGGTGGTATCAGTCAAAGTGAAGGCAGTGTCAGTCAAAGTGAAGGTGGTGTCAGTCAAAGTGAAGGTGGTATCAATCAAAGTGAAGGCTGTGTCAGTCAAAGTGAAGGTGGTGTCAGTCAAAGTGAAGGTGGTGTCAGTCAAAGTGAAGGTGGTGTCAGTCAAAGTGAAGGTGGTGTCAGTCAAAGTGAAAGTGATGTCAAAGTGAAGGTGGTGTCAGTCAAAGTGAAGGCGGTGTTAGTCAAAATGAAGGTGGTGTCAGCCGAAGTGAAGGTGGTGTCAGTCAAAGTGAAGGCGGTGTTAGTCAAAATGAAGGTGGTGTCAGCCGAAGTGAAGGTGGTGTCAGTCAAAGTGAAGGTGGTGTCAGTCAAAGTGAAGGTGGTGTCAGTCAAAGTGAAGGTGGTGTCAGCCAAAGTGAAGGCGGTGTCAGTCAAAGTGAAGGTGGTGTCAGTCAAAGTGAAGGCGGTGTCAGTCAAAGTGAAGGTGGTGTCAGCCGAAGTGAAGGTGGTGTCAGTCAAAGTGAAGGTGGTGTCAGTCAAAGTGAAGGTGGTGTCAGTCAAAGTGAATGCGGTGTCAGTCAAAGTGAAGGTGGTGTCAGTCAAAGTGAAGGCAGTGTCAGTCAAAGTGAAGGCGGTGTCAGTCAAAGTGAAGGTGGTGTCAGTCAAAGTGAAGGCGGTGTCAGTCAAAGTGAAGGTGATGTCAGTCAAAGTGAAGGCGGTGTCAGTCAAAGTGAAGGTGGTGTCAGTCAAAGTGAAGGCGGTGTCAGTCAAAGTGAAGGCAGTGTCAGTTAAAGTGAAGGTGGTGTCAGTCAAAGTGAAGGTGGTGTCAGTCAAAGTGACGTGGAGTCAGTCAAAGTGAAGGTGGTGTCAGTTAAAGTGAAGGTGGTGTCAGTCAAAGTGAAGGTGGTGTCAGTCAAAGTGAAGGTGGGGTCACTCAAAGTGAAGGTTGTGTCAGTCAAAGCGAAGGCGGTGCTAGTCAAAATGAAGGTGGTGCCAGTCAAAGTGAAGGTAGTGTCAGCCAAAGTGAAGGTGGTGTTAGTCAAAGTGAAGGTGGTGTCAGTCAAAGGGAAGGTGGTGTCAGTCAAAGTGAAGGCGATGTCAGTCAAAGTGAAGATGATGTCAGTCAAAGTGAAGGTGGTGTCAGTCAAAGTGAAGGCAGTGTCAGTCAAAGTGAAGGCGGTGTCAGTCAAAGTGAAGGTGGTGTCGGGAGAGCCAGGCGAGTGGCTGCCTGTCAGCCGACAGACTCCGCATCAGGGACTGATCTTCCAGAGTGTTTGTGAGCAGTGTGGCTAATTGAGGAAGTCACAGTGCAGTTCCAGGAAGGCAAAGAGTGACGGGTGATTGCTCTTGTTGGGATTGTGGCTGATGGCATGCAGGTATACCTCGGTGTCCCTGCTTCGTACACTCTTTCGGTTGTGCATGCTCCCGTCTCCAACATACCTTTTCTTCGTCTTTTCTTATGGTACAGTTGATTAAGCAGGCGAAATTTCAATTGCGGACAATGGGTCTTTCTCATTCCACTGCTCCTTGCCCTAGCCTAGTAGTAATGCCAAAGTCCAGGCTATGTAGCGACAAGTATGAATTTTCAAGTCCTTGGTTTGACTTGGCCAGTGTTTGAACCCAAGGTTTCAAATCCCATGACCTACCAAAATGGGAGGCGTTCGCTCAACTCATTCGGCCATCTCGTCTGGTTAATTTCAGAATGGTCCACACCAAGCCTGGTGGTGAGTATATTTGATACCCCAGTCACACGAAGCCTGCATTCGCTTACGATCGATTCGCAAGGTCAAAATGTCCTCATTGCGCCCTCCTCTTACGCCCTCGTTAAATGCTGGCGCCGTCAGGACGCCAACCTCCCGGCGTCCATTAAAAAAAATTTGTGGCGCTGATGTGTTTACATTACGCTGTTCTGTACAGCTATTTAGGACTCAGCAAACTCCAATCCGCACTGTGATGTTATCTTGTTTTTTTTGTGGTTTTTTTTTTTGTCCTAGCAACATCGAAGGCCATATTCGGACCGGACCCGACTTGTGACAGGGCACACTCATGGTGACTATATATAGTGCTGCCCCACTTGGAGACCAGGCCACCAGCACCATGACCTTATATCCCACTCAGTCACATTATCCTGATACTGTGCTAACCAGTCCTTGTCCTATCCTATTAATGCCGAAGTGGATATGATGTAACATGAAGATTGTCATATATCCACCATGAAGGATCCCTAATAGTCACAACATGAGTACAGGGGCACAGCATGCCAAGACGGCGATGCAGTGAACAACAGGGTGAGTAATATCAAAAGGGTGATCTGAGTAATGTGAAAAGGCTGATCTGAGTAATGTGAAAAGGCTGATCTGAGTAATGTGAAAAAGGTGACCCCGGATGAGTAAAAGGGTGCAGGTGACAATGCCTTAAGACGGATAATGGTCAAAGAGTGGTGACAATGTGATAAGATGGATAATTGTCAGAGTGGTGATAATGCCCTAATACGGATAATGGTCAGAGTGGTGATATTGTCATAAGATGGATAATGGGCAAAGTGGTGATAATGCCATAATATGGATAATTGTCAGAGAGTGGTGATAATGCCATAAGATGGATACTTGTCAAAGAGTTGTGATAATGCCATAAGATGGATAATTGTCAAAGAGTTGTGATAATACCTTAAAATGGATAATGGGCAAAGTGGTGACAATGCCAACAGTTGGATACTGGTCAAAGTGGTGATAATGTCATGAGATGGATAATGGTCAAAGGGTGGTGGTAATGCCATAATATGGATAATGGTCAGAGAGTGGTGATAATGCCATAATATGGATAATTATCAAAGATTGGTGATAATGCCATGAGATGGATAATGGACAAAGTGGTGATAATGCCATGAGATGGATAATGGACAAAGTGGTCATAACGCCATAAGATGTATAATCATCAGAGTGGTGATAATGTCATAAGATGTATAATCATCAGAGTGGTGATAATGTCATAAGATGGACAGTGGTCAACGGCTGGTTGAAATGGCAGTTGGTTACCAGTTAGGCTACCATTGTCATCTAATAGATGACAATGGTAGCCTAATGGTCAAAAGCTGATGAAATTGTATACTATGAGTAAAGGTAAATTAGGATAACAGATTATTTACACCATACAGGAATATGGTTAGGTGAACTATGTGATGAGAAGGGAATGTGAGGAGTAGATCTATAGTTATAGTACATCAACAAGACAGGACAATGATTGCAACGTATACATGGGTAACTATCATAGGGTGAGAGATTAACAAGATCATAGGAATAGCGTCAAATGAGAATAGGGTAATAAATAAGGCAGGCTGACTAATATTCACCTGATAAATAGGTTATAATAGGAGTAATACTAATAACCAAATAATGAATAATCACCAATATTATGCTTACAACTAGGGATAAAATGGGAGATAGCTAGCTACTGTATGTAATGAAGAGTAGAAGTAACGGTTAGGATGACTAGATGGCATTAGGTTGAGTAGAAGGCACCACCTATTACAGGGTCCGTACACAAGTGATTATGAAGATATGGAACTGAAGGCTATTCCAAAGCTTTTCAGGGCTGTTTATCATAGGAATTCGATTTTATTTTCAGTCCCTGCCCTATCCTATTAATGCCAAGCGCCAGGCTAGGAAACGACAAGCATAAATTTGTTATAAGTCAGTGATTTGACTCGACCTGGAAGCGAACTCCCGACCTTCCGCACGCGAAGTCCGTGTTCTAGCAATTCAGCCACCGCGCCCTGTTACTCTTCAACTAGGATGTCTGTCAGTTTGGTTGTTGTTTTACGTCCTAGGAACATCTAAGGTCATATCAGGCCGGTACCGACTTGTGACAGTGCGCACATGGCGACTTTATAGTGCTGCCGCCACTGGGAGTCCAGGCAGCCAGCACCATGACCTGATATCCCACTCAGTCACATTATCCTGACACTGAGCCAACCAGTCCTTGCCCTATCCTAATAATGCCGAGCGCCTGGCTAGGAAGTGACAAGTATAAATTTTTAAGTCATTGGATTCACTCGACCAGGGTTCGAACCCACGATCCTATGGTCTACCAACACGGGAGACGGACGCTCCAACTCATTCGGCCATCCCGTCTGGTAACTGGATGTGGGTCAGTGTACAGCTCTTCCCAGGATGCAGTAGTTACTACTGTTCAGCAGTGCCTGACAACAATGATTGTGAAAGCCATATAACATATAACCACTGTACTGGTAGCTAGCTATTCATGCCGTGATCGATCATTAGGCCAAATAAAAGAAAATTGGTCATCGGCCCCACCTGTGCCTGAAAAATCGCGCGGCCCTGATTTCTTTGATTTTTTTAAACAACTTAAAAATAGGTCGGGCTAGCAGCAATTCAACTTTCGTAAGCACACAATCTGTGCAACATAGTAACTTTGAGTCAGTTGTAAATTTTGTCTTTATTATCCATTAGGATGCAGTGCACACGGAACCGTATGACTAGATCCAAGGACATCTTCAGCTATCTCTCTGTATTCAGTGCAGAGTCACGGGGAAATTAACAAGACAATAGCTATGTATTACATCTACGTCATACACCAGGAAAATAATAAAATAAAATAAAAGCCACCCACCCGACCATGATTTGCCTGATCAAAAGGACGATCAGAAACTTTATTTTGATTTGGCCTTAGTAGGATCAGCCAAGTCACATGATACTTGATAGGCGCTAGAGAGTGACTGGATTAACGTGAGAAAATAATATGAGAAGATACAGGTGACGTGATGAAACAGTTGCAATATGATATTCAGACCATGGTATCAGAAAGCTATCAGATACATTAAGCACGTAGGCCCTACATAGTAGTGAGTCATGTTATGTCATCATCATCACCATGCTGTCAGTAGCAATGCGACAAAGACTGCTTTCAGTACTTAACTGCCGCTTTGTGCGGTTGTACATTTCATAAAAGCTGCTTGCAAAGTGTTGAAGTGCTGCTGGCTTTTGCAAGTTACCAGCGGCACTCTCTCAGGGAGAAAATGTTATGTAAGGGTCCTGATAGGATAAACAGATAAGAGGTAGATATGAGGTGTGTGGCTGATATGAGTAGATGACAAGTTATGCCACATAGTGACAAGTGGTAGGTATGCAGCAGCGAGTAATGATCATAACGGTGATGATGATTGATGATGATTGGTTTGGTTGATTGTTGCAGTTTTACATCCTGGTAACATCTAAGGTCATATCAGGATGGCTACCGACTTGTGACAGTGCGCACTCATGGCAAATTTATAGTGTTGCCCTATTGGGAGACTATGCTGCCAGCAGCATCACCTAATATCCCACTCAGTCACATTATCCTGACACCGAGCCAACCAGTCCTTGCCCATATCTTATAATGCCGAGCGCCTGGGTAGGAAGCGACAAGAATACATTTTGATGTGATTGGTTTGACTTGACCAGGGTTCGAAGCCGTGTGATGGTGATTATGATGATGATGATGATGATGATGATGATGATAACGATAAGTGATGATGTGGCTGATGAGGTGTTCAATTCATGAGGAGAGTGCTGACAAACCTTCTTGTGATTTTCAGCCTTACAGTGCGCCACAAATGCCTTGGGCGAGTGGAAAGTCATTCGGCACTGCCCACACATAGGGCGCTCCACCATTTTCTTTAGCTGTGTGGGAAAAAATAAAACACCAAACTAAGCGATGTAGCTATGGTTACTGTTGTCATGCCACAATTGTGCTACCCAACAATTGAGGCTTCTTTCTATTCTAGGCTCCATCGTCAAAGGTGCCCTTGTGGGTGCAAAATGGGATATATATATATATATGAGCGTGTCTCAAAAGGTGCTAACTCTTCGTTTTTTTTGTCCATAGTAACGATTGACACAAAACAGCACAGAAAGGGTTACATTGAAAACACAAGGACATTTGCTTCAAATCAATATGTATTCTATTGGGATTATGAAACACCATGTAACAAACAAATCAGTTTATCATGATCAAATGCATAAGTAGATAGTGTGTTGATCGTTACTATGGACAAAGTTTTGTCCCATATTGCTTAGCACCTTTTGAGACAGCCTCATATATATATAATTAATGCCTATTCACACATATATATATGTATATAAAATCCTCCGGTTTCAGTCACGGCTTCGCATGCCCGGTAGTGACGATGGGAACCGGTGGCGGCGCCACCGTCGAACGTATGGTGTCGCACAGAATAATGGGTAACATAAAATAGGTAGCAATTGCCTTCCGCACCTTTATACTCACATAATACGTTTATACATCACATCTATATACATATACAAAGCTTCATCACAACAAACACAAAACACACCGCTGTCTGACTGGACACTTCAAACAGGGAGATAATCACAACACAAGTCAGATCCTAAACCAATTTGAAGCGGCTTTGGGTTTTAGAACACGCTGTCGGTGTTGTACCTTTTTGTGTGGCTCACTGTCAATGTGCTTTACATAATCGCAGTATTGGACGAAGCTGCCAGTCCGACAGAGTTTGCAACCCCGCTTCGTCAGCCTCTCCTTCCGCTGGTGAGTGAACAGAAGGAACGAGGGTCATGGTACAGTGTTGCTATGTCTCATCCAAAAACCACAGCTCTCCACTCTCCAGCCAGATGTACTGCTTCAAGTAGAGGACTGAGGGACAGGTAAGTAGGTCAAGGTGAAGGCTGTGTGGATTGTTTCAAAGGGAAGATGTTGTTGTTTGTTTGTTGGAGTGTTACGTCCTGGCAACATCTAAGGTCATATCAGGATGGGTACCAACTTGTGAGAGTGCACTCATGGCAACTTTATAGTGCTGTTCAACTAAATCAGGCCGCCGGCACCATGACCTGATATCCCACTCAATCACATTTTATCCTGAGACTGAGCTAACCAGTCCTTGCCCTATCGTATTAATGCCGAGCACCAGGCTAGGAAGCGACAAGTATCAATTTTTAAGTTATTGGTTTAACCCGATCGGGAACCGAACTCCCGACCTTCATCACGTGAGGCTCGCGCTCTACTGATTAGGCCACCCTTCCCGGTGAAAGGGAAGATGATTCTATTGTATTCATGTATTTGAACCGAAAATGTCCTATTCCCAAGAATCTAAACTAAGTCCGTATCTCAGGGTTCATACCCATTTTGACATATCAAATTCCGCGACTTTTCAGGACCTTTCAGTGCAAAATTCCAAGACGTTTTAAAGATGTTTATTAAATTAAAGTACCCCAAAACATGACCGTCTTCATAGTCGATTCACTGTGTAAGATGTGAGGCGTAAATAAGAATAAAAAATAACAACAAATGTATGCATAGTTTTTAATATAAAAATCAAGAGGTATAAAACATATCCACGAAAATCACTTTAAATACAAAAACATCACTGTTTAATGAACAAAGAAGCTACACATATAACATGAACAACCCAACTATTTATGATTAAAAAATAATACAGGTGTTCTTAAAACAACAGAATCATGATTTAAATTTTCCATCATTTTCAAGGACCTTTAGACAGATTCCTGCACTTTCCTAGGCCTGGAATCCTGAATTATGAAATGTTAGTACATTCCAGGTTTTCAAAGACCCGGATAGACCCTGATACTTGGGACACCATGTACAAACAGGGTCTACTTTAAGGCAGTACATCTGCTGGGAGAGTGAATCTGGGCGTGACTAGCATATATTCAAGTGTATTAGTTAGCTTTATGCATGACTCAGCATTATTCTAGGTGAGGCGCTTGGTATATATTCTTTGTTGTAATGTGATCCAATAACGTGATGACTGATAATTCTGCAAGAAAATAAATAAAAAGAGTCGGGAGGGGGGATGGGGGGGGGGAGAGGGAACTGGGTCATTCTCAAAAGTTGTGTACCAATAGTGTGACATCAGTACCACAAAATCAAAACGCTGCCAAAGTCCTATAAACAAGTTTTCTCAATGCATATGTCCTTTTGCATCTGAATAATTGAAAATAAACATATTCTGGCATTTTTAAGTAGGTCAAATGATGCTCACACCCAATAAATAGCAGTATAGCATGGAAACCAATCTGACTCCAAAATAAAATATTTTCCACACAAAATTTGACATTTTTAGGACATTTCACATGCCACTTGCTTTATAAACAGTAGTAATAATAATTTGAAACCTCATTGCTATGGTTTTGTCTTATTTGTGAATATTAAAGAGAAAAGCAAAAATATATTAGCAAGGTAACAGTCAAAGTGGAAACAACAATTTTACACAAATGTTCGGCTCAAATTTCAATGTTTAGGGGCAATTTCAGGATTTATCTTTTACTATACCATAACTGGGTCCATGCATAGAGTGTCAAATGGTGAAAATAGTTCCTGTACTGTATCTGTACTCAGTGTTTGATACAGAGTTTCATAGTACTTGCAAGTGGAAACGAAATGTTATGATGTTAATGACTCCAGAAAAGGTTAACTATTTCATAATTTAACATTTTTTTTTAGAAATAAATGTCTTCAACTTAATGAAGACATTGTATATGACCATTTGAAGTGAAATGAGCTGTTGTTCAGAGGTTTTCATTAAGTTTGTGACACTTTATTTTCAATGCTGTTGACAATGTCACAAATTAGTGATGTAATTTTCTATGTATTTAGCTACATCCATCCCAATAAGATACATAATACACAATATTAACATTTACTTTTGATCTAAAATATCTCCCACATTATTGGGCTAAATGATGAAATCTAAATATTGACACTCCAATAATGGGTTTCTTTGAAATATGCATTTCAAGTAGACTACCTCAAGTGGTACACAGTTTCTGAGAATGACCCAACTCTCTTGGCACAACCTGATGATGGACAGAAACAGCACAGGATACTCTCCCAAACCATGTGTAACATTCCAGAGTGCATGTAAAACGGCTGGAAGACCAGTGCTCCGGTGTGGCAGTAAATCGCAAACCCCTGGAAATTGCACACCCCGGGGTTTGCGATTTACTAGGAAATCACAAACCCCCCCTGGAAATCGCAAACCCCCCTGTGTTTTGGGACCGATTCGGGCCAAATCTATTCAATGCGACCATATTTAACAGAATTATATACTCAAATCGTGAAATTTCATTAAATTAACCCTAAATTCGAAGCGTTATTAAGGCTACCGCCGCATTGGCGGCGATATTAATCGCCGAACGTAATGTAAACAAATCGCCGCAGCGTTCCATACTGGCGGTGAAAAGATCACTGCACACCTTGTATAGCTGGGTTAGAGTAGTTTATTCCCAGCATGCACCATCCAAGATGGCATGCCTTAGTACATACACAAACCGTCAGGTGGCAGCACCACCAGTGGATACCCACACCTAGTAGTATCGACACAGGCGGCGGCGGCGATTTGTTTACTTTACGTTCGTCGATTCGAAAATATAACTAGTAATATCGCCGCCAATGCGGCGGTAGCCTTAATAACGCTTCGAATTTAGGGTTAAATTGGTAACCAAATAAGTGAAATTTGACCAATTTAACCCTAAATTCGACGAACGTAAAGTAAACAAATCGCCGCCGCCGCCGAATGGGGGGTTTGCGATCTCCAGGGGGGATATGCGATTTCCTAGGAAATCGCAAACCCACATTTTTAATTCCACAGGAACACGATATACTACAAGGAAGCTTTCGTGAACTGGGCAGTATGTATCATGGATTACATCACTTAAAAACTTCATTTGGAAGAACAAAAAAAAAAAGAATTGTAAATAAAAAATATAATTCTTTTTTACAAATTACAGTAAAGCCTTTCTGTTACCGACCCCTCCACAGATCGACCACTCCCCTATATCGATCGCTTTATTTTGGTCCCAACAATACCATTGTAAGGATATTCTAATTCTCTAAACCGACCACCTCCCTAAATGGACCACTTAAAATCGGTCCCATGGTCAGTCGATTTAGAGAGGTTTTACTGTATTTAATGATTGATCTCATATCCTGGTAAAAAAAAAAAGGTTTCTGTGACTTTGAGTGCTGGAAACAAAGTAGTGCAGGTTAACGAGGTTACACTGTACGTCGGTTGGTATGGTACAACTGTATGCATATGTAGAACGGGCTCTGTAACCATCGCATTGTCAATTTGAGGCAGATATTTTAAAGTTGCATAGTCCGATGGTTTTGAGTTTCTAACATTTTCCGAGATAAATAGATTAGGTTGATTGTTACAATTTACCTTACTTTAGTTTGAAGTAACATATTTTATTTACCTTACTTTAGTTTGAAGTAACATATTTTATTTACCTTACTTTAGTTTGAAGTAACAGTGGCTAACTATTGACATATTTGAAGTGCGACCATTCAAAATTAGTTTTGGCAGGCATTCCAAAACTCTGACAGCATAGTCTTCTGCAGCAACATGTTCTATTAAATAGCCTCAGTATTGCCTTCTATGTGGTGACAGATGTTTTATTATAAGTGCACCAGTATCTAAGTTAGATATTTAGAATCAAATCTAGATATTTGATTTGGCTTTGATAATTTGATGTTTTCATCGGACTATGCAGCTTTAAGTAAACAGGAATCAGACACCATTTGATACAGGATTTTAATGGCAAATTTGTTATTTCCAGTCTTCTAACGACACATACGTCACGTGACATGTTTATAATAGACTTCGTGTTTTGTTAGCCAGTTACCGGGAGCTATACCAGAGCTGAATAAGTGAAAGTGTTTGGACAGCAGATTACAGATATATTATTTGTTAAAATAAATAGAAAAGTAGCTTAGAAAAGTTAGTAGCGGATAAAGGGCGGTGGGGGGTGGGGGGGCTTGGGTATCCTTTACTTAAAGCTGCATAATCCGAAGTTTTCTTTGAGTTTCTGTCATAATAAAAATATATGTAAAGTATAAATGAATATTTATGCAAATATTATTAGGGAATGCTACTGGTACTGGTAGTGGGTTGGGGTAATAGGTTCAATTGGGGTGTTCTATGCAGCTTGATGATCCGATTGGGTGTACTGGGCCTGGGCTGCAGGCAGCCGGTCAGATCAAGTCAGGAATAGATCAGTTGGCCTGCCGATTTGAACCTTTTGATCACCTTTTTACTAAAGTAAAACAAGAAAACATTTGAGCCTTTTTGAGGGCAGCTGGTTTGTACCACTTCATATAGCTTTTTAAATGAATTTCATCAGTGAATAAACTATCATCTAGAATTGTATTTAGCTTGACCAGAAACTATATGATTGTGAGTTAAAGAAATTCATGAGTCTCTATTGACCCAAAGTTGATTATATGCTTTTACATGTAAAAGCGATGGTTTGAACAAAAACCAAGATTTCTCGTCGTGAATATGGCCTATGCTGCTGACCACCAACCAATCAATCAATCAATGAATAAAGAACGGCAGGTGCATAGATTGCTAGCCAGAGTTGTGATTCAATTAATATTGTGTGTTACTTGTCATTGAATAAATAATATATACAGTAAAACCTCTGTAAATCGACCGACCTTGGGACTGAATTAAAGTGGTCCATTTAGGGAGGTGGTCGGTTTAGGGGGTTAGAATATGGTTACGATGGTATTGTTGGGACCCAAATATAGCGATCGATATAGGGGAGTGGTCGACCTGTGGAGGTGGTCGTTAGAGAGGTTTTACTGTATATATAAATACTATATAGCTATAAATAGATAGATAATATGAGGTTTATTGGAGTAACTTTTACTATAAATAGCTAACTTTGGAGAAATTTTAAATGAAAACATGCAAAATATTGTTGGTATGCACATCAAAATGGTGGACATTGTGTAAGCACTGGGTAAATTACCGCTACAGTCAGCGCTCACCGCACAAAAACTATAATTTCACTAGGTCCCACTTAGACAGGCCAAACCTGCTAACAGGCATTGATGCCTAATTTCTTAAGCAGAAGAGGATAAGTGTAAATGTGTAAATATGACTGTAAGTGTATTAAATTGACTTAATAATCAGCAATGACTGTTTACTAAGTGCATTGGTAATCTACCTTGGATAAATAAGATCAAATCCAAGCAGCTGCTTTGGTTTCGAAATTGTTATGTCTTCATTGGATTATGCAACTCTAAGTCTAGTTCCAAATACTGTCACTGGGCAATGGTGGCGCTGATGGGTGTCTCCGCAAGTCCGGCTACTAAGGGTAGAGCAACATGTTCAGGCATTGAAAGACCACGCAGGCTTTGTTTCCAGCCAGGACGCTACCAGAGGGTCAAAATAAATGAATGGTAATTATTACATACAATATGGGCAAAACCTTATGGTGCAGACTGAAAACAGAAAACCAGTGAAAATTAGTTATATGTTCAACACAGTTTTATATATTCTACTTGACATGCTTAAAGTTGCATAGTCCGTTGGTTTTGAGTTTCTCTCATTTTCTGAGATAAACATATTACGTTGATTGTTTTAATCTACCTTACTCTAGTTTGAAGTAACTTTCATTTTAAATCGCTAACTTTTGAGATATTTGAAATGGAAACATGCTAAATTAATTTTGGCAAGCCTGCGAAAACTCTATAACCATAGGCCTCTGCAGTGCCTATGGTGATAGAGATTTTATTAATTGACTCAGTATCTCCTTATATGTGACGACAAATGTTTAATAAGTTCATCAGCATCTAAGTTATATATGTAGAATACAATCTAGATAATTGTTTTGGTTTTGAAAATTGTATGTTTTCATCAGACTATGCAGCTTTAAAAATAACGGTGTGTTTGCTTTATTTGTAGAACACAGACCTGAATCGTGACGTCACTTGTAGAAAGCAGGATTGCATCGTGACTCTAGGGCGTTGGTCTTTAAATAAGCATACTGCAGTAAAACCTGTCTAACCGACCACCTGCACAGATCGACCACTCAATTATATCGATCGCTCATACAATATCATTACAACAAAATGAAAAACTCCCTAAACCGACCACCTCCCTAAATGGACCATTTCAAGTCGGTCTCATTATCGGTCGATTTAGAGAGGAGTTACTGTACGTGGCATACTCATTCAGACTGGTGTAAGGCATATGTGTATCTTACCCAATGAACTCAGTTATAACAAGGCATTTTATCGAATTTATTAATTCTGAAATAATGAGGCCCTTTGGTTAATGTTATTTAAAGCTGCATAGGCCGATGAAAACATAACATTTCCAAAACCAAAACAATTATCTAGGTTTGATTCTACATATTTAACTTAGTTACTGATGCACTTATTACACATTTGTCACCACATAGAAGGGAACACTGAGTCAATTTAATATAACCTGTTACTGCAGAAGCCTATGGAGGTTTGGAATGCTTGTCAACATTAATTTAGCATGTTTGCGCTTCAAATATCTCAAAAGTTAGCCATTTCGAATAAAAGTTACTTCAAACTAAAGTAAGGTTGATTATGATAATAAACCTAATATGTTTATCTCAGAAAATGAGAGAAACTCAAAACCATTGGACTATGCAACTTTATATACATGTAGTTTCTTTTTTACTAAATGTATTTTATTCAGCGAATAATGCCTTTTGTCAGTGCCTGTGAAGATTAGCTCACTTCTGGTAATTTAGCGTGTGTCCTTCTCTATCCTCCCCTCCCAAATGCCCCCTGCCTCCCATATTCAATTCAATTCTTTTTTTCAGACTCAGGATTATGGTAGTTACATAATTTGGTCCATAGTAGGTAGATATAAAAATTAATGTGAATAGGATATAAGTAATAGTATGAATACTACCATATTAACCAATATCAAAATGTTGGTCTACATACAGTAGTTTGTACCAATGCCTCCATATGGCAGATGTAAATCTGAGATCACTCTCTTCTATTTTTACAAGTCCCTGTATTATAACATTTTCTGACTTGTCAAGGCTAGTAATAAATTTGAATATTAGATTCCTGATAACAGCCTGGAAGGCTGGCACATCAATATTGGCAAACAGCTGACTAGCACTGTGATACCTAGGTAGACGGAGTAATACAAAAAAGGAGTAAAATCAATATTAAACACAAAAACTACCAAGGTATAACTCCACCCTGAAACACACAATTGAACTAATAAAGCATATAATACTAACTGCAAAGCAATAGTTGACAATTTAATTGAATCCTTCAACTATTATCGGCATAATCCTAAATCCACTACTAACTGTAACAGCAAGTCATACCCATTGTATCAATATCTCCTCACAGGTATGATCAGCGAATACATGATATAGTGCAAAGCTAAATGACTATCCTCCAGTCTACAAGTACAAAATAAGATCCCCATAATATTGCTGATTGCTATCTACTATTGTCTATATTGTTCATACCATCTCATCGTCTCATCCAAAAATAGTTCATATATGCGCCATAATTGTTAAGGCCGGAAGATCTTAGCGCAGAAAAAAGATGCTATTCAACTGGAATAAAATTTTGAACAAAAATCAATAACTGGAATATACCTTTTGCACAGAGCGTGTGCAGTCAGCTGCCACCTACAACATATCCTCTACAAGACCTTTTTCACAGAGCATGCTGCACAGTGAGCTGCTGCTACCCACAAGATTAGTTCTCCCACTGCCACTAGAGGGCGGGTCGGTGGTGGAAATCCTCTATAAGGCCTTTTTCACAGAGTATGCTACACACTGAGCTGCTGCTGCTGCTACCCACAACATTAGTTCTCCCACTGCCACTAGAGGGCGGGTTAGTGGTGGAAATCGCCAATGACACAGGTGATCACTGCGAAACCCCGAATGCTGAATCTGGTTCTCACCCTGTGCTCTTGTCCTCGTCTGTGAGTGATGAAGGAGCCCACGAAGCGCTTGTCACAGATCCGGCAGTAGTCCTCCCTGAAACACAAATCACACACGTTATAATGCCACGAGCATCATTCACCTTGGTCTTCTTTCTTACGGGCTCAATCCCAGGCCACCAAGTCAAGCTGAAGACGTAAACCCCAGTCACAATATGGTTTGCGACAAGTTTGCGACTGCTTTGCGACCAATTTGGAGCACAGAACCAACAGTCACCGGTGATCACCTTGTGACCAAAGCAACTGTGACGGCCCATGGTCTTCCACACTGTCACGCACTCACGGAAGAATGCAAGATTTAGTACAGTATGCTTCCAACTGGTTTATTACCAAAATCAACCCGCTCTTTGCGCCGTCAACAGTCAACTGACCCACCCCTTAACTTGCCCGGTCCCACATCGCCTCTATAGGTGGGTGGGGGGTCAGCTAGCCACACGCAGTAGAGGGGAGCCCAGTTGGGCTCTGCCCGGTGGCTAGCCTGCCGCCACCTAGCGCAGTTCAGTGTAACTGTGTAGGTGTGCGGCGTAGTGTCTGCCGCCACCGCATGGTAGTGGGGCTCTTGTACAGACTACGACACAACCTATGAAAATTGTCGGCGACCTGCTGGTGACCATTTTGGTTGAAAGTAGGTTTTTAGTGCAGGCAACCTCTTGGCAAGTATTTTGGTCACAAGGGAGGTCAGTGACCACCGAGGACCACCTTGCGACCACTTTGCGGCCACTTTGCGATGAAGCCTTTTTTGTGGCCACAAAGTGATCGCATTCAGTAGTGTGTCTGGAGAATAACAATGCTAATATTGTCTACAATAGTATGTGGAGTTGGTATTGCTGTGTATGTGGACTAACAGTCTAGAGCTAAGATTCCATATACGTGATATGCGCTATGTGAATGCGAATGCGAATGCGGCAAAAAATCGAAAAGCATTTAAATGAATACTGGTGCTTCCATGTATCTGAATGCGAATACGAACGCGAATGCGAATCCAAATGCAGCAAATGGATCGATCCATGGACTGATCGGTGCGAATGCGAATGCGAATCCAAATGCGTTTGCCATAGAAAACAATAGTAACTTTGACTTTCCTTCACAAATTTGGGGCAACAAAATCCAAAAATGGGATGAGTATATATATATTTTTTGTTGTTAGTTTGTTTAGCACCCCCCCCCCCCCCAACACAAAAAGAAGACATCGACTATTGGAGGTCGGCATGGGTATCTATGCCGCATACCGCATGCTGCATGCTGCATACCACGTATATGGAATCTTACCTTTAGTCTACACACTACCACACATGTCTCAGTAAGAGTGGGCGCTGCTTTTGTGTACAAGTGTGTGGACTACGAGTGAGTTTTGCTATTGGGTGGTAGCGCCAGAGAGTGGAATTGCTTTTTATTTGTATTTGAGAGTGGTTGAGAGTCAACATTTACTTTGTGTGGGCAGCAAGTGGCCATATATAAAACTGGGCACCCACAAAGACCAGACGGGATGGCCGAATGAGTTGAGCGTCCCTATCTCCCACTTTGGTAGGTCGTGGGATCCAAACCCTGGTCGAGTCAAGTCAATACTTGTCGCTACCTAGCCAGGCACTCGGCATTATTAGGATAAGGCAAGGAGCAGTGGAATAAGGAAGACCAATTATCTGTGATTGAAATTTCCCCTGCTAATATCAAATAACGTACCAATATAGAGCTCGGGAATCGCGTGCGGAAGGTCCGAAGTTCGGTTCCCAGTCGAGTCAAACCAATGACTTATCAAATTTATACTTGTCCCTTCGTGGCCTGGCGCTCGGTATTAATAGGATAGGGCTAGGACTGGTTAGCTCAGCGTCAGAATAACATGACTAAGTGGGATATCGGGTCATGGTGCTGGTGGCCTGATTTCCCTGTGGGACAGCACTATAAAGTCGCCATGAGAGCGCACTGTCACAAGTCAGTACCCGTCCTGATATGACCTTAGATGTTGCCATGATGTAAAACTCCAACAACCAACCAACAACAAGTGGACTAAGAGTGTTAGTCTACACACTACCACACAATCTACTGACACTCCATCTCAAAATTCCATCCCCAACATAATATTTATTTGTTTGTTGTTGTTTTACATCCTAGCAACATCTAGGGTTATATCAGGACGGGTACCGACTTGTGATGGTGCGCAGTCATAGAGACTTCATAGTGCTGCCCCACTGGAAGACCAGGCCACCAGCACCATGACCTGATATCCCACTCAGTCACATTATCCTGACACTGAGCCAACCAGTCCTTGCCCTATCCTATTAATGCCGAGCGCCTGGCTAGGAAGCGACAAGTATACATTTTTAAGTCATTGGTTTGACTCGACCAGGATTCGAACCCACGACCCACGATCCACCAGCACGGGAGACGGGCGCTCTAAGTCATTCGGCGTTCCCGTCTGGTCAAAGGGTAAAGGGACTGTGACGCTACCGGACTGCAGGGGATGATGCGGATAACCCCCCCCCCCCCCGCCCCCCGCCTTCTCAACCTTCCCCGCCCCCCCCCGCCCCCCCGGATGCAGGCCGATAAGATAACCAGGCGGATAATAGGGTCAGACGAGCCGCCAGATAAGGGTATCTGGCCAATTTGGCCTCTGTGCCTCTGGGTAATGACCGTGATAAGCACGCTATACCACTGACCTTTGCACAGAGGTCAGAGCGTGAGGAGGCCTGGGGGCCGGGCTTACTAACTATGCGGAGGCGTAGGACTAGGCATACTAACAGTGAGACGGGCTGAAGCCAGGTTTACTAACTGTGGTGGGTTCTGGGGCCAGGTTTACTGACTATTGGGGAGCCTGGGGCTTACTAACAGTGAGGCATACTGGAGCTAGTTTTACTAACTACTAGGAGGCCTGGAGGCCGGGCTTACTAACTATGAGCAGGTTTGGGACCGGGCTTACTAACAGTGAGACGGGCTGAAGCCAGGTTTACTAACTGTGGTGGGTTCTGGAGCCAGGTTTACTGACTATTGGGGAGCCTGGGGCTTACTAACAGTGAGGCATACTGGAGCTAGTTTTACTAACTAGTAGGAGGCCTGGAGGCCGGGCTTACTAACTATGAGGAGGCCTGGGGGCCGGGCTTACTAAATGTGAGTCGGGCTGAAGCCATGCTTACTAACTGTGGGCCAGGATTACTGACTATTGGGGAAGGAGCCTGGGGACAAGCCTACTAACAGTGTGGTGTACTGTAGCCAGTGTTACTAACTATGCAGAGGATTAGGACCAGACTTACTAACAGTGAGATGGGTTGGAGCCAGGCTTACTAGATATATTTTGGGAGGGTTACTAACAGTGAGGCAGACTAGAACCACACTTACTAATTGTGATGTGGCCTAGAGTCGGTCTTACTAAATATGAGGCGGACTATGGCCAGTCGTACTAACTAAGGGGTATTCTGGGGTAAGCTTTACTACCATTAACGTTTATTGATATTGATATGTTGGTGGCAATATCAGGTAATTTGTTTTCCGATTCCAATCATGCACCGCGCCTGACGTCGCGACCCCTCACCCTCCAATCGCCAGCCTACACACACATAGCCTGTGTCCTGCTTTACTAATAATTTAAACACACAATCTTGACATAATATATATGGTGTATAAACCATTATATGAGTATAATAAGGCTGGAAGCTTTCATCTGCTCCTCAACCCTATCTCCTCCCTCAGTCATCTACTGGAGGAGCCTGTATTAACCTTAAAACTTCCCATCCTACTCACACTCAGAACCGTTGGTGGGCGCCACCTGTCTGTGCACGCACCACTGCCCCTCCTACATACACTCACTGTACCACCAAATTATATATACATTATATATACATTGTATATGGCAAATATATTTTATAGATATATTATATATATGCTATATATATTATATATATATTATATATATGCTATATATATTATATATATATGCTATATATATATATATCATATACCCTTGTTTTGTGTTTTTAAACATATATGAGACTGTCTCAAAATGTGCTAAGCAATATGGGACAAAACTTTGTCCATTGTAACGATCAACATACTATCTGCTTATGCATTTACACAGGATAAACTGATTTGTTTTTTACATGGTGTTTCATAATCCCAATAGAATACATATTGATTTGAAGCAAATGTCCTTGTGTTTTCAGTGTAACCGTTTCTGTGCTGTTTTGTGTCAATCGCTACAACGGGCAAACACAAATTGTATTATCACCTTTTGAGACAGGCTCATATACACACTTCTGAGCGAGTGGAGTGTCACGACCCGCGCAGGGAGTGGAGTGGTGTTTGCACTGCACTGCAAATATCGGCAAACTCAATGGCCATGTACGGCGTGAGCAATCTTCATACAGAACAAGTGAAATATCTCTAAAACTGCACAACCTAGAAACAAATCGCTTAGCACACAAACAGATAACATGTTCAACAAACAGTTTATATTACATTTATATGTTTATTTTCTGTATTTCTATTAATTTTGAATAGAATTGAAGCTTTGCACTGTGCGCATCGGCAAACTCAATGGCTGCTTGCCTTCGTTTTGCAGCCAACGGCAAATGACAAGGAGACTGTTTGGGCGTCATTGTAGTAAATATTTGACAACATAAACTGTCTTAATCTTAACATAAACTGTCTTACTCGAAGGTCTTAATCTGGCAGAAATGCCGTTTGATTTTGACCCATGCGCAAGGCGAAAGTGTAGGTTTTGAACCAGCGGAGTTTTAAAACCGCGACACCGGGACCGCCACCCCCGCCCCACCCCGGATAGGGGAGGGCACCACAGAGCTTATTACATGCAATAACGGGTTTATCACAAGCCATATATATATATAATGTACATATATCATGAAAATATTATGCCAGTCTTAAATTTAACTGCGTCAAAATCCAGACCTATGACACTGTGATGTCACCTTGTAAAAATATACGGTCTTTCGGTCGTGATAGACAAGCTTGGAATCATATCAATATCTCGGGCGACGGAGTTGGGGACCATTGTTATATAATAGTGATGCAATGTGTGCCCACTCGTGTGCAACATATAAATAACTATGTGTAAATGTTATGACACACAGTGACCTGGATTGCAGTATGATGTCTAGATATTAAGATACGGTTACTAATTACAGGAATGTTCCCTCCATGCACCAGGAAGAGTGCAAAAGGGAGAGGGACATGTATTATTGTTTAATGTAACTGTATGGTGACTACTTGTTACCACGGGACCGCTGATTGATTGGCTGCCTGTGTGAGCCCAGTCACCCTTGAACTCCTTGCACTTGCTGGACAGACAGACACTCACTCTAGAGATACCAAAGGAAGCAGTTCACCTCTGAGCTGTGTGTAACACCTATATGACTTAGGTTCAATGGGCTGTAGGCACTGATTAGACTGAACATGTGGGTCTGTGTAGCAGGTTGTAAGTGAGTCAGGGTGGCAGGTCACTAGTAGGTGAACAAGAGTTGTAGCAATAAAGCTCAACCTTATCACTGTCAATCTTGTGTGACTTGTCTCCCTTTCTTTCTTATGAGTTGTGTTTTGGTATTTAGTGGGGGAGACTGGCAGACAGTTGCCAGGATCATCCTGATAGTAGTGAGTATAAGAGGAGTAACTGGAGACGACCAAACAACCAGTTATTCTTCAACCTGGTGGGTTTATAATGTAACCATATTACACAACATTAATATACTACTACGACTGCTGATGATGATGATCCTCGTTTACTTGAGGTTTTACGTTCTAGCAACATGTCACATCAAGATGCTTGGCCAATTACAACAGGGTACACTCATGCCATGGTGGCTTTATAGGCTTGTCTCATTGAGGCACCGGGCCACCATTATCATGACCCGATATCCCGCTCAGTCACATTATTCTGACGTGACTATATATCCTTTGTTGCCGACACAGATTAACACCATCAATCAATCAATCAATCAATCAAACGTTATCCTGACACTGAACACACCCGTCTATACTTTATATCATTAATACTAATGCTGAGCTCCAGGCAATGTAGCAAAATGTATTAATTTGATCAATTGTCATGTGCTTCGCGCGGGTTTGATTTGCTTCCCGACATCCCTACCAAACACATAAACCCCCTCCACACCCCTAAACCCCCACCACACCCCTTAAGCCCCACCCATACCTACACCCCCACCATACCCCTAAACTCCCACCACACACATAAACCCCCACCACACCTTTAAACCCCCACCACACACCTAAACCCTAACCACATACCTCAACCCCCACCACATACATAAACCCCCTCCACACACCTACACCTCCATCACACACCTAAACCCCAACCACACACCTACACCCCCACCATACCCCTAAACTCCCACCACACACCTAAACCCCCACCACACCTTTAAACCCCCACACACACCTAAACCCTACCCACACACCTCAACCCCCACCAATCTAAAACCCTCCCCACCCCTAAACCCCACCACACCCCTTAAACCCCCCATACCTACACCCCACCTACACTAAACTCCCCCACCCCCGCTAAACCCCCACCACACACCTACACCCCACACCAAACCCGAACCCCAAACCTACACCTCCACCCACACGTAAACCCCCACCACACACCTCACCTCCACACACACTAAACCCCCACCACACACCTACACCTCCACCACACACCTAAACCCCAACCAGACACCTACACCTCCACCACACACCTAAACCCCCACCACACACCTACACCTCCACCACACCCCTAAACCCCCACCACACACCTACACCTCCACCACACACCTAAACCCCCACCACAAACCTACACCTCCACCACACACCTAAACCCCAACCACACACCTACACCTCCACCACACACCTAAACCCCCACCACACACCTACACCTCCACCACACACCTAAACCCCCACCATACACCTACACCTCTACCACACACCTACACCTCCACCACACCCGTAAACCCCCACCAGACACCTACACCTCCACCACACCCGTAAACCCCCACTTCAAACCTACACCTCCACCACACACCTAAACCCCCACCACACACCTACACCTCCACCACACACCTAAACCCCAACCAGACACCTACACATCCACCACACACCTAAACCCCCACCACAAACCTACACCTCCACAACACCCCTAAACCACCACCACGCATCTACACCTCCACCACACACCTAAACCCCCATCACAAACCTACACCTCCACCACACACCTAAACCCCAACCACACACCTACACCTCCACCACACACCTAACCCAACCACAAACTACACCTCCACCACACACCTAAATCCCCACCACACACCTACACCTCCCCACACACCTAAACCCCACCACACACCTACACCTCACCCACACCCTAAACCCCCACCACTACCTACACCTCCCACCACTCCCATAAACCCCCACCACACACCTACACCTCCAACACACACCTAAACCCCAAACCACACACCTACACCTCCACCACACAACCTAAACCACCCATCAACACCTACACCTCCACCACACACCTAAACCCCCACCACACACCTACACCCCCACCACACCTAAACCCCCATCACACCCCTAAACCCCCACCACACACAAACACCCCTACCACACACCTAAACCGCCACCAAACACCTTCACCCCCACCACACACTAAACCCATCAAACCACCTACACCTCCACCACAAACTCACCTCCACACCACATCCTAAACCCATCACAAACCTACACCTCCACGACACACCTAAACCCCAACACACACCCTACACCCATCAAACACACCTACATCCACGACAAACCACCTCCACCACACACACTCTACACCCATCAAACACACCTACACCTCCACGACAAACCACCTCCACCACCACCACACACACCCTACACCCATCAAACACACCTACACCTCCACGACAAACCACCTCCACCACACACATCCTACACCTCCACCACACACATAAACCC
>CM059190.1:46161192-46342020 GCA_030323885.1 Branchipolynoe longqiensis | reverse complement strand
CGAGCCCTCTCCTCTGTCTTGGTTGAGGGCTCCTCGGGCCCACCTCCCGGGCCCAACTACTAACATTATCCTGACATTGACACTTTATATATCATGACGATGCCTCATATATTATACTTTATATCTCTCTTACTCCTGATTGATTACTCATTATCCAACTGACATTTGACACTGTTATCATGACGATGCCTCATACATTATACTTTACTTACCTCTTACTCATGATTGATTACTCCTCATTACATTGATGCCGCATGTATTCATTGACATATCTAATTATTCATGCTTGATTAATGTACTATCCATGAATATTCCGGCACTTCTGAATAAAGTGCCCTTTTATCCACTCACGCCTCCTCGTCCTTCCTTGCCGCGCATCGGTCGTAATGCTCGCATTGCGGTTGATGCGAGGCGAGGGAGGACCCCCCCCCTTCTCTTTCCTCCAGCCGTTGGCTATTACATAACCACCCCGGCTCCATCCCCTTATAGCCGCCCCCAACACCGCCTCAGGCCACTCGCCCTCCTGCCTCCAGACACTCCGCTCCTCCATACACTTTTTTCCCCACCCACCATCCCTATACACCAACTCTCCACCATAGGGTTGAGGGCTCCTCGGGCCCACCTCCCGGGCCCAACTACTAACATTATCCTGACATTGACACTTTATATATCATGATGATGCCTCATATATTATACTTTATATCTCTCTTACTCCTGATTGATTACTCATTATCCAACTGACATTTGACACTGTTATCATGACTATGCCTCATACATTATACTTTACTTACCTCTTACTCATGATTGATTACTCTCATCATTACATTGAGGCCGCATGTACACATTGACATATCTAATTATTCATGCTTGATTAATGTACTATCCATGAATGCTCTGGCACTTCTGAATAAAGTGCCCTTTTATCCACTCACGCCTCCTCGTCCTTCCTTGCCGCGCATCAATACTTAGTGTTATATATCTAGCTTTGTTTCACAACTTTTTCCGATTTAAGTGCCCCTGCTCTTTTTCGTCTGGGGTCAGTGGGTCAATGCAATATTTTATCAGGGGCACAAATAGATGGTTGACATATTTCAAACCAGTCTTGGATGGTAACACGGACTCCTTTTCCTGTAGCATTAATACTTAGTGTTATACATCTAGCTTTGTTTCACAACTTTTTCGGATTTAAGTGCCCTTGTACTTTTTCGTCTGGGGTCAGTGGGTCAATGCAATATTTTATCAGGGGCACAAATAGATGGTTGATATATTTCAAACCAGTCTTGGGTGGTACACGGACTCCTTTTCCTGTAGCATTAATACTTAGTCTTGGGTGGTACAGTGAGATCTATCCCCTTTTTTTTGCTTTGAATGTCGAATAAGGAATAAGTAACTAACTTCACATTTTGAATGTCAAATAAGGAATAAGGAATAAGTAACCAACTTCACACTGGTCGGTGTGCCGCCTGCTCACACGGAACGGACCCAGTCGCCATGTATGTGTTATAGTTTTTGGAGAGTTTTAGCGGAGTCACAACACCGATAAGGGTGTTCACCCGCTTGTGCAGTGCTGTCCCGGTTGGACAGGATAAAAATAACCAAATTTTATCTGATGTAGTGCAAGTATTTCTTTCTCATACTCCATTAACATTTTAGCCAGTGATAACGACAGATAAATGCATATAGGTTGTCGGTGCGCGTGCGCCGTCGCGGCAGTGTCACTTACCTCTGCTCAGGTAGGGTTACTCTGGCAGATTTATCTATATTTCTAACTTAGTCATGCTCGCAAATGACAGAATTTGTTGTCAACGTTGGCTCGTACTATGTAAGGCATTTTCATTTGAAGTACTGCAAGTAGTGTTTTGTCTATTTCCATTCAAATATTACGCGGTGATAGTGACAGATACAAGTCGATATAATAGTATAGTCACGACCTTCATAACGCAAACATGTAGTACCGCATTACGCCGGTTTGACTCATGCGCTAATTTAGAATTTCTTATGAAGCATTGCAACATTCTTTTTTCTGTTTTGTTGTTGGAGGCTGGCGCAAGTCGTTTCCTCCCTACACATGGCTTATTGATGACACCGACTAAAGAAGAGCAGGGGGAGGATGCAGCGTTCACAGATAGCGAGGGCGTGTCGACGGTCTTCTGGTGTCAGCGAGATTCCACAAACTCCGCTGCTGGTCACTCTGCTATCCTGCAGGTCAATTGTGCAGGATAAGTATTATTCTTGCTTGACAGCGGGGTGCTCCCTTGTTTTCTCGCTGATAGTATTTAATGCTAGTGTACTAGTAACACGTTATGACACTTGTTTTGAGCTAAATTATTGCATTGTCAAAGGCTGTAGCGCCCTAAAGTAATATTAGACAGACTAATAGGCACCAACACAAAATATTCAGTGTAGAATTCTTTCACTATTGATTACCCGGCAGACTATATATACTGGCTAAAATAATAGTCACTGAAACACTGTATTCAGTTAGCTCTCGGGCAATATTGAATACCTGCCAGATAATGTAACCTGCATGTTTGTCGGGACCCAATTTCCTGCGGTACCTGCTCCGCTGCCACTACATGTTCCTCATTCAGACACGCACAATTCATAATTTTAAACATAGACACGCTCGCATCTATAATAGGGGTGCATGGTTTCAACATTCCAGTTCACACAATGACACTTTTCCACACTGGTATCGGTAGCATGACAGTCTACTAGAAACAACTCAGAACTGATATGCGGGCTTTCACATGTTTTTTTTGTATACACAGGTTATGAAATGTGATATGACACAATTGATTGCCTTGCAAGGGCTGTAGTGCTCTAAAGTAATATTAGACAGACTAATAGTCACTGACGCAATATTTTCAGTGTAGAATTTGTTGACTCTTGAAGGCACCGCAGATAAATTAAACTACATGTCTCACGTTACACAATTGCTGTGGTGCTTGCTTCGCTGTCACTACTTGTTCATTATTCAGAAATGCACAAGTCATAATATTGCACATAGACATACTTGCATCGATACAAGGGGCGCATGGTTACAACTTTACAGCTGACGTAATGACACAACTCCACACTGGTACCGGTAGCATGCAAGGCTACTAGTGACAAGTCAGAACTGATATCCGGTCCCCCGCATTGTTATATACACAGGTTAGGAAATGAGATATGAGCTAAATCATTGCTTTGGCAAGGGCTGTAGTGCATTAAAGTAATATTAGACAGACTATTGGTCACTGACGCAATATATTCAGTATAGAAGTCTCTCACTATCGAATAATTCGCAGGTAATGTAAACTACATGTCGCGCGTTACACAATGGCCTGCGGCCCCTGCTCCGATGACACTACATTTTCATACGGCGACATGCTTATTTTCGATGGAAAGATAACACTTCACGCATTCATTCTCCAATAAGGTGACACTGTCATAATAAAACACTGTACCTGCAGCATGACAGGTGACTAGTGCCTTCATGAAACGAGATGCGGGCCTCATTCATAGAGATATAACATTAAGCAGATTAGAGTCCCGGTTTACAAGTGACACATGGTTACAACATTACAGCTCAAATACTGGCACAGTTACACGGTCGCATCCAGCATGACGGTACTGGTAACATTCCGGATTCGAGAGGCGGGTTGTCACATTAATAGATATATAGGTCATAACACGTGACATGAGCTATCATCCCGACACATATAATGACTAGGGCACTGCAAAGCTCCTGATTGGGATACCTGACTTGTTGATACTATTTTTCACCTCTGTCAATTATTTTCAGATACCCTCATCCAAAGCAGTGGTGACGCCATCACCGGAGGAGTCTGCTGCAAATTGTGGCAGAGCTCTGACAGCTGGAAGTTACGTTTTGGTAGCTTGATTGATAAGGATTACATAAACCTGGCGTCACAGTTTGGGTGCTAGTCTCGATATTTGCGGCCACGCATTTCCACGCATTGTCTCAGTGACGAAGGCGTTCTAGGCTACTCCATTATGACGTTCACAACTAGGTGACGCAGACCAGGTTCACATCTTGAAGTGAGCCAGTGAGAGGAAGGTCAACATGTTCTCAAGAACAGGTTCTGTCGTCTCACAATACGGGTCACGATTGATACATTACTCTTTCCACTGGACCCAAGATGCAGTGCTAAGCACTGTTTGTTATGATGAGCATCATTAACTGAAACAGACCAAATTACAATTGTTGCAATAATATGACTTTCCTTACATAATGACGTTAATTACTAGTGGAGTTTGAATATTCATTCTTGTCATTTCTGCAGCTGTACTATGTTTTAATGTCTGCATATTTGCAAGTTAACGCTCAGTTCAGCCAACAAAACCTTATAGAAGCCAGTCTGATTTCCAGTCTCAGGCAGTTTTGGCTCATAGCCGTGAAGCTATACTGATAATTAGTCTTGAAGCTGAAGTTGGGAACAGAAGTTCTGTATTAGAGTTGAACTAGTGCTACATAGTCTAGAGCTAATGTCATAACAAGAAAAGATACCATTTCATAGTTATGACCCACTTCAGTAAAACATGCCTACCAATTGTCACCTTGAGATATGATGTCGTAGCCTGAAGATAGGTTATTTGTTTTGCCCCTATCTTACAGGCTACTTCACGACGACCGCCACACCTCCGTGACACAGAGCAGGTTCACATCTTCGAGTGAGCTTTTCAGACGAATGCCAACGTGTTCCCTGGGACAGTCTCCGTCGTCCCGCAACATGGGCACGATGGATACTTTCTGCCTCCATTTCCACTGAAGCTGCAGTCCTCAGAGACGCGCTGTTATGATAGGAGCATTAGGCGACCTAGACCAAATTACTAGTGCTGTCACAATGTCTAGTAGCTGTCACACTAGCTGTCAGTGCTGTACTGACGCACCTACGAGTCATTTGTCACACTTCAGATTAATGTCATACAAGTTACATTCCCGGTCATCCGGGCCGAGGGGTCATCCCAGAAAAACACGTCTAGAACTGCCACCAGTCATTCTAGTTTCATCAGCACTTTTCAACTTTGTTGGGTTAAGTGCTGATTTCACTAATTGCCTCTATTTCCTATGCCTTAAATGTATCTCTCATCTCGCTTCAGAAATATGCCCAGTTGCATTTCCCAACTACAACAGCCAATTGATGAGCGATAAGGAAGCCAGTCCTTCCGTGACACTGGTGCCAGTCACCCCCCATTTGAGCCAGCCTCACTCGAATTTGATCTTATCAGTGAGTAGTCATGCTCCTAAATAACAGAATTTGATCTGAAGCAGTCGAAGCATTGTGCTTTTTGTTGGTCGTTTTTGTTTTATTAACATTTGCTCGTGCATAATAAATATAAAAACTCCCTCCTTCGACAGCTGTCGAACTACTGTACTGTGTGTGTGAAAGTGCACACGTTTCAAAACTCTGTATGTGTGAATGCAGCAGTAAACTGGTTTAGCTGAACCAGTTTAACTCTATACGTGTGAACGCAGCTTACGATCGTGTTTGTCTTCCAGGTGCTCCATCTTATGCAATGATCACACACAGCAATCGCTACTGTTCAGGGGAATACCAATTGTCTAGTGGATGGAGCTATATGTCAAGCACTGACTGCAGCACGACCTGTCAACGAAATCAAGCATGCAAGGCGGCTGTATTTGACATGATTTTTTTTCCGGAAGGATATTGCAAACTCTATTCCATGTGTTTCGAAGAGCCAGGTTTTGAGTTCCAGGTGTTCATGAAGGTTCAAATATAGCTATGCTTGCGTCTATTCAGCGCATTAAAGATATCTGCAATATATGAAAATAAATTACATACATATATACCTAAAAGCATGATTGCTGTCACACTATCCTATAGATGTCAGTGCTGTACTGACGCACCTACGAGTCATTTGTCACACTTCAGATTAATGTCATACAAGTTACATTCCCGGTCATCCGGGCCGAGGGGTCATGCCAGAAATACACATCTAGAACTGCCACCAGTCATTCTAGTTTCATCAGCACTTTTCAACTTTGTTGGGTTAAGTGCTGATTTCACTAATTGCCTCTATTTCCTATGCCTTAAATGTATCTCTCATCTCGCTTCAGAAATATGCCCAGTCGCATTTCCCAACTACAACAGCCAATTGATGAACGATAAGGAAGCCAGTCCTTCCGTGACACTGGTGCCAGTCACCCGCATTTGAGCCAGCCTCACTCGCCTCTGTGGCACTGACTTTTTTGTTTATTTTTTTGTTATCTGTTATGATATGATGATTGAGATAACCCTATGATATTCCATGATGGAGCTTCCATTCAATAAATATAAATACTTATATATGCCTTCTCTCATGTGTCCGAGCGCTGCGAATTACCGAATTCGATCTTAGCAGTGAATAGTCATACTCCTAAATAACAGAATTTGATCTGAAGCAGTGACAAATTCATTGTGCTTTTTGTTTGATTACGCTTGCTCGAGTGTTACTGATGGCTTTACTGAATAGCTGATGTTGACAGTGACTGGCACTCGCTTCCTCTTTTCAATGTTAACACTATTTTTTATTAAGTCATGCTCCTAAATAACAGAATTTGATCGTATCAGTGAGTAGTCATGCTCCTAAATAACAGAATTTGATCTGAAGCAGTCGAAGCATGGTGCTTTGTGTTTGTCGTTTTTGTTTTATTAACATTTGCTCACGCATAATAAATATAAAAACTCCCTCCTTCGACACCTGTCGAACTACTGTACTGTGTGTGTGAAAGTGCACACGTTTCAAAACTGTATGTGTGAATGCAGCAGTAAACTGGTTTAGCCGAACCAGTTTAACTCTATACGTGTGAACGCAGCTTATGATCGTGTTTGTCTTCCAGGTGCTCCATCTTATGCAATGATCACACACAACAATCGCTCCTGTTCACGGGAATACATGTTGATTCATGAATGGGGCTTTATGTCAAGCACTGACTGCAGCACGACCTGTCAACGAAATCAAGCATGCAAGGCGGCTGTATTTGACATGCTTTCTTTCCCGGAAGGATATTGCCAACTCTATTCCATATGTTTCGAAGAGCCAGGTGGGAAGAAACGGGTGTTCATGAAGGTTCAAATATAGCTATGCTTACGTCCATTCAGCGCAGTAAAGATATCTGCAATATATGAAAATAAATTACATACATATATACCTAAAAGCACGATAAAGATAGTAGTTGGTGTAAATTCGATAATCGTGTTGATTCAGAACAGTAAAGACAACCGCAATATACGAAAATAAATTACATACATATATAAAAACCTAAAAGCACGATAAAGATAGGATTTGGTGTAAATTTGATAATCGTCCAGAGGCATCCGGGCCAGACTTTGTCCACACCTCTTCTCCTCTCTGTTGCGCCTCGTTCCTCCTTGATTATGTCTGAAACAAGTTCCAAGAGGGGGAGCCGGCCAGCATTTCATTTTCTACCTCTTACTCCGTCCGTGTCTGGCTCGTCGACTGGTCTCCACAGAGCAAGGAGACACGGCCCTCCCAGCTAACACATAACGTTAATTAATGTCAGGCTAACCTTAGTATTTGGTTACGGTATATTGATGCGCGAGAAGGAAGAAAAGAAGGCGGGGGTGGAAGAAAAGGCGCGTTTATTTACACGCCTCAGCGGAAACATGTTAGGTACATACAATGAGCAAAAACAGGTTTAGGTACATACAAGTGATATAATGCAATGGTAGCAAGGTAGAAAATGTACAATCAGTGGAAATGCAAAGTCATTGTAAGGAGAGAAATATAGGCTCATAGGGAGCAAGGAGTCGGGTTTAGTCAATTGTCAGTGGCGTGAGGGGGTGCGGAGGAGCCCTCCACCAAAACGGCGGAGAGGGCTCGAGGGGCGCCCGAGGGCGCAAGGCGGGGCACGTAAGCGTGCACGGCCGCAGAGGTCCAGGTGCCCTGCTCCATGATGTCAGTGATGGGGACTCCGGCGCGCTGGCAGGCCTGGGCGGCGCCTCGGCGGAGGCTATGCAAGGTGAACGCCTCGGGCGCCGGCACCCCCTGGGCGGCGAGGGCCCCTCGGAGCAGCGCGGTCAGGGAGCGCGGGTCGAGGGGGCGGCCGGAGGGCAGGATGAAGGCTGGGGCGTCCGGTGCAGCGGGGCAGAGGGCGACGGCTCCGAACCAGGCCGCCACGGGGCAGAGGGCGGAGCCCGGGATGGCCGGGACGAAGAGGGCAACCGCGCCCGAGGGGCTTGAGATGGTCTTGGAGCTGCGGATCCTGAGGCGCAGCCCGCCGGGCGCGGGGCGGACGTCGTCCCGGGTGAGCGTGTGGGGGCCGCCCCACCCCTCGGGGCTCGGGGCGAGCAGATTGGACTGCCGCAGCATCCCGAAGTACCCAAGGAGGAGGGCGGCCCGAGGAACGAGGGAGGCGGGGCCCGCTCGGGCGAGGTGGCTGATGGCGAGGGCGAGATGTCGCGGCGTCAGTGGCGGCGCCTGCCGGGGGACGTGGGCGGAGGATCGTTCCCCGCCTCGGCAGACGTCCTTGGGAAGGCGGGCGTCGAAGCCCGAGGTGAGGCCCCCGGCGCTCTCGACCCAGGAGCGGGCTCCCGAGACGGCGTTCTTGATGGAGGCAGGTGACAGTCCGCGGAGGTAGAGTGCGGCGGTGAAGGCGGCTACTTCAAAGGGGGAGGGCGCGAGGGGATCCACGCCTCGGGCCACGGCGTAGGTAACGTACTCCTCGGCCTGGCGACGGCGGTTCCTCCATGTCGCCGGGGCGAGGGAGGCCGCGCGGAAGCGGGCGACGGCGGTCACTTCTTCCTCGGGGAAACCTATAGACCGGGAAAAAAGGGAAAAGCGTCATGGATAGTGTCGGCAGGGAGGAGGCCGAGGCGGGCCACCTCGGCGCGAGCCGTAGCGTCCCAGGGTCCCGGGAGGTGGGCGCGGCTGAGGGCGTCCGCGAGGAGGAGGTCCGCCCCGGGCTTGTGGACGATGTGTAGGTTGAAGGAGCCCGTGGCCGCCATGAGCCAGAGCTCCCGGGCACAGGTCCCGAGGGTAGCGTCTCGGGCGCGTCCCGACTCGAGCGCGAGGGCGGATGCCATGTTATCGGTGTTGACCGTCACCGTCGCCCCCGCGATGTCGTCCGGGAGGAGGGCGCGGAGGGCGACGACGAGGTTGACCGCCTCGAGCTCGTGGATCGTCGGGAACCGCGCCCGGAACGCCTCGGAACGCCTCGGAATACCCTCGGGCATAGTAGTGGGTGGAGGAGAAGGCCCCGCCCCCGGTGAGGCAGGAGTCGCACTCTATCACCCAGCGACGACCCTCGGGGGGGCGGAGGAGGTGGAGGCCGTTGGAGATGCGCCCGTATGCGGCAAACCACCTCAAGTCCCGGAGGGCGTCGTCGGTGAGGGTGAGGGCGGAGGCCCCGGAGCAGCCGCGGAGCGCCCCCAGTAGCCGGGCCATGAATTTGCGGCCGGGGAGCACGCAGCTGCTCACATGATTGAGGCGGCCGAGGAGACTTTGCAATTCCTGCTTCCCGAGGGTGGGGCGGGCGACTCGGGCGTCGCAGTCCTCGACGAGGGCCTGGATCTTCTCGGGGGCCACCCGGATAGTCATGGCCTCGCTGTCGAGGGCGAAGCCTAACCAGATGAGGCGGACAGCGGGCGGGTGACATTTTCCGGGCGCTACGTCGAGGCCGAGGGCTGTGGTGAGGGCGAGGAAGGCATCGAAAGCCTTGCGGGCCTTTAGATAGGAGCCCTCACAGCCGATAAAGTCGTCGACGTAGACGAGGGTATGGAAACCCTCGCGCCGGAGGATCCAGGCCACTGCCGAGGTGACGCGGACGCAGGCCGCGCCCGAGGAGCGGCAGCCGAATGGGAGGGCGAGGTCAATGTAGGTCCCCCCGTTAAGGCATATCCCGAAGAGAGGGCAGGAGAGGGGGTCGGCGCGAAGCTGACGGTAGGCCCGGGATATGTCCGCCGACCAGACGTAGGCCCCAGCGCCCTCGGAGACGAGGCGGCGGCCGACGTTGGCGACGGAGGGGAGGGTGTAGGCGTGGGGCTCCCCGAGGTACTCGCGCCGGGGGATGCCCGAGTTCACACTGGCACCTCGGGGATAGGACAGGTCGACGATGACCCGCCTCTTGCTGGAGTCGGACTTGGGGCGGGTCATCATCGGGGAGACCTGGGTCCAGGGGGAGAAAGGGGGGACGTGGAAGGGGCCAATGAGGGCGCCGAGGGCGAGCTCCGTCTCAACAAAGGCCTGGATGTGAGGGAGGAAGTCGGGGGGCTCACGGTGGTTGGAGAATGAGGGCCGGGGGAGGGTCGGAGCGGAGTAATTGGCGGGGAAGCCGAATTCGAGGAGGTCGAGGACGGCCTTGTCAGGGTAGTCCTGGAGGCGGGAGCGCCATGCGGGGATGTGGAGGCCTGAGGGGAGGGGGATGCGGGCGGCCAAAAAATTAGGTAGGCCCGCTTCCCGGAGGGCGGTGTAGGTGTGGAGGAAGGTAGGGTAGCGGTTCCACGCCTCGCCGGAGGGGTGGGGCCAGGAGGCGAGGATGGTGGGGCGGTAGTGGTGGGGGGTGGGGCCGCAAGAGGGGGCGGCGGGGAGGGTGGCCTGGAGATCGGGGTCGATGACATCGACGGTGGGTTCGTCGAGGGAGGGGCGGGGGAGGGGGGGTTGGAGGGGAAGGGGGGGTTGGGGGGAGGAGGTGCGGCGGGGGTGGGCGAGGGGGGCAGCGAAGTCGCTGGCGGTCGGGGGGGGGTCGGGGGGTGGGTCGGGGGGCGGGTCGGGGGGGCAGAGGAAGGCGGTGTCGCCGGGGTCGAGGTGATCGTCTGGGTCGATGATGGTGGGCGGCTGGCGCCGGGCGGCGGTAGGGGCCTTACTGAGGGGGCACTGGGGCCTGGTGGCGGTGGTAGCCATGCCGACGGGGCGCTGGGGCCCGAGGCGAGAGTGGTTGCCGGAGGGTACGGCGGCGCCGGGGCGGCGGGCAGGCCGCGCCTCGGTCGGGCGGGTGGTTGTGTCCGGAGGGCTGGTGGCAGTGTGGTGGGCGGTTTTTGTGGGGTGGGTTGGCCGGTCTGGGGCCTCCGCGCCGGGCTGGAGGTGCCGGCTGCCTAAAAACCGGCGAGGCGGGAGCCGCAGACCGGGCGCGCTTTGCTAAGCAGGCGTCCTCGCTGTGCCTAGTGAGGACTTTCCGCACATTGGCGCAGTATGCGCATGCGTGGAGCAGTTTGGAGGCCCCCTGGCCGTGAACCTCCCCCGGGCCTGCGTGGGTACAGGAGTTGGGGTCCCGGTTCCATGCGTAGCAAAGCGGGCCGTGGGTCTCTTTACTGTACGTCACGCGTGTGTCTGTGTGGGCTCGGGACTGGGGGCGGGGCCTTGCAGGGTCGGCGGAGCGGGGTTGGGCTGAGGTGGACTGGGGGGGCATGGCGAGGGACTCCAGTCTCAGTAGGTTTATTGCCACAGGGTCGTGCCAACCGTGGGGGAGGGTACCGTCCGCGATCGCGGTAAAGACTGCCTCCGAGTAGTGGCGGACGGTCGTCCAGGGATACACTAGGTTGTCCCGACATATAGCAAGGATGTGGTGGTGGAGTCCTGGGGCGGAGTGGGCGGGGAAGGCCGGGTGGTCGATGAGGGTCAGGAGGGCGAGGGAGTACTCATCCTTGGTCGCCTCCCCCCTCTTGACCGGCTTCTTCTCGGCACCCCGCCTCACCAGATCAGATGGAAAAATGTAATTTGTGGGAATACCTTGGCGTTTTGTTGAGTGTCGCGCCTCGGCGGATGCCAGGATTTCCCTGACGGCGTCGGCCGTGGACGCGGGGTTGTGCCGGGTCTCCTCCTCGGGGTAGGCCGGCGACGTGACGGGCTGTACTTGGGGCTGGAGGTGGCGGTACCTCCCGTACTCCGGGTGCGTTGCTCCGGGGAGGGCCGCCTGCGGCGGCGGCGGCGGACGGGCCGCGGCGGTGGCGAGTGCCCGAGGCGCTGGGGCGGCAGGCGGGGGCGCCTCGGGCCGGGCCCCGTTGGCGCTGATGTTGTCGATCCGGGCGTGCAGGTCGGCCGTGGCCTGGCGGTGCTCGGCGTTGGCCTGCCGATGCTCCTCGTTGACCTGACGGTGCTCCAGCTGCATCCGCTGGATGGCCTCCAAGACCGAGGATATCTCGGTGCCCGAGGAACGGTCCGAGGGCGCCGGCGGGGAGACCGAGACGGAGGCGGGCGATTCATCCCTCCCGGGCGTGGTGGATGGCCCCGGGGTCCGTGGGGCGGCCCGGGATCCTTTTCGTCCTCGTCCCTTTCCTTGAGGCATTGTCGATGCTGGGTAGGTCAGCGGTCCGAGGTGTAAGCCAAAAAGGAAATTGAAGGACAGCGGAAGACGGCAGGAAGGTGAATGCCAGAGGAGGGCGGCGGGCGGCCTTATAAGGGAACAGGGAGGGGCGACAGGCGGTGAGGTGCGAATGCTGACGGCCCGGGGGAGGGTGAGATGTGGCGAGCAGCGGGCGTCGGGTGAGGCGTGAGCGCCAGAACAAAGGAAGTGGCAGAGAGCAGGGGGGCGGCGAGCCGGGGCTCGGCCGAGGTGAGGAGGCAGCGCCACAGCGGCGGGGGAGGGTCTCTCCCTTCCCTCGCATCAAACGTAATGCTACGCATTACGACCATATCATCACAGTAACGTTATACTGCTGTTATACCATGTATTGTAATGTTATAACATCACAGTGACGTTATACTGACGTATTGGTCAGACGGTCACCACACATTTTCCACCGTTGGGCCACTGGCGGTGTAAAATCTATTCTTTAAAAATGTATTTATTTATTTGATCTTAACCAAAAGGATTTTGGAATGAAAATGGTGTTTAATGAGCACTGGCGGCCATTTATAATTTCCGACTCTAGACCGACCTGCTTCAAAAGCAACTGAATTACCGAATTAAGATTAACAAAAGAAATTAAAATTGTTTAAACAAATTTAAATTAAAAAGAGACATCTTAAGGAAAAGAATAGATCTTACACTGTTGGTGCCTGTTGTCGGGTCAACATTGGGCCATTGGTGGTGGCCCGACACACCGGGCCACCCAAGATATGGTTGAGAAGGATGTTAAAAATGTGCCTAACTAACAAACATAGGTGAGGTGTAATATGGTTGCTTTCGCAACAGGTCAGAAGAAAGTCAGAAGTTACAAATGCCTGCCAGTGCTCATGAAACACCATCTTCATTGCAAAAATGTTTTAGTGAGGAGTACTGGGTTTTGTACAGCAGGCACTTGCTATCCGGACCATACTTCATCCACACCTCTCTATATCTCCTCTCCGCTGGCCAAGCTCCTCCTTGATATTGTCTAAAAAGAGTTCCAGGAAGGGGAGCCTGCCAGCATTTCACTTTCTACTCTTACTCTGTCCCTGTCTTTGGCTCGCTGGCTGGTCACCATAGAGCAAATCGACACAGTCCTTTACTCTCCTTGTTTCTCTTTCCTATACTCTACCCTTTTTTTATCTCCCAGGCATACTTCTCCCCCTGATCAAGGGATTTGTTTACTTGGGTGGGGCCCTTTACCTTTTCATTTCTCTCACTTTGTTCTTGTTGCTGGAAACACTGGACCCACCTTTACCCGTCCCTTCCTCGTAAACACTTGCTGCTGTCTGCTGGATACAGGTACTGTGCTACCACTGGACCGGAGTGGTTCTGGACCGCCCCAATGACTCGTTGTTTAATCATTGTAAAGACATCCCCCCCCCCCAGCTTCTACAACCATCCCACTAAAAGATTAATCTTCAACCAAAGATTGGGCCGATTTATTGGTGCCTCTCTATATTGATGCAGTTCTGCAGCCGGTAACCATTGTAAGGTTACAAACACCCAAGAAGTCAAGTACAGCAGGCATCACCTCTTAGCTTAACTTTTTAGGCAAGATTAGTGTCTTATTATCTTAATATCTGATATTAGGTGCATGCATCTCTATATTAAACTGATTTTTTTTAAATTGGAGTTTACTCCTCCAGTGTCATGCTTTGTGGTAGATGTTACCTTTCAGTTCTTCAAAAAGGGGGTTCTCTAGCTACAATTTAGGTCTTGATTTCTCTACAAAATCTTCATCAAATCACTCAAAGGGGGTTAAGAGTTCTCTAATGTTATTTTAAAAAAACGTCCTATTGATGTTAAAAAATGTTATACTGATGTCAGTGTGACGTTTTTTTGTTAGCTGGGGCTTTGACTCATTTCTTTCCTCTATTCTACCCTTTCTTTTCATTTTTCTTCTGCGCTTACTCCTCCCCCCTGATCAAGAGAGTTGTTTGCTTGGGTGGGGCCCTTTTCCCTTTTCGCTGTCTCGCTTTGTTCTTACTGCTGAAGCCGCCTTTTCCCATCCCTTCCTCCTGAACCCCCTGATGCCTGATATGAGTGCACTGCTACTGCCGGACCGGAGTGTTCCAGGTCTGCCCCAACGATTCTTGGTTAAATGTTGTAAAGATATTTGCGCTTCTACAACTGTCCGACCTGAAGTTTAATCTTCAATCCAAAGATTGGACTGATTTATAGGTCCCTTTCTATATTGCTGTAGTTCTGCAGCCAGTAACCGTTGTAACATTCAGACAAATGTTATCTGGAAACCTCTGCGTGTAATTTGCTCCTCTCTCCTCTTAGATCCTGCTGGCTCAATTGGCCATCATGTCTTGTTTCATAACCAATCATTAAACATTAAGCACAACCAAATACTGCCACCTATATAATCCCTGAAATATATAGATGGGTCATTTTCAGAAACTGTGTACCACATTTTGGTTTCCATGTTACATTGTTAATGATTTTGCCTATTGTTTGAGGTGGGGGGGTAGTAATTCAAATAGTTATTGTTGAATGTATATTAAATATTGTTAGTAAATACTGCATGTATTTAATCTATCCCACAAAATGTATCCAAAATATGCTTATATAATTTTGTGCTAATAAAGTGAAAATGTGCATATCGACACCACAATGGGGCACAATGATCTGTGAATCCAGCCCATTCTCTATCCTATAAATGACGAGCAATGTCTTATATGTTGGTAGGATGTAAGACAACAACAAACAATTAACCTCTACTCATCTGTGCATGGGGGATATAGTCTGCAATGAAGAATTTAATTGACATTTCTATTTGTAAATTCCTGTAGATTTGTGATGGTTTTTATGGTTTTGGGTGCCATATAATGATACAGTGGATAAAGTTCTCCCACAACACTTGTTCTTGCCACTGTCGGCAGAGGGCGTGTTGGTGGTGGAAGTCGTCTGTTCTAGACCACTCGTAAAATAAAGCGCAAATCTGTATAGCTTTGCAACATCGTCAAAGTCTGCAATATGTCATTTCGTGTCAATAATATATTTGCCAGCTGACTCTATGATACCAGCACATTGTTAATCTAAGTCGATGACCTTCAGGGAAGAACAAAAAATGTAGTGAATTTCACTGGTTGCGGACAATATTATTTGGCGCCGGTGTTGCGGTTTCCGAGGCACACCAGTTTGCCAGGGACACATCCATTCAAATGCATTGTCAACGGCCGTGAGAAAATCTTCATACAGAAAAAGTCAAATATCTCTCAAATTACACCACCTAGAAACAAATCGCTTGGTACACATATAGAAAACATCTTTACCATAAAGATTATATTAAATTTATAGGTTAGGGTTCTTGATTTCTATTAATTTTGAATAAAACTAATGTTTTGCACTGGGCGTACCATCAAACTCAAGGCATTGTCAATGGTCGTGAGCAATCTTCATACAGAAAATACAGAAAAAGTGAAATATCTCTAAAACGACACCACCTAGAAATAAATCGCTCGGTACACATATAGAAAAGATGTTTACCAAAAACAGTATATTAAATTTATAAGGTTAGTGATGATGCTGTTCGATTTTGATGCATGTGCAGAAGCGATGTATCCCTGGCAAACTGGTGTGCCGTGGAAACTGCAACACCTGACGACAGTATAAAAGTCACACTTAAAGCTAAGATTCCTTACACGCGGTATGCGGTATGCGAATGCAACAAAAAATCAAAACCCCTTGAAGTCAATGGACTACATTCCTTACACGCGGTATGCGAATGCGAATGCGTCAACTCGATCGGTCCCTGTAGCCATCGGTGCGGCATGCGGTGTGCGAATAGAAACGTAAGTCGCACTTGTCCATTAGGTTTACACTAGCAGAGGCGACTGATCATTACGGAACGGTCACACACAGGGGTGCTGAGTGGAAACATATGGTAGTGGTTGTGGTGGGGGACGCTTGCCGTCACGCACAAGGGTGCTGAGGGGAAACATATGGTAGTGGTGGTGGTGGGGGTTCGGGTTGGTAAAAATGCTACCAGAGCCACAAAAATATGAATACTTATCTATAATTTGGTAATTATAAAGGTAGGAACCTCCATGTGACGTACCAAGAGTTACATAGATATAAATGCCGCATACCGCGTATAAGGAATCTCAGCTTTAGGGCTTAGCTGCGCATTGTGATGTAACTCATGAGGCGTAATGGGTTAATCAGCTCGGGTCACCCTAGCCACTTTCTGGCGCATGTGCACATCCTACAGACTCGGGACGAATAATCGAATACGCTTCTCCACTCACTGGGGTGGAAAAAATGGTGGCTTAATCCAAAACCTTTTTTTTTTTAATAACCGATATAACTACAGCAAAATATGATTTCAAGTATTTTATGATTGCATAGGTTAGTTATATTTCCATTTCATTAATCTGTGTTATTACCAAAAGAAAACCATGTAGAACTGGTGCTTGGTTTTTGGCCTATTTGCATTCAGGGTGCATCTCTGAGACGTCTCGGAGAGGCCTCCCATTTCAGACAGAAGACAAAAAGCGCCTTGAAAATGGCAGCCGTATTCAATGGTTTCAGGCAATCACAGTGCAGCTTTTCCATTGCAAATGGCCACCGCCTATGGGGGTGGCCATTTTTGAGGCGACAAACTGCTTTTGCCGTTCAGACTAGCGTGACATCAGGGATTTCCCCCAAGTTGTCTCAGAGGCATACCCTGAATTTGGCCCTGGTAGCTATTATCCTGCAGGACGGTACCAGCACAAATGTGATGTCATCATTCCTAGCAAACCCCAGCCAATAGGTGGGTTACTGGGGTCGGGTCGTTTTGCACATGGCTCTCTCGCTGTGTTCGATTTGAAATTCTAGCAACTCGGGTGACCCGAATCGCTCAGGTCGTGTTAATCGATTACGCCCCAGAGTCCCAGTCAGACAGGTTCCACAGTTATGTTTGGACCCAGGCACTCGCACAGCAGACAACCCAAAATACAGGTAAGTTAAAGTTAGATAAAAGATGCACCCCTACCAAGAGTAAAGGGGAATGATATATATATATATATATATATATATATATATATATATATATATATATATATGACTCATACACCTACCTGGATAGAGGAAGGCATATGCGCCTGTACACATCCCTGGTATGACCATTATTAGAGTATGGATACCCGGCCTGGGTCCCCCTCTACCACAAAGACTGTGAACAGAGGAGAGCCACCAAACTCGTATCCGGTGTGAAGGACACGCCATACCTGGAACACCTGGCAGCGCTCAAGTTACCCAGCTTGTATTACCAGACATCACGAGGAGACCTGATCGAGCTGTATAAGCACACTCACGGATATTATACGGTGGATGCGGACTATATCAAGTTAGATAACCAGAACCGATGTGGTCACCACCTGAAACTTTTTTTTAAACGCACAAATAAGAAGGTCCAGCAGAACTTTCTGGTAGAACGGCAACCAATTCATAGAACCAGCTCCCGGAACAAGTCGCAGATGCACCAACTCTGAACTGTTTCAAGGAGAGGCTAGATAAGTTCTGGTCAGAATACAGGTACAGCTAGCGTCCGATCCATGACTATTACTCATGTCATAGTAATCACAGAGAGCAACCCGGCCTGCAACAGGCTCTATAGCCTATCAAGCAGAAGAAGATAAATGTAAATGTAAATAAACTGCTGCTCTGTGAATTGTGCATGTTGACGTAACATGACTAATTCGCAGGGCGGAGACAGGCCCCCCCCCCGCCTGAACCGATCCGACCCCACACGCCTCCAGGGGAAAGAACACCCATACCCACAACGTTGATGGCGCCACCTAGCGTAAAGGTGGAACCCCCTCCACCCGGTTACAGGAGACAGACCCGCCTCTCGCCAAAAACATCATGTGACCAATTCGAATCCAAACCGCCTCCACGGCCACACAACTCCTCCAGCTGCCGATCGGATAACTTCACCACCTAACTTCACCCACCCACACCTCAAATGAACAAGTAACAGGAAGGGTTCAGGGCTCCGGCCCAGGACCACCATCACTGGGACCGATAACCCCTAGGGACGAATGAACAACAAACGCACCGACTAGCACCCATAACCATAATGTCTGACCTTAATGTAACAAACTGAAAAATGAAATAAAAACCACTGTATGGTAAATCTGTGTCCGTCTTTAGTGAATTATAGCCACCAATACTGTAATTTGCAGACCTGCAACTAGATCAAAACTAGTTATCAAGACACTTGGTGAGAGCCATAACTATGATGATTCCAAGGACATGATATCACCATTAAGCCACATTTCATTTTAAATCTTTGTGTAACGTTTCGTAGGTGATGGATTTAAGATGTCACGTAAACAGAACTCACATAATTTATATAAATGTATGTAATCTTTAGTAATTATTTTATTGACAGAGCTTTTTGAAAATAATTTGGAATGGTAAATAAGCTTTACATGATAAAATGGTATCATTTGTATCATTAGGCCTACTCCCATTATACTGTTGTTACTCACAGTACAAAGTTACACAACATTTCTACAAATGTGACACATTTCATGTTCATCTCATTTAATTAACTTATGCATTAGTTTTTCTGAAACATAGCATTCATAATGTAGGCTACTCATGTATCAATTGTCCATTGAGGGTTTTGCTATAAGTTTGTTTGTTTGTTGTTGCTTTACGTCCTAGCAACATCTAAGGTCATATCAGGACGGGTACCGACTTGTGACAGTGCGCACTCATGGCGACTTTATAGTGCTGTCCCACTGGGAAACCAGGCCGCCGGCACCATGACCTGGTATCCCACTCAGTCACATTATCCTGACACTGAGCACACCAGTCCTTGCCCTATCCTAATAATGCCGAGCGCCTAGCTAGGAAGCAACAAGTATCAATTTTAAAGTCATTGGTTTGACTTGACCGGGACTCGAACCCACGATCTACCAGCACGGGAGACGGACGCTCTAACTCATTCGGCCATCCCGTCTGGTCGCTTTGCTATAAGTAGTAGGCTTACAACACATCCTGGTTACACGATCTATTTCACAGAGCAAAACAGCTCTGCAAATAATAATAATTCTTCTGCTAATTCGCAAAGCAAAGCAACTCTGTGGATAACCTTGTCCATATATAAATAGACCTTATAAGTTATAGTTTGTTCTGTTTCGTTTGAAGGCAACCTTATTATGCCTGTGGGTATAACTACTGCACACCTTCGGTCTGTGTCTATGACTATGTCTTATTATATCTGACGTACACCCGTCCTGATATGACCTTAGATGTTGCTAGGACGTAAGACAACAACCAACAACATCTGACGTACAGACATACACACTGAGATTGAGCGTTTATGTTTGGGTCATTCTCTGAAGCTGGGTACCACTTTTGTGACATGGAAGCGAAAACTGAAAGCATGCCAAATAATAGCAGAAAACATTCCGAATAATCTCAGAATGCATATTCATATGAAGCTTTACATGCTGTGCATGTGTCAGAGTTGAAAAAAAGCCATTCCACTTTTTGATTTTGATCTTATGATGAATAGCAATAAGAAAATATGTCCTCTGTAACACGGAAATTAAACACACAATTATGGCACATCCAGAACATCATTTTTAACATACACAACACATTAAAACTAGATTTCTTTGATTACAGTTAAGCAAACAAAAGGATGTCTTACAAGAACAAACTTTAAAACAAAGTTGAAAAGATGTAAATTTTAGTGTAAATGTGTAAAATTTCACATATTCACTTTTAGCACATCATATAAACATATTTTTTATACGTTTTGTGGTATGGATTAAATAAATATAGTATTGCTAACATGCTTAATAATGAAAGGCAACAATAATTATTTGACTTGCTATTAAAAAAAGAAAGACCTTATTATGTCCAACGTAACATGGATACCAAATATATGGTAGGCCTACCCAGTTTCAGAGAACGACCCATTTACATCATAGATTCCCTGCACATGTATATGCAATTATTGGTCGCCAGAGGTAACCAGTAACCATAATTGACAGTCAAGTAGCTGGGTAATAGCTAGGGATCTATGGACTTCTGTTTAAAAAGAATTTAATTTTTTTAAATTTAATATATTCACAATGCTTTTGGAGCATGGCACGGGTACATGTACAATCACACAAACATTGAGCTGAAAATGCAGTTTGAATATTATGAAACTGACCAATTTAAAGCTGCATAGTCCGATGAAGAATCATATTTTCAAAACCAAAATAATTATGTAGATTTGACTACATATCTAACTTAGATACCAATGCACTTATTAAGCATTTGTTGCCATATAGAAGAGAATACTGAGTCAATTTAAAAGAACGTGTTACTGCAGAAACCGATGGTTGAAGAGTTTTGGCATGCTTTCCAAAATTAATTTGTCATGTTTGCACTTCAAATATCTCAAAAGCTAACCATTTAAAATAAAAGCTACTTCAAACTAAAGTAAGGCAGATTATATCGATCAATTTAATACATTTATCTCAGAAAATGACAGAAACTCAAAACCATCGGACCATGCAACTTTAATTGGAGTACCTGTCTGCTTTTTTTTTGTCTTTTTTTTTTAGGTAAAGTATTTATTCATCTGAATATGACATTTGTCAGCGCCGGAGCACTGGTCTTCCGGCCATCTTACTATCGGAATTGACATTTTAAATAATCTAAGTTTGATCAGTGCTGTATTAGTCACAGCACCGATCGTGTAGAATTAAGGGAGTGGCTCCTGCTGTATAATGTACAGCACCAGTCACTGCGGTTCATACAAAAATGGGGAGCGGCACCGAGTAGAGGGTGTATACTCGGGGCAACTCAAACAATCGTTGTGGGTTACATTTTTCTCTTATAAAACAAGCTAAGTTTATAGTTGTCAAGGCATTTTGTCTGTCTTATGTAATGTTCAATGTGTTTAACCAGATTGATAGTTGTGTAGGATGTTCGGTGTGTTGTTGGTTTGTTCATGATGGTTAAGGGTGGTGGCAGGGGAGGGGGGCCCATTGGGGTGGGTGGCAGGGGGAAAAACCAGACCATTCCAGATGTACCAGGTCAACATTATTTCCCCCTTTCTTCCATTGTCGGCATTATTAGAATAGGGCAAGGATTGGTTGGATCAGTGTCACAATAATGTGACTGAGTGGGATAGGCCTATCAGGTCATGGTGCTGGTGGCCTGGTCTCCCAGTGGGGCACCACTATAAAGTCGCCATGAGTGTGTACTGTCACAGGTCGGTGGCTATGACCTTAGATGTTGCCAGGGTGTAAAACTCCACCAACCAACCACCCAACCCTTTCTTCCAAGCACCATGGTTTAAAGGCATCTTTCAGGTATCTGATTGGTTGATTGAATGTTGCATCGGAAGACAATGTTGAATAGTAGGCCTACTTTAAAAATATAGACGAATATTTAGCAGTGTGTGGGTAAATATATATCTGCAACAAAAAGTATCATTTACTCCCAATATATGTGCAACAAAACATCATTTGCTCCCAATTAAACAAATATATATGTAAAGATAAAACTATTATGCCACCCCATAATTAATTCAACTGCAGCAAGATCTGGTAGCCTGGTCCCCTGGTCTTTTTCAGAGAGTGATTTGTGCCAATATGGAAAATAGATTTTGTTTGTTTGTTTAAGGACCCCGCCCCCCAGCACAAAAAGTAAACATCAGCTATTAGGGGGTCATACAGTGGTTAAACATATCTGACTAAAAGAAATTACATTTCAAAAAGGTAAAATAGAGCACAGAAATGTATGCCAAAAGAGCATAGAACTGTGGCAAAATCACAAGTGCTATATGATGAATCAAATCAACAGTAAAAGACTTTTCAAGTTTATAAATGGAAAATGAATTCTTGGTAAATTTAACTAGTTTCCCTAAAAAATTAATAATGAGTTGCAGATGGAATCGGAATGACTCCATCACACCTTCATTGCCAAACACATAATCTCTAACCGTTTCATTAACATTTAAATGCTACAACATCACATTTCTAAAGACACAAAAACTTACAGGCATAGGCTCAAAATATTGTGATGCATTTTAAGACAATTATTCTGATTAATTAAAATTTGCTTAAGTAATTTTTTTCACTGTTATTCTGATATTTTATAATAATATGAGTGTTAAGAAATGAAATCAACCGATCAGATACGAGACCCATAAACGTACCTCGGTTTATTGCCACATTCTCTTTTTTTTTCTTGAAGACTTTTACTGCCTATCATGGATAAGTCTGAATAGACTTGTTTTCACCATGAGACAGTTTGTCGATAGAAAGCCCGAGCCTACACTTTTACCGACCCAAGGGATTTTTAACCTCCCACACCACATGGACATGGTATGAGAGCAACTGGCCTTTGATGACGCTGTAAGTTATACACAGCGGTGGAAATCCAAATTGGCAGAGGTGGGGGCACAGGGAATCGAACCACCGACCTTCAGATTAGGAGCCTGACCTAGAAAATAGTCAGACACCCTAACCATTCCGCCACAGAGAACACCACGACATAAACAGTACTTTATCAGTACTTTACCACTGGACGAAAGAATTTGATGCTTTCATCAGACTATATGACCAATATTGTGTTGGTTATGTTACTGCCCCTTTAATGAATTAACCAGATGGGATGGCCAAATGAGTTGAGCATCCGTCTCCCGTTTGTAGTAAGTCATGAGATTCGAATCCTGGTTTCGAACCCTGGCGGCCGGGTCAAAGCAATGACTTAAAGGTTTATACTTGTCGCTACCTAGCATTGAATTCACTTCAGTAAAACTAGGATAGGTTTGTTTGTTGTTGTTTTACATCCTAGCAACATATAAGGTCATATCAGGACGGGTACCGACTTGTGACAGTGCGCACTCATAGCGACTTCATAGTGCTGTCTCACTGGGAAACCATGCTGCCGGCATCATGACCTGGTATCCCACTCAGTCACATTATCTTGACACTGAGCACACCAGTCCTTGGCCTGTCCTAATAATGCCGAGCACCTGGCTAGGAAGTGACAAGCACCAATTTTCAAGTCATTGGTTTGACTCGACCAAGATTCGAACCCACGACCCCACAATCTACCAGCACGGACTAGGATAGGGCAAGGAGCAGTGAAATGAGGAAGACCAATTGTCAATGATTGAAAATGTCACCTGCTTAATCAACTAATGTACCAACAATTAATTTTTAAATGTTTCCAACCTCAAGTTCCTCTCATAGTCCTTTCAAAAACTTGAACGCTTAAACATAGCACAAAACAAATTAGGGTCTTAGGAATATTTATGTACATAGGGAAGAGTGACAAATGTTAAAATTGGCAAGTACATTGAAAATAATTCGAGTTTTTATTATTTTTAACTGCAACTATTGACTGAAATGCATGGACAACACAATTCACTACAAACAATTATACACACAAAGACAAAAGAAATATTCTTTACATTCACACATTCAACAATCATACACACAAAGATGAAATAATTTTTTTTTTAAATAGTTTTTCACATTCAAACATTTATACATAACTTTAAAAGGAAGCTACGTGTGCAATATATGACGAACATCACAATTTCTTTAGGGATATAATTTAGCAGTATGATTGAATTAATTAATTCATGGTTACACGACTCATGGGTATTTATTTACCAGGCAAATGACTCAAGATGATATACAAAGAATAAGACAGCAGACAGTTTGTTTGTTGTTGTTTTACATCCTAGCAACATCTAAGGTCATATCAGGACGGGTACTGACTTGTGACAGTGCACACTCATGGCGACTTTATAGTGCTGCCCCACTGGAAGACCAGACTGCCAGCACCATGACCTGATATCCCACTCAGTCACATTATCCTGACACTGAGCCAACCAGTCCTTGTCCTATCCTAATAATGCCGAGTGCCAGGCTAGGAAGCGACAAGTATACATTTTTAGTCATTGGTTTGACTCGACCAGGGTTCGAACCCACGATCTACCAACATGGGAGACGGACGCTCTAACTCATTCGGCCATCCCGTCTGGTCGACAGCAGACAGAATGGTAACAAACCTATAGCATTAGGAAAGAGTGGACTAGAGTTGAGAAATTGTTGGCGGACAATACAAAAATGTAATTCCATCGGCAGTTCCACTAATGTTAATCACATTGAAGACACCAGACACCATATGTAGTGTAACACACATATTACAGTAAAACCTCCCTAACCGACCACCTCCACAGATCGACCACTCCCCTATACCGATCGCTTTATTTGGGTCCCAACAATACCATTGTAACCATATGTAAACGTGCCGGCTGGTGGTGTGGGTGGTGTAAATAGGTCAAATGAAAGCACTACAGGTAATGAAGGAAAACAGGGTAAGAGTGAAAAGTAAGAGAATGAGACTCTTCAATTTATTGGCTTATATAGGCTTATCAGAATTCAAGATGGCCGTGGTCACATGATTCCATTCATCAATCACAGTACAATGCAGTGGTCACATGACTTAATCCTCCAATTAGAATACAATGCAGTGGTCAATGATCATAACAATACCATGTGGGGGGGGAGGGGGCATGTGAGGTGACTCTTCCAAAGACTGTTCTTAGTCAAACTCGGAAGTGACACTCCCTCTAAAGACTATTCAATTATACAAATTCTATACCTAATGAATAATAGTTTACCAATTTCACACATCCTCTATATGTCTTTGGGTTTTTATATTTTAACATTTATCATTATATAGACAGTTTGCAATTTATTATAGTAATTTCACCTCGGTTCACATGTATCAAATCGGACAATTTTACACATATTCCAACTCCATAAAGCCACCACCTCCCTAAACCGACCACTTAAAGTCGGTCTCAACATCGGTCGATTTAGAGAGGTTTTACTGTATAAGCAATTCAATAAGGCATTCAATGAAGGCGGCACTGCCGCTATTAGTGTAGCAGTCTGCACTGACCTATACATTTTTTTTTTTTTAAAGGACATGCAGTGTTCAAACCTATAATGCATGCGTATTCCGACCACTGAGCTAACTGATACCAATCTAAGATGTACCAGTGTTTGTAGACAGTCAGATTATCCGACTTTCGCCGGATATTCACGTATTTGTCGGATAAAGTCAGATTTTCGGTAATTTTGCAGTTTTTTTTACGAATCCGTCGATTTTTTCCAAAAATAATGCAAAATTATTTTTTAAAGTACTGGAGGAAAACTAAGATCACGTGTCTGAAGATGGAGGAGGCTTTTTTGGTCTCCACTTAAATTTGAAAGATTTATTACTGCAAGACCTAATGTAACTTATTGTAAGCCAGGGTAGGACAATAACTTTTTTCCCACATGCCCAATAGGGCAAGTGACCGAATTTTCTACTTTCCCGAGGGGTAAAACTACTTGCCCAAGCCTAAGTCAAACTGAAATCTGCTACTGCAGTTTAGAGAAATAATGACTTGCCCTATTGGGCAGGTCACCGAGAACTTCACCTGCCCGACCGGGTAAACTAGGTGCCCCGGGCAACCGGGCAGTCCTTATTGCCCTACCCTGTAAATTAACGCATGCGAAACGAAATCGTCAAGTGAGCAGAATGCTCGCTTCCCATGCAGGAGGCCGTGGGTTCGATCCCCCGCTGAGTCAAACCAAAATTGTATACCAGTCGCTACCTAGCCTGGCATTCCGCATTACCAGGATAGAGCGAGGAGCAGTGGAATGAGGAATACCAATCGCTTGCGCTTGAAATTTTGTCTGCATAATCAACGAATATACCTTATGTCAGTTCTCAGTCCTTCAAACATCTATTTGAGATTGTGTATTCACTTAGTCTCCGGGATGGCTTAGTTGTTAGGGCACCCGCTTCCAAATCAAAGACTAAGAAAACCGATATTTGTCGCTAGTGTTGTAGTCTGCACTGACCTCTCGGGCAAGGAGCCACATAGACAGGTAGGCGTGGGTAGGATGACGACATCAGGGAGCCTAGGTGGTGTAATGGTGAGCACCCTGGCCCGGAATGGAAGAGATGTGGGTTCGATTACTGCTCTAGGTGCAATATTTCCCATTTTCATTGCCTTAACAACACTAGCTTGTCTGATGCTTGGCATTACTAAGATTGGACAAGGAGTGTAGAATGAGGAAGACAAGTTGTCCGAAATGGAAATTTTCCCTGCATAACCAATGAATGTCATGCTCCTGTCACACCTTACCGGATTGAGCAACGGACATAAACTGGACAAAGAATTGTCTAGTCCGGTGGTGTTCGGTATCAAAATGTATAAAAATGTTGAAATGTTGTGCTATCGCGTCAACGGACACTGGACGAACGACATGAAACAGACATGAAACGGACATGAACGGATAGCCACCGGACGACAAACCAGACGACAAACGGACGGACCGAATGACCGAATTCCGGCAACACCATCAACAGACTCTGCAGGAAGCAAACCGGAGACGTAACGGATGGGTAACGGACATGAACCGGACAAAACGGACTTAAACAGACACCAACCGTACACGTCAGTCCGGTACAGGTTTTGTGGATGTTCACAACTTGCCACCGTACACACCGGACACCACCAGGCAGATAACGGACACGCCAGATGCCAACCGTATATAAAACAGACATTGACCTATTTCACCGGACAGTGTCCGGTTTCTATCTGTTTCCCCAGTCTGGTGATGTGTGACAGGGCCTTAAAACAAAAATTACTAAAAGTAATATTATATAAAGAACTTAAAGAGTTATTGCTTCTATTCGAGGTCTTACAGTACATCATTGGAATGATTGAAGCGTGTGTTCCATCACAATAAGAAAATGAACCGCTCTCCTAAAAAATACAATCCTCATTTTAGCATGGGTTATGCGCATATTTAAGTTTATTTTGTTTTCCCCGACATTCCTTTTGTTAATTTATTAGCTGATATACATTACAAAAATAACATTTCCTTATAAGTTTTTAATAGCAAACATCACGATGTATGTATATATAATGTAAAAATATGTATATATATGTATATAATGTATGTACAGTAAAACCTCTCTAACCCACCACCTCCACAGATCAACCACTCCCCTATATCGATCGCTATATTTGGGTCCCAAAAATACCATTGTAACCATATTCTAACTCCCGAAACTGACCACTTCCCTAAATGGACCAATTAAAGTCGGTCCCAAGGTCGGTCAATTTAGGATGGTTTTACTGTATATATATATATGTAATATAATATATGTATATATCAATATATGTATATAAGTCATAGGCCGTGTTCTACGTATATAATCTGATATAAAAATTATCATCACATTTGTTTCTGATATGTTTAAAGCAATAGTAATATCGATATCACATCTTTTATATTTCACATTTCCATACACCCATGATTAACCAAATTTTCTATACATGTATAAGTATTCACAATCTCTCTCCTATATAAATACATTAAACCTTAAATGTGTTGAGGGGAGTCAGCGCAAAACATGTTGGAAAGCTTCAAGAAGGCGTAGCTTTCTTAATGGACAGTCAGCCTGAATGTACTAACATGCTACATATTATATTACAGGGTTGAAAGATACCCATGATATTTTATATTTGTTGATTAACGTTTAAGCCCCAGTCACACCTACCTGGATCAGGGGCCGGACAAGCCCCGGACCATCATCCGGCATGGTCCATGCCGATGCGGGGTGATCCATGGCTCATCCATGGTGCTTGGTGATCTGGCGTGATCCGTGGCTGGTCTGGCCTCGTCCAGGGTCCACCCCAGATGTTTTAAAATGTTAAAACATCCGGGGCGGTCCGGGGCATTTTGCGATCTGGGCTTGGTCCGGGGTGGTCCAGGTAGTACAGGGGTGGACCAGGAGTAGTCCGTGCCGCGTCCGGCCCAGTTTCGCCACAGATGAGCCACGGTTCAGCTACGGTTTAACGCGGACCACCCCTGGACTTGCCCAGACTAGTCCCAAATTAGCCACAGACCACTCCCGGACTGCCCGGATAAGACCCAGACATGCCGGATCAGCCACGGATCGCCTGGTTTACCACGGATCAGTCCAGGATGAGCCCCGTTTTTGTGTGTATATAGCAGGAGCAAGTCCACTTCCAGTCCGGGACTGATCCGTGACTACTCCGTGGGTACACCGGGTAGTCCGGGGCTGGTCCGGTTAGACCAGGGGCTAGACCGTGTAGGTGTGACTGCGAGACCAAAAACGACCAAAATACGATTTTATCAGGGGCTGTCCGGGACAGTCCGGGTGACTGGTCCGGGGGTGTTCCAGCTAAAAATCCGGGGCTCGTCCGGGTAGGTGTGGCTGGGCCTTAAGCAAAATGCCAAGGAATCAGGATGTATATGACAACAGTTGGTTAGTTTGAATCTCGTTCATATATGACCTGAAATGTAGCTAGAACATAAAAGTATTAAAACCCAAATAAGAAAGTTTTTAGGCATGGACGATAAAATAGTCACACCAAGGATAGTTGAAACCTAACTTCCAGGCATTTTTCCATGATTCCCTGACAATGCTAATCCTATTGGGGGAAAGTCCGCGTTTCCAGGGAAATTCACAATCGGTTTAATAATCTTGAGTTGATTTCCGCGTATTTCGCCGGAGACCACTTTCATCCCTGTATATATATAATTGTATAATTCAAAATGAACCTAAAGCATATTCAATAATTGAATCCTGAATGCATTTAAGTAATGGAATGTAATATATCTAAAACTCTTTCGGCAGCCAGCAGGGACCAGTTTAACCCTTTGAGGACGGGAGCGTCCTGGTGTGCTCCACGGGTTTTGTACGCTTACAGTCCGGCTGCGCCTGAATACACCTGCAATATGCAATCGGGTAGCACTGTATTTCTGATATGATCGACAATTTTATTAGGAAAACATATCTAGAAAAGCAATTCAACTACAGGTGCACCAGGGCTGTAAGCGCGTGGAAATTGCAGGCACACCCGGGCACTTCGACCCTTAAGGGGTTAACCATGACTAACTAAAATGTTGAATGGACCGAGAAGCATATCAGCACTGGTGTGCCACCAGCTTTCTTACGATACCATTAAATTTTAATATAATAAGTGTCGGTGACCCAAATTATGCCTAGTGAAGATCAACGCTGCTTCATTTTGATACCCAACATGTGTTTCAATCAACATGATAATGCTGAACCTATAACAGTTTAAACAAGTAAACAAATAGCATTACAGGTGCACAGTCCGATGATTTTGAGTTTCTGTAAAAATAAAAAATAAAAAAAGCATTAGCTCAATAAAATAGGTTGATCTACCTTACTTTAGTTTGAAGTAACTATTGTTTAAAATGGCTAACTTTGCAGGAGATATTTTAAATGTAAACATGCTAACTTAATTCTGGTGTAGCAGGAAATCACAAACCCTGTAAATTGCAAACCCCCACTTGTGATTTCCTAGGAAATCGCATATCCACCCTGGAAATCACAACCCCCCCCCCCCCCCATACGTTTGGCTGTCTTTATCCTAATGAAAACATCTTTAACTTACAGATTAACTTACAGATCCTCTTCTGGCTGATTTAGGTCCTAATGGGCCTCTAATGCCAGCTCGTTATGGCTTTGCGATAGTCCAGTTCGTAATTCCGACCGGACATGTGCTGAAAGTGGCCTTTATTCACAGATGTTGCTACTGTGGCCATTCTAAAGGCCAGGTAAAGAGGTGCAGCAATATCCTGGTATTATCACTCAGTTTCAGGATCGGTAAAGTAAACAATGTCGTTAGCAAAATGGTCTTTTTAGTTCCAACTTCAGTTAATGCATACAGTAAATAAAACCATTTTAATGTTCCAAATTCTTATTTATCCATTATTTAAACCATTATTTACTAGTGTGTTAGTTGAATATTACAAAATGCTACAAAGCCTGGGTGGTTTGCGATTTTCAGGAGGGGTTTGTGATTTCTTAGGAAATCGCAAACCCCGGGGTGTACAATTTCCAGGGGTTTGGGATTTCCTGCTACACTGGCAAGCATATACGAATTCCGAGACCATAGGCTGGCTTCAGAAGTAACCGGTTCTATTTGTTGTTGTTTGTTGTTGTTTTACGTCCTAGCAACATCTAAGGTCATATCAGGACGGGTACCGACTTGTGACAGTGCACACTCATGGTGACTTTATAGTGCTGTCCCAATGGGAAACCAGGCCGCCGGCACCATGACCTGGTATCCCACTCAGTGACATTATCCTGACACTGAGAACACCAGTCCTTGCCCTGTCCTAATAATGCCGAGCGCCTGGCTAGGAAGCGACAAGTATAAATTTTTACGTCATTGGTTTGACTCGACCAGGGTTCGAACCCACGACACCACAATCTACTAGCACGGGAGACGGATGCTCTAACTCATTCGGCCATCCTGTCTGGTCCGTAACAGGTTCTAATAAATTGACTTAGTATCCACTTTCTAGTGGTATCTAAGTGTGGTGTTCTCTGTGGCAGAGTGGTTAGAGTGTCAGACTCCTAATCTGAAGGTCAGTGGTTCGATTCCCTGGGCCCCCCAACCTCTGCCAATTTGGATTTCCACCGCTGTGTATAACTTACAGCGTCATCAAAGGCCAGTTGCTCTCATACCATGTCTATGTGGTGTGGGAGGTTAAAAATCCCTTGGGTCGGTAAAAGTGTAGGCTCGGGCTTTCTATCGACAAACTGTCTAATGGTGAAAACAAGTCTATTCAGGCTTATCCATAATAGGCAGTATAAATCTTCAAGAAAAAAAAAGAAAAAGAAAAAAAAGACATGTCAGATCAACTCTAGGTCATTGTTTTGGTTTAACAAATTTGATGCTTTCGTCGTATTATGCAGCTTTAAACTTGTAATCCATTAGGATTAGGATGACGTCAATGTGATGCAGTGTGACCAAATGGAAGGTTGTGTCGCCGTAGTTACTGTTCACACGTGACTGAAAACACCTTGCAGATCCGGTTTGATCCAGTCACTCAAACTGAAGGATCTTGCCACTTTTCCAGTTCCTGTTATGATACCAAAAAAAAACACAAAAAAAAAAAACAAGGAGTGACGTCAAATGTGGCAGAACATGATATGAAGAGTGCGTTGTACACATTGCAGGGTCCGTACGGACCCTGGAAAGTCTTGAAAATTGTTCGTCTTGAAAAGTCTTGAACTTCATTTGCCCCATTTCAAGGCCTTGAAAAGCCTTGGAATTTAACCTACTTTGGGTAATTAGTCTTGAAAAGCCTTGAATCCTATTAAACTGTACCCACTGATATAAATTAGTCTAAAATCGCCATTCACCACTGTTTTTTTGTGCGAAATCCAAATGAAAATAATCTTGAATTTCTATATTAAAAAAACAGCCTTGACGGGATGGCCGAATGAGTTGAGCATCTGTCTCCCGTTCTGATAGATCATGGGATCGAACCCTGGTCGAGTCAAACCAATGACTTGAAAATTGATACTTGTCGCTTCCTAGCCAGGTGCTCAGAATTATTAGGATAGGGCAAGAAGCAGTGGAATGAGGAAGACCAATCGTCCACGATTGAAAATTCCCCTGCTTAATCAACTAACCTACCACCAAAAAAAACACCAAAAAAAACCTTTAAATCCATATCTTCACATGTACGGACCCTGACATTGTTCTTCTGTTGTTTTCAAAACTTGGGCCTTCTTCCCACGCTCACGCCATATATGTCACTCTTCCCGCTCACTCTAATAGCTCCCATTTTGGCTTGCGACGAGTGCTGACATCACCATGACGTCACGTGATCACATGAAGGTTGTGTCGTCGTAGTTGTTGTTCCTGTGTTTCGAGCGCGACTCAAACAGATCGCGGATGAGGGCAGCCTTCTCTCGTTCAAGCTGAGCGATCTTGTCGCTCTTCCCACTCACCTCCTGTGCCCAAAGTGTAGATTAAAATTAATAAAAACATGATTCATTTATTCTATGTGTACATACACATATGTATATAATACATAGTAAAACCTCTCTAAATCGACCGACCATTGGAATGACTTTAAACGGTCCATTTAGGGAGGGGGTCGGTTTAGCGAGTTTTTTTTTAAACATTACAATGGTATTGTATGGGAGATCGTTTGGGACCCAAATAAAGCGATCGATATAGGGGAGTGCTTGATCTGTGGAGGTGATTGGTTAGAGAGGTTTTTACCTTACTAGCATGCATAATATATGTAATATATATGTATATATTCATGTGATGTGTAACTCATTATGTGAGTATAAAGGCATAGAAGGGAACTACTTAATTATTATTATGTTATTGTATACTGTTGCTTCTATGTACATCTTCCTGTACCAGTGCGTATTCTGTGGCGCTGCCACTGACTGTTCTCGTCCCTAATGGACGAAGAATTTGTTCCATTTAATATATATATATATATATAGTATAGTTATACGAATCTTACCTGGGTACAGATGATGGATAACTCTTGTTTTCCCGAGGTACAAGCCTCGCGTAATCGTGGACTAGGGAGAAGGAAGCAACATCCGTTTTCAGCAATCTTCACCTAATTATTCAGGATAAAAACGAGCTTAATGATGGAAATCTGATGTTTTCGTTTGGCACAAGCGAACGTAATAATCGTGGTATGGTGTGGCGGGTGGGCCCTAGTCCACGATTACCCGAGGCTTGTACCTCGGGAAAACAAGAGTTATCCATCATCTGTACCCAGGTAAGATTCGTATAACTATACTATTTTACCTCGGTACAATGCCTCGGCTACTCGAGGCCGAGGGAGACCTTTACGTAGCCTCATTTTTATCCTCAATTATCTGATGAACATATTATTGTATCAGTAGTAATATTAAAAGTTTGTGCATCTCACCCGATCTTGTTAGCTGGTGAGTAAGCGGGTTGCCACCCCGCTCGGTTTTTCTAGTCGTTTGTTGTAGTGTTTAGCAAACGACTTGGCCGTCTTCCAGCCGGCGTGTGTCAGGATTCTTCGAACTGAGATTCCTAACTTTCTCGCTTTGGAGACCATCGCTCCTCTTGTAGAGTGCGACGCATAGCGTTCTGTGTCTATGCCGGCTAACTTGAGTATAATAATAGTCCATCTGGCGAGTGTGTCACGTGAGATGGCTTTATGTGGCTTAATAAAGCTCACTAGAAGCTGCTTGGAATTACGTATTCCCTTAGTCTTGGATATTTTTGTCCTAATGGCGGCAACTACACAAAGTTTTCTATCTTGTGGAAAGCTATCTAGATGGATAGAGGAGAGTGGGTCTCCTGTCCTGTTTGACTTTAACAGTATGTCCAAATCAAACGTGGCCTCTTTCTTATCAATATCGAGGCCTTGTAAGGAGAGGGCTACAATTGTCTGTCCTCTGTGTCCTGTTACTAATAATAATAATACTGCTAATTTATAGCCTAACCGTTGGATAGTGAGAAATTTATTTTCAGGCCAGGATTGGAAAAGCTTGAATACTGTAGAAACATCCCAAAACCGACTATATTTCGGCTTTGGGGGGTTTCTTTCATAGATTCCTATCATGATCCAATGAATGACTTCGTGTTTGCCAATGGTTTGTCCTTCTATTCTTGGCACAATAATGGAGAGTGCGCAGCGCGCCGCATTTATGGCCCCATAACCAAGTCCATCATCTTCCAACATGCGCAGGAAGCGGCCTACTTGCGCGACAGTGGGGGCCATCGGTTTAACTTTATGTATTAAACAATATACTCCCCATTTCTTAAGGTAAGTAGTATACATTTTAACAGTTCCTGACCTCCACGCATGGGAAATCAACCTTTCTTGGGTGATTTTATCAAGTCCGTATTTTTGTAAATACGCTCTTAGAAAAGGAATGCCAGTAATGGGGTTGTGGACACGTCCCCGTGGGTTGTCACTTTTCCTTGATGTTGTAGGTTTACTGGCCCTCTTGGGAATCTTAAAAAGTTTTTGGCTTCCCATTCCACTACCGCTCGCCACGGCTGAGTGTTCCAGTCTGGCACTATCAGTACTGCATGGGTTTTGACGAGGCTGATCTTTCTGGCTACCCTGCTGATTAGGCTGAATGGTGGAAAAATATAGTAAAATGCGTTATTCCAAACAAGAGAAAAGGCATCCACTCGCCAAGCGTGTGGTTCTGGGTGCCAGGATACATATTTATCAAGTTTTTTGTTCCTACGTGAGGCAAAAAGGTCTATGTCTGGCAAACCCCATTCATGACAGATTGTTTTAAAAATGTCGGGACTGAGTGACCATTCTAAGTGATCATGGAAATGTCGGCTTTTGTTGTCGGCCAGTGTATTTAGTGTACCTGGGATGTGTGCTACTGTTATCCAAACTTGTTGTTTTTCTGCCCAATCCCAAACGAGTTTTGCGATGGCGTTGCAAGCTGAGGACTTTGTTCCTACCATGTTACGGATGTAGGCCATTGCCGTAGTATTGTCAGTTAACACTTGGATGCTAAGTTTATGTATTTTTACTAAACTTGTAAGACCTAGATAGATGGCTCTTAACTCTAGGACATTTATGTGGTCATCTATTTAGTTATCTAGCCAGCGGCCCCCTGTAGCTTCATTATCTCTCTGGGCACCCCAACCTTCTAGTGATGCATCAGTCGTGACTGTTGTGTTAGGTTCATCCATGCGGATAGGATTATGTGAATTACTTAAATGTTTCATCCACCATTGGATGTTTTCATGTCCTGCCTTAGAAATTGTCATTAGGCATTCAAAATTTCACTTAGCTCTGGTTAGGGCGATATTTTTTTATCTATTTCGAGGGATTTAATGTGTGCCTTTCCGCATAAAACGGCTGGCGCATAAGCCACCATTAATCCGATTAGCACTGCTACTTGCCTTATTTTTGGTCTTTTTATGTTTAAGAGATCCGAAGATGTAGTAGTAAATTTTTCAATTTTGTCTGACGTTAAGGAGATTGTCATTTGTTGTGTATTTATAAAGAACCCTAAGAATTTTAATAGAGATGTAGGTTGTAGAACCGATTTCGTCTCGTGAATGAAAAACCCCAAGTGGGTCAAGGTGTTACATAAATCTTTTATGGCTGAATGGCACTCTTTCTCAGTACGTGCTACAATAAATGAATCATCAATATAAGGGAACATGACATGGCCATTTTTGGCCATTTCAGCAAATACGGGTTTTAATAACATTGTAAATAAACGTGGGGCACAGGCTAGACCATTTGGCAAACATGTAAATTGGTATAGTTGGCCTTGCCAAATAAACCTAAGAAATTTCCTATGCGACTCATAGATTGGTATAGTATAATAGGCGTCTTTCAGGTCTACACTTGCAAGCCACGCTCCCGGCATTACTAGGTCACGGGCTGTCTGTAAAGAGAACATTTTGAAATGTTTATACTCGACTAATGTATTTAGAATAGTTAAGTCAAGGATCATCCTAATGTCCCCATTAGGTTTGGGTCTTGAGAATATATTTGAAATATATTCTCCTTCTGTGTGTTGAACAGTAGTAATAATACCCTTAGTTGTAAATTTGGTTACTTCTAGATCTAAGGCCAGTTTTTCGTCTAGTGTTAAGCGGTAGGGGAAAGGAACTTTATTTTGTATTGGGGTTTCTATAAATGGAATGAAGACCCCTCTAACAATATCTAGGACTGTCTGATCTTGTGTGAGTTGTTCCCACTGTCTAATATGGTTAGATACATTCCCTGCACAAAAGAGGCTTACACTGGGTTGTATTGTAGGCTCTATTTGTTCGCTGGCTTGGGAAACTGCCAAGTGGGTCAAGGTGTTACATAAATCTTTTATGGCTGAATGGCACTCTTTCTCAGTACGTGCTACAATAAATGAATCATCAATATAAGGGAACATGACATGGCCATTTTTGGCCATTTCAGCAAATACGGGTTTTAATAACATTGTAAATAAACGTGGGGCACAGGCTAGACCATTTGGCAAACATGTAAATTGGTATAGTTGGCCTTGCCAAATAAACCTAAGAAATTTCCTATGCGACTCATAGATTGGTATAGTATAATAGGCGTCTTTCAGGTCTACACTTGCAAGCCACGCTCCCGGCATTACTAGGTCACGGGCTGTCTGTAAAGAGAACATTTTGAAATGTTTATACTCGACTAATGTATTTAGAATAGTTAAGTCGAGGATCATCCTAATGTCCCCATTAGGTTTGGGTCTTGAGAATATATTTGAAATATATTCTCCTTCTGTGTGTTGAACAGTAGTAATAATACCCTTAGTTGTAAATTTGGTTACTTCTAGATCTAAGGCCAGTTTTTCGTCTAGTGTTAAGCGGTAGGGGAAAGGAACTTTATTTTGTATTGGGGTTTCTATGAATGGAATGAAGACCCCTCTAACAATATCTAGGACTGTCTGATCTTGTGTGAGTTGTTCCCACTGTCTAATATGGTTAGATACATTCCCTGCACAAAAGAGGCTTACACTGGGTTGTATTGTAGGCTCTATTTGTTCGCTGGCTTGGGAAACTGCTTCTGGGGGTTTTCCCTCCTGAAGGGGCGGTTGCCGTCGTTCCAGCCGTACTAGTTCCGCTGGCCTCTCCCTCTCGGCTGGTATTGGTTCCAGTTCCCGAATCGGTTCGCTGAGAAGCCAGTCCTGCGCCCCCGAAAATCCGATCTGGATTTCTTGAATTTTGAGGTGTTAGTGTCCTTCTTACTGTCGAGGTGCTTGGACTGCTTGGCGGCTGTTTTGACCTGTTTGAACAGGTATTGGAGTTGACCCCCAAACATCTTACTGTTGTCCAGTGGCTTTCCTTTTATCGGTTTTGGGGCCAGGAAGAGTGTATACTCCTTGCCATCATTGTCCACAACCTTTTTTGAACGTGCCACCTCTTTACCTGCATCGGTTGTGACTGATTTGAATACATTCTCGAACCTGCGGTACGAGAGAAAGTTGCTAGTAGCCGTCAGAGCCGCGATGGCTGCGTTCATATCAGGGGTAACCGTCGTAAACTTATTACCCACCATCATGCGGTTAGCAACTGGCATGATGGCTGAAAGGGCTACTAGCACTCCTTTGTGCACTGTGTGCAAGCAAGATTAAAATTTCTTGCGGTCCTCACTCATTTTGACGTCGTCGTCCATTTCTTTGATGGTCGCCTGAGGAATACCTTTTATGCCAGTGTATTGTTCGGCCAGTTTCGTGAGTGTTTCTGCAGGTTTAAAGGCATCGAAATGGCCCTTCAGGTTTTTGCGCATTAACGAACAGGTGTTAATGCGTTTTTTCTTGTCACCCCGGATCTTTTTGGCCACTTTCTCGGTGATATTCGCGAATGTGCCTGGGTGCGGGTCGTCAGACTCCGAATCGGTTGTCGTTGAGTCGTTGGACGAGTCTGATGAGGAAGATTTAGCCTTCTTTTTCTTCTTGGACTTAGACTTCTTCTCAGTCCTTTTAACCTTCCTTGTTTTGTTGCGGGCTTGGTAGTAGTCGTCTCCTTCGGACGAAAACTTTTTATGTCGCCGCTTCTTTCCGATGACGATCTCTGAATCCGTTGTTTGGGGTTCAGATAAGTCCTCCCAATCCGATTGGTCGGAAGGTGAGCCCATTTAGTGGGCGTTTTAGGCGGCGGTGTTGGGAGCAGCTGCTGCAGCTGCTCGCGAATGAGGCGGACCATCTGCTCGTTGGAATCCGGTTGGGAAGGCCCTGCCTCCGGGGAGCGGTCACGTGACGTGCCCGATGGGCAACCAGGGGTCGCGTCCCCCTCGCTTAGCGTGTGTGGAGCACCTTTACTACCCCGCTTCGCGGCCATCTTGAGTCGTCTGAAAAAAACAAAGAAAAGGTTTTTAGCACAAACTCAAGGAATAACTGAACCAGTGGAACAGTGTTAGAGGGGAATTATCCCTTATAGGGTAATAAAACTGTAACCCAGGCGTGAGTAAGCTAAGGTATAACGAAAGTGTAACGGTCGGAGAACCGAACCGAAACCAATCGCGGGGTAGGGACCAGTCTACTGTCCCATCCACACTCTCTGTATCATAGACTTCTCCCTCCTGTGGCTTCAACGCCAACAAGTTGGAGAAAATATTATGACACTCGGAGGTACGCCTCAGAAAAAACTAACATGACGACGAAATGGCTCCAGCCAACATGTCTCTCCGTTGGGCAACGGGCGGCAAAATAAAGCTATCTAAGCGACGAAATGACTCCTGTCAACATGTCTCTCCGTTCGGCAACGGGCGGCAAAAACAAAAAGGATGCCTCAAACTACGGCACCGGATAAACACAACGCTTGTAATTTCTACTTATTGAGAGTAAGCTTTATCTTAAAAAGCCAATAAGCGTGTGCTAAAAGCATTCATAATCAAGTATGACAGTTTCTGCTCCGGTACTTACAGTAGAGACTGAGTAATCTGTGGTAAAAACTGCTGAGGTGCTCGTAACGTTCCTCCAGTTATGAGCGGAATATGCTAATTGCTGAACCCGGATGTTGCTTCCTTCTCCCTCGGCCTCGAGTAGCCGAGGCGGTGTACCGAGGTAAAATATATATATATATGTAAGATGGGCACGAAGCAAACTCGGATGGTAGATATATTTATTTCAGCATTAAATAGTGTGTATATAAATAATCTGGCCGGGCCAAAGTGCCCTACTGGTAAAAGATAAAAGAAAAATAAAAGCGAATGGAAGTATGTGCTGCAGTGGCGGCTGAAGCGAACTAGCGCGAACCGCAGCTCTGGTTTGTATATATAGTCCACCTGGCGCCCCAAGCGGGCCGTCCACGCCTAGCAGACGAGTGTCCGCGCAACGCACGAGAGGAGCAGTGCGAATCTTACACTCGCATATGCGCTGGCCTATATACGTGGCTATATAACAGAATTCAATAGGTTTTAATCAAATTGGACTATTGCTGGCGAGCGATGAAAACAAGTGTTAACACACTTATCCGTTATGAGCAGGGTAAATAAATTCATCACAAAAAAAAATAAAACCAAGAAGGGTCATATGGGATGAATGACCCTAATAATTACAACTTAACTACAATGGCCCTCAGCTTGGATTGGGCCCCAAATAACTTACAGCAAATAAATTGTTCCAAGATATATCAACCAGGGCCGCGTTCAGGGTACGTCTCGGAGACGTCTCGGCGATGCTTTTTGGCCTATTTGCGTTCAGGGTGCGTCTCGGCGACGCCTCCCTTTTCAATCAGGAGACAAAAAGCGCCTCGAAAATGGCCGCCGTATCCAGTAGTTTCAGCCTATCACAGCGCAGCATTTCCATTGCAAATGGCCGCCGCCTATGGGCGCGGCCATTTTCGAGACAATAAACTGCCTTTGCCGTTCAGACAAGCGTGACGTCAGGCCCGTCGCCGAGGTGCCTGCGAGTCGGAGCCTGAACGCGGCCCAGGACTAATCATGTTCGATCATGATAATTTAGATTAAATTATTTCTATGAACACAAGACAAATGATCACATACGTTTGTAGTGGACTATCTCTCTGGCTGGCAATAATGCCCACCCTATTTATAAATGCACAATCCTGTGACCGCTTAGCCTCTTGCACACTAGATAAAGGAGTCACCCAGTACTGACAGTACACAGGTGAATACCAACCCTATATAAAAACAGTCGAAAAAGCCGGTCAATGAAATGAGAGCCTAATTTCACAATGTAAGAAGCAACAATTATTCTTTATTATGTCTTATTATTAGCCCGCTACCTTTGAGTTGAAAAATATAATATAATATCTAGTTTAATAAGATTTAAAAGTGAAATCGACGGCGTTCTATGGCAGCCATCTTGTCTTTTTGCATTCTCTCCCATTTCACCAATTCTGTGCCTATATAAGTATCCATTTGATACTGGAGGCAGACATTCTACTCCCTGTTCCATACTAAAGCTATTTTCGCCCGTATTTAGACTACGTTGTCGTTCACCCGTGTACTACAATTACCGGGTGAATCTTTTATCTACTTGCACACCTGCCACCTGTTCTATATACTACCCAAGCTGACCATTGCACCTCTATTACTACAGTTCTAGATGCATTCCAGGCAGCTCCACCAGTATCAACCAACACCTAGAATTTTCCTAGAATAATATTCGCATAAGATACCTCATACGACACATAAAGTTGGTTTGGTCATGTTACTGCCGCTTTAATAAATATTGAAAAAGACATTTATTGCTACCGCTTTGTAGAATGTCGTGAGGATTCTCTTATTAATTGAAAGCCGATGCGCGAACGGGTACATACCTGGGTTAGGAGCCTGTTCTGACCTTTCAACATGGCGACTATGTTGCTCGTCTCAGTGTTCTCTGACCTTTGACCTCGCTGCGGACTCAATGCAAGGTTCATATGCAATGGGAAGCCCTGCAAAAATACTGCGGGTATAAGTAAACACCAAGCCAGTGTTTGTACAGAGTCGGATTATCCGACTTTTGTTAGATATTCACATATTTGTCAGATTTGATATAATTTGGAATTAATTTTGGATGAATCCGTCGGATTTTGCTTACATTTTTTGTTCAAAACTTAACTTGAATGTCATAAATTCTTTGAAATGCTAACGAAATAAGTTACTTTATTCGAAATATATATTGTTAATCGTCTGACAGTTTTGTACTAAGTTCTGGAGGAAAACTAAGATTTTGCTTGCACAAAGGTAGGATTTTTATTTCTGCCTTGGTACAAACACTGCCAAGTAAAGCACTAGATCATCACCCCAGCCTGAACAATGCTTTCAAGATTTCGCTCTTTATTTATCATGCACAGTATTCAAATTTTTTTTTTTTATTATAAAAGGAGCTACATGTCAAACTAAACCATTGTAGAAAATGGCAACTTCTACATGTTCAACTCAAACTTGAGAATGTGACCCAGTTTATCACTTGCTCTCTGACCCTGTAGCATCAATAAAAAGCTACTGGTACAGGAAATACTGCCATCAGTATCACTATCAAGTATCATGGTGCAGCCACGGTTACTAATAAAGATCTTTAAATTAAACAAAATAAACTAGAACTGGAGCTGCAGCTTTACATCCCCTTGTTCAAGGAATCAAACTACAGTAAAACCTCTCTAACCGACCACCTCCACAGATTGACCGTCCCCTATATTGATCACTTTATTTGGGCCCCAAACGATCACCCATACAATACCATTGTAACGATAAAAAAAAAATCCCTAAACCGACCACCTCCCTAAATGGACCATTCAAAGTCGGTCCCATGGTCAGTCGATTTAGAGAGGTTTGACTGTATTAGGTACTTAAATCCTGAAAAAAGATTATTTCCTGAATTTGGATTTTTGTTGTCAGGAGCTAGCCTCAAGGTCTAGCTCGTTTACGGGAACAAGAAAGAGCCAGAAATCTTGGCCCTCGGCTCGTCTAGTCTGAAACACCCACATATAGACTTTTACTCTGGAGCATGCGCAGTGAGCTACTTTTCAGTTCTTCTACTGCCATCTGAGGGCAGGTTGGTCGTGGAAATCCACTATGAGACCTTTTCCACCGAGCATGCTGCACAGTGAGCTGCTACCCAGAACATTAGTTCTTACCACTGCCACCAGAGGGTGGGTTGGTGTTGGAAATCCTTTATATAAGACCTTTTCCACAGTGCATGCTGCTGTCAGCCGTTACCAACATAAGTTCTTCCATTGCTGTCAAAGGGCAGGTTGGTGTTGGAAATCCTTTATATAAGACCTTTTCCACAGAGCATGCTGCTGTCAGCCGTTACCAACATAAGTTCTTCCATTGCTGTCAAAGGGCAGGTTGGTGGTGGAAATCCTTTATATAAGACCTTTTCCACAGAGCATGCTGCTGTCAGCCGTTACCAACATAAGTTCTTCCATTGCTGTCAAAGGGCAGGTTGGTGGTGGAAATCCTTTATATAAGACCTTTTCCACAGAGCATGCTGCTGTCAGCCGTTACCAACATAAGTTCTTCCATTGCTGTCAAAGGGCAGGTTGGTGGTGGAAATCCTTTATATAAGACCTTTTCCACAGAGCATGCTGCTGTCAGCCGTTACCAACATAAGTTCTTCCATTGCTGTCAAAGGGCAGGTTGGTGGTGGAAATCCTTTATAAAAGACCTTTTCCACAGAGCATGCTGCTGTCAGCCGTTACCAACATAAGTTCTTCCATTGCTGTCAAAGGGCAGGTTGGTGGTGGAAATCCTTTATACAAGACATTTTCCACTGAGCATGTTGAACAGTGTGCTGCTGAACACATTAGGACCAGAGGGTTAGTTGTTGGTGGAAACCAGGGCCTTTATGTCTCAAAGAGCCGATAGAGAACACCCTCCCATCACCAACCATCACTGGCTGTCTGAGCGAACTGCATCATGGAGTTGAACTCACCTTCTCTGAGCTGTCGACGAGTGCCTTCAGCTGCTGGTTAACCTCAGAAATGCGCACGCGCTGGAAGTTCATCCGCTCTTGATGCGCTTCCACAGTGTAGTCCTTTAAACGGAGACAACAGCATTGTAGTGAGTCAACAGCCACCCTATAGGCAACAACAATCCTGCAATGCTGGGCTGTAACCAAGTTGATTGCAGCCAAACCAGTCAGGCGCATGCTGTCTGGTCTTGTCTGTGCGATAGGCTATCATTATTGTCAAGGGGGTGATGAAAATGGGAAATATTGCGCCTAGAGCAGGAATCGAACCCATATCTCTTGCATTCCTGGCTAGTGTGCTAACCATTACACCACCTAGGCTCCTATCCACGGTCACCTGTCTATGTGTCTCCTTGCCTAAGAGGTCAGTGTAGACCACTACACTATCAACTAATAACGTGCTTAGAAAAAAAGGGTGTAAAAAATGTTACGAAGGAAAGTTGTAAAACAATTAATTACCCAAAGAAGAACATTTTGTATTATTCTGACTTATTTCACTATTTTAGTGATAACCCCTTGGGCCCAAATGTGCTCTAGCAGGTGGGTGGAAGAACGCCATAGCCCAGAGCATTGCAAAAATATGGGTCAAACAGTATGGTAGTAATCATGTAAAACATTACATGATCGAGTGAAACACAGTCTAAGTATGATTATGCAAACTTGTTATGGGATTGGTTGAAACACAGTCTATGAATGGTTACACAAAGTGTTCTGTGATTGGTTGAAATACAGTCTATGCATGGTTACACAGAGTGTTATGGGATTGGTTGAAATACAGTCTATGCATGGTTACACAGAGTGTTATGGGATTGGTTGAAATACAGTCTATGCATGGTTACACAAAATTGTATGGGATTGGTTGAAATGCAGTCTATGTATGGTTACACAAAGTGTTATGGGATTGGTTGAAATACAGTCTATGCATGGTTACACAAAGTGTTATGGGATTGGTTAAAATACAGTATATGCATGGTTACACAATGTTTTATGGGATTGGTTTAAATACAGTATATGTATGGTTACATAATGTGTTATGGGATTAGTTGAAATACAGTCTATGCATGGTTACACAAAATGTTATGGGATTGGTTAAAATACAGTATATGCATGGTTACTCAAGGTGTTATGGGATTGGTTGAAACACAGTATATGCATGGTTACACAAAGTGTTATGGGATTGGTTGAAATACAGTCTATGCATGGTTACACAAAGTGTTATGGGATTGGTTGAAATACAGTATATGTATGGTTACATAATGTGTTATGGGATTAGTTGAAATACAGTCTATGCATGGTTACACAACATGTGATGGGATTGGTTGAAATACAGTCTATGCATGGTTACACAACATGTGATGGGATTGGTTGAAATACAGTCTATGCATGGTTACACAACATGTGATGGGATTGGTTGAAATACAGTCTATGCATGGTTACACAACATGTGATGGGATTGGTTAAAATTACATAATGTGTTATGGGATTAGTTGAAATACAGTCTATGCATGGTTACACAACATGTGATGGGATTGGTTGAAATACAGTCAATGCATGGTTACACAACATGTGATGGGATTGGTTAAAATACAGTATATGCATGGTTACACAACCATGCATGGTTACACAAGGTGTTATGGGATTGGTTGAAACACAGTATATGCATGGTTACACAGATGTTATGGGATTGGTTGAAATACAGTCTATGCATGGTTACACAATGTGTTATGGGATTGGTTTAAATACAGTATATGTATGGTTACATAATGTGTTATGGGATTAGTTGAAATACAGTCTATGCATGGTTACACAACATGTGATGGGATTGGTTGAAATACAGTCTATGCATGGTTACACAACATGTGATGGGATTGGTTGAAATACAGTCTATGTATGGTTACACAAAGTAATGTGGCGGGTACTCACATTATGTCCAGTGGTCTTGCCGACATACTTCTGCTTGTCCTGCACACTGCGTATCTGCGTCAGGTACCAGTCGCGTGCACGTTCCACTGCCTCCAGCCCCTGGAGTAGCGCGTCCTTCTCCTGCTCCAGTTGCTTCATACGCTTGATCTAAAGACAAAAGCAGAACATCTCTTTATTGGCTTTTGTTATTTCAAATGACTGTCGCTGCCATGTCTTGAAAAAAACTCAATCATCAGTCTAGTCTGAAACATCAATATAGCGTCTCATTTAAAACAAAAATATTGTTGGGGTACATTCGTTGATTAAGCAGGGGAAATTTCAAGTGCAGACAATTGATCTTCCTCATTCCACATGGTTCGAAAGACCAAAGCCGGGTAGCTGCTGCGGCAGTGGGGGGAAAAATTTGGTGTACGTTTGCCCAATCAGAGCTCGATTTTCACTGCAGAAGCCCGAGCACTCCTCGCGTTGGAGTGTATCGAGGTATCCAACCACACTAACTATGTTATATACAGTGATTCGTTCTCTTGCCTCCTGGCTGTTGCTGGACTGAAAACGAATCACCCTATTCTAGCAACGGTACAATTATAAAATTAACCAACTGACAACGGATGGGTATGACATCCACCTGTGCTGGGTGCCTGGCCATGCCGGCATACAAGGAAACGAACGAGCTGATCGGGCTGTGAAGAAGGCCCTGAACTGTGATCTTGAACCGTGTCTGATCCCTCACTCTGATCTGAAACCACTAATAGCCACCCACATAAAATCCAAATGGCAACATGAGTGAGATGAAAACATTAATAAACTTAAAGAAATTGAACCATCTGTGGGAAAGCCACCACAGACTCATGCGGGAGGTCGACGGGACCAAGCGGTCCTTAGCCGCTGCCGTATTGGCCACTCGTGGCTTACACATGCTTTTCTGCTCAAGGGGGAACCTCCCCCTGAATGTATTGGGTGTCAGTCCGCGCTGACACTCAAACACATTTAACTAAGTTGCGTTGATTTTTTGGCCCTACGCCAACAGTTCTACACTGCAGACAGTATGCATGACCTTTTTATTAAGGTAAAACAGGAAAACATTTTAGCCTTTTTGAGGGCAGCTGGGAGTGTACCACCTCATATAGTTTACTAAATAGATTCTATCAATTATTAATAAAACTTGTCTTTTTCTATGGGAATTTGTTTCCCTTGACCACAAATATATGAGTGTGAGCTTTCTAATTTAATGAGTGTCTATTGGCACATAATTGATTGTTTGCTTTTACATGTAAAAAACCAGACGGGGTGGCCGAGTGGGTTGGAGCGTCCGTCTCCCGTGCTGGTAGATCGTGGGTTCGAGTCCCGGTCGAGTCAAACCAATTACTTTAAAATTGATACTTGTCGCTTCCTAGCCAGGCGCTCGGCATTATTAGGATAGGGCAAGGACTGGTGTGCTCAGTGTCAGGATAATGTGACTGAGTGGGATATCAGGTCATGGTGCCGGCAGCCTGGTTTCCCAGTGGGACAGCACTATAAAGTCGCCATGAGTGCGGACTGTCACAAGTCGGTACCCGTCCTGATATGACCTTAGATGTTGCTAGGACGTAAAACAACAACAAACAAACATACATGTAAAAGTGATGGTCTGAACAAAAAACAAACATTTCTCGCCGTGAATATGGCCTATGCTGCCGACATGGCGTAAAGCAACCACCAATCAATCAATCAAACCTCATTCCACTGCTCCTTTCCCTATCCGAGTAATGCTGAATGCTACTCAGTAACGACAAGTATAAACTTTTACGTGATTGGTTTGACTTGGCCAGAGTTCAAATCCAATGACCTACCAAAACAGGAGGTGGGCACTCAACTCATCCAGCCACCCCGTCTGTATTATATTATGATTGATTGTTATTTCAGCCATATTCACAGTACGGGGTTAATCTTTTTATCTAAACTCTCACCTGTGCAGACATATTGGGAGTGTACGCAGCCATGTTGCGCAGCGTGTACTGTGGGGAGTAGCGGGTGATGGAAGACACAGTGTGCTGACAATCTGTGGAAACCCTAGTGTGAGAGCAAGCAGGGTCACCAGTAGCTCCTCTAGTGTTACCAGGAGGACTGATCGAAATCCTGGGATCAGGGCTAATGGAAAAAACCCTAGATTCAGGGAGTCTGCCAGAACCCTTCGCATCAAGGTAATTCGTAGAAATACAAGTATCGAAGAAAATGGTTGAACTTCTAGATTCAGGATGATTGATAAAACCCCAAGTATCAGGCTGACCGGTAGAACTGCTAGTGCCAGAGTTATTGATGGCAACTGTTGCATCTAGGTAACTGATCAAACCCCTGAGGTAGGGACGATTGATTGCACCCCTAGTATCGGGGAACGCGGTGGAGCCCCTAATATTTGGGTGATTGGTGACAAACTCAAAATCCGGGTGATTGGTAGAACGGGTAGGGTGATTGGTTGTACCTCTAGTATTGGGGCGACTGGTAGAACCCAGGGTAATAGGGCTATTGATGGCAACTGTAGTATCTGGATAGCTGGTAGAAGAAGCCCTAGTTTCAGGACAATTGTTGTCAGCTGTGCTATTGGGGTAACTAGTCAAACTCCTAGATTGACTGGTGATGCAGTGTTTGCTGATTCCATTGGACAGACAATATCCACTGGTTCCACTGGGGAGGTCGTGTTTGCTGGTTCTGTTATGTTCACCGGTTCTACTGGAAAGGCAGTGTTCGATGGTTCCATTAGGGAGCCAATTTTCGCTGGTTCCACCGGTAAGGTGATGTTTGCTGGTTCCACCAGTGAGGCAATATTCACTGGTTCCACCAGTGAGGCGATGTTCACCGGTTCTATTGGAGAGGCAGTGTTCGCTGGTTCCACCGCTACAGAAATGTTTGCTGGTTCCACTGGTAAGGCGATGTTCACTGGTTCCACCAGTAAGGCGATGTTCGCTGTTTCCACCGGTAATGCGATGTTCACTGGTTCCACCAGTAATGCGATGTTCGCTGGTTCCACCAGTAGAGCGATGTTTGCTGGTTCCACCGGTAAGATGACAACCACTGGCTCCATTAGTGAGGCGATATTCACTGGTTCCGCTAGTGTCAGAGTGGTGCATGGCAATGCCAGTGATCGCGTGACCTAGCCCACCATTTGTCACAGCCTGGTTCTCCCTGCTCCTGCTCCTACTCCTCCTCCAGTAGTGGACATTGTCCTGTGCCCCCTGGACACCTGCCAGGTCCTGACGCCCCTCAGTGTCCATGTCTTGGTCACCAGGTCACCCAGCCCCCTGCGTTATAGACTACACTGCATCATGTCGGGTCCTATACCTGTTCCCCGACAATACCTAGGCCGACGTGCACCTACGTCAGTGCAACGCAACCGGATCTCCACCACTGTTAACATTCAGCGCATCCTACACTGCATCGTCACCCCTCCCCAGCCACCCCCCTTCTCCCCCCCCCCACCCCCTCCCCCACCCCCACCCAATACATGTCTTCTTACCCATGTGGTGCCTTTCACCAGCAAATATTAACTATATACCGCCAAATACGTGTAAACAAACTTAAAGTTGCATAGTCCGATGATTTTGAGTTTCGGTTATTTTCTGAGATAAATATATATATATATTAGGCGGATCGCTATAAGTATAATCTACCTTACTTTAGTTTGAAGTAACTTTTATTATATTTTACTTTAGAGATATTTTAAATGCAAACATGCAAAATTAATTTTGGCATGCATGCCAAAACTCTGACAGCATAGCTCTTCTGCAGTACCAGGATCTATTAAATTGACTCAGTATTCCTTTCTATGTGGTGACAAATGCTTAATAAGTGCACCAGTATCTAAGTTAGATATGTTGGATCAAATCTAGTTAATTGTTTGGGTTTTGACAATTTTATGTTGTTATCAGACTATGCAGCTTTAAACTTTAGTTAAAGTTATTTTCCCTAGTCCACTTCCAAATAAATGCATATATTTACAGTTTGGTACCATTTAAAATCCACCTCGACATGTTGGACAACGTTCAGAGTAAGACACATATGGGCACACCGACTATGATCTAACAATTCCGGTTTGGCTAAAATGATCAGGGAATTATTAGTAAGCGAGGATAACATTCCTTACATATTGCTCTACATCGGAAGGCCTTTGCGGTGGGTTTACTAAACAGCACACCGATGAATCCTGCCAAAATTAGGGGTAATTTTTTTTAAAACATCTTCAGTCAAAACTTTCATCATGGAAAATATTATTGGAATCAATAACATCAGTTAAACAGATTTGCTTAATCTAATTCAAATAATTAAATCTGAGGAAGAAGACAATTTTGCGAATTTGTCAATTTGATGTAGTGAATGGTTTGTTCTGCACATTGAATTTGGATTTGAAGGGACATGACCCAGAAAACTGCCACGATCATTTCGATGTTGATAATAAGAACCGCTAGGCATATATATTAATAAAGCAGTTATTTTCTGATATGGGGTTTGAAGCCGAGGCGTCGGGGAGGTGTATTACATACATAAAATGATATATATATATGTATATAAAGTCTGTTCACCTCCCCCTCTATTTGAATAAAAATTCCAGTGCGCGAGTGACATTATTCGCGGCACTGGGGAGGTGGCGCCAGCTGTCCCACCCAGGGGAGGGGCCACCCATAAAGTAGTACACAGAATCAGGGTGGCCAGTAGGGGATATTCCCTTACGTGTCTCTATACTCGCATAAGTTTTATACATCACATGTATATATATATATATATATATATATATATACATATATGGGATATATAATTTATTACTATGAGTATAAAGGGGCGGAGCTATATTCCTATATCCTGCAGGATCCTAGCATTTAATGCTGCCTTTATTATTAACCCACAATATATTATTGGTATATTCGCTGCGGGCCGTTTTCCGGCTGCGCTATCCTGGCGCCCCACCATGTTGTCATATGCCAGTCAGCGCTTGTTCGGTGCACATCGGCGCCAGTTAAAATTGATTATCTGGGCTGTTAACCCTTCGGCGCCAGTTAAAGAGAGAAGTTAAACAGACACAGTCAACGAGCTACCTGTGTTATTTGATATATTTGTCGTCCGGGACAGCGGACGACTACAGGGGAGGACCAATAGTGGAGGAACGATCGACGGACTATCGATTCGACGATGTGGATGTCGATTTCAACTCGGAAAAGTGCGGAAAAGTCGACAAGGCGGACGGTATCGTAAAAACATTTTCATTTCTCGACTATGAGAATATTATTCATCTGTGTCGAGTTCTGTGTGTGTCGATCAGCAAGAGTTGGTTTGGTATCAATGTCGACCAACCGCAGTACGGAACGATCGCAAAAACTGAGGATACCGTAAAAATAATTTGAATCTCGACCGTTAGGAAAATACTTCACGTGTGTCGATTTCATTCAATCTGACCGACTTGTATCGATCGCCAATGACGGATTTCAAATGTCCATGGAGGAACGACAGACCAATCTGACGGTTTCGTAAAAACATTTTGAATTTTCGACGGTTGAGAGAAAATTACTTCATGTGTGTCTTCTATGGCAGTGTGTCTGCGAAATTTGTCAACTTCGCAGACACAGTCAACGAGCTACCTGTGTTTTCTGCTATATTGTTCTCTGATATAGTGACGACTACAAAGAAGGACTACTAGTGGAGGAATGATCGACGTACTATCGATTCGACTACGTGATGTCGATTTCAACTCGCCAAATCGCGGAAGAGTCGACACGGGGGACGGTATCGTAAAAACATTTTCATTTCTCGACTATGAGAATATTATTTCATCTGTGTCGAGTTCTGTGTGTGTCGATCAGCAAGAGTTGGTTTGGTATCGATGTCGACCAACCGCAGTACGGAACGATCGCAAAAACTGAAGATACCGTAAAGCTAATTTGAATCTCGGCCGTTAGAAAAATACTTCACGTGTGTCGATTTCATTCAACTGACCGCCTTGTAGCGATCGCCAATGATGGGCTTCTGAGTCGATTTCAATGTCCATGGAGGAACGACAGACAAATCTGACGGTATCGTGAAAACATTTTGAATTTTCGACGCTAGAGAGAAAATTACTTCATGCGTGTCGATGTCATTGTGTCGATCGGCGGTTCGGGTGTAGTCGCTAACTCGACGGAATGCAAGCGTTGGAGGGGAGGAGGGTCGTATCGATCGTCGACTATAAAATCGATCGACTATATTTCTACAGACTTGTGGAAAAAATATAGAAATAAATAAATAAATAAATAAACAAATAAATAAAATAGCAAATCTTATGCTGCATTGACATTACAGGTAAAAATACTGAAGTAATCTAACATCAGTGTTTAGGTCGATTTTACACTAACTGATTAGAGGCTTTACAGTAAGAAACAGCTGTCTGCAATATGTGGGCCATGGTACTGTAAATGAAGACCATGGGTCAAGATATAACACACCTGGTACTTTTGGCTGCCATAGCCTAGCTGAAAAAGCGCAGCGCCAAGAGTCAAGATCAAGTGAGACCCATGTGTGCCGAACATCAGCGCGTGGGAATGCGATACCATTAGGACACAGTTTGTGCTCTGCAACTATACATAGAAAGTTTATAGAAAGAAGCCCGATCGATTAAAGGGACTATGACTATAGACTTCTGCGCAGTGTGTGGTTCGAGTCACGACGGAGTCGAAGTAGGCTACTGCAGTAAGAAGGAGAGGACAGCGGAACCAACGCACAGAACTACACGAAGCAGTGCCGCTAAGATGTCAAGGTCGGCGACGGGGGAGCCAGAGCCGGAACCTGCTTCGGACAAGTTGACTCTGGAGGAACAACGAGACTCGGTGCGGCGAGAGTTGGAAGAACTAAAAATGGAGGATGAGCTAAGGGAGCTAACAGATGAACGGGACCGTCTCCTAGCGGCACGGGAGACGAAAAGGAGGCGCGGTGAAAAGGCTGCGACAAATTCGCCTCAACGTCGGGAAGATAGCCCAGTTGGGGCAAGATGCAAGATGCCGGCCAACGACCAACCGTTGGCCGCCGGTACGACGGAGTCAGGCTATTCAAACTACGGACGCTCAAGGAATAGATCGAGGGAGCGGCGGCACCGACATCGACATTCGTCCAGCAGTTCGTCGGTGGATAGTGTGGATCGAAAACTTAGAAGTAAGTGGTCCCTGAAGCGACATGTCGAGTCAAAAAAAGATGTTAAGAAACTGAACTGTGAAGAAATTATCTGCGCTACCGCTGCCTGGGTGTTAGAAATCCCGGAGATGTCTATCCAGGACCACCGGGCAATGTGGGAACACATATATTTCCTCTCACACCGCGCCCGCTATGGTGAATATCAAGATAGGGCGCATGCGGACTATGACTTGTGCATCCGTAAGTGGGCGGTGAAACGGGGGTTTGAGGCATTCTCCAGCGCCCATATGGGAAAAAGCGTGCTTCATTATGGCCCGGACAATATAAAAAAGAAGCAGCCAGTTCTTCGGAATTACAGCGAGGGGAAGCAAGGCAGTCGAGGTAGCAAGCCGAACACGGCTTGCTATGCCTGGAACAGCGAGCGGGGCTGCAGCAGGAAGGAGACGGAGTGCAGGTATGAACACAAGTGTTCAAAGTGTGGCGCAAGGGGCCACAAGAGAGTCACTTGTAAGGATTGACCTACTGGAACATTGGAGCACCTGCCTGATCGCACACCCGTGTCCGACCCAACAGTCGTCACGAGTGGACAGGGTCCTGTTGGTGTGGGGAGCACGCCACAACTAGTGAGGCAGGTGGAGACTACGGGAGCTTCAATATGGGATGTTGATTAACATCAGGCAATATTGTACACGTCAACCATTGACAACAGCTCACAACGCGCGAATGGGAGAAGGAACATGCAACCAGTCACAACGCGGGAGATAGGTCAGGGGAATATTTACCCTACATTGGAGCAATGCGCAGGGAGGAGCAGCAGTGAGATACGGGGTGGGGATGTGCAATTGGAGGACGAGGCCTAGCAGGGAGTATCTCGGGTGACACCACAGGGATTGGAACACCCACCCGTAAAAAACAAACCTGGATTGTGTGAACAGCTGACCGGAGTGTCTGCCGCGATAGCACGGGCAGGCTACGAGGACCTATTAAGAGTGCATTGTGATAGCGATAAACGCTGGGGCGTGTCAGTAAGGGAGAACACAAACAGTAAGTACGTGACTTTTCGGGTGGACAATGACTGTCTGAATGGCACTTGTGCATGCGTTTACAAATTGCTTTCTATGCCATGTCAACTAAAACCTTGTCGTTTGTTTGCAGAAGCATTTTGTCGGGGGGACACTGATATAGATGCTATGTTTCTCCTTCAGGGCACAGTCTTTGGGTTCCATGTTATTGATGACAATTGTGATGTAATGTATGGCTGTCAGCGGGAGAGAAAGAAATCTAGATGGGAGAGAAATATAATAGAGACCCGGCTAGCAGCGGAGTTAGAGGAGGGAGTCCTAAGGAAAGTCGATAGCCCTCCGGCCTGTATACACGGGATCTTCGTCGTTTCAAAGGATGATGGCGGTGGGAAGTGTCATTGACTGTAGTAAACCAAAAGGTGGGAGTGTCAACAATTACACAAAGGGGGTGGCCCCAAAGTTTAAATATAGTGGGCTGGATGACGTGGTAGAATGCCTGGAGAGGGGCGACTACCTAGCCACTATCGATATCAAGGATGCTTACCGCGCTGTCCATATTAAACCAGAATATAGGAAAAGACAGGGCCTTTACTGGGTTTTTGAGGGTGATTCGGTGGGAACCTATATGATGGACGGGAGACTCTGTATGGGTCTCTCGTCTAGTCCGTATATATTCTCTAGAATTTCAGACTTCATTGCCCGATGCGCAGGCAGAGAGGGGGTCTGCAGAATTATTAACTATCTAGACGATTTCTGCATTCTGGGTAGTACGGAGGAAGAAACTACAGGGTTGCAACAACGTGTACTCTCTATATTGCGCAGATTGTTTTTTTTTTATCAGTTTTAAAAAATTGCTCTCACCAGCTAAGAAAATTAGATTCTTAGGGATCGATGTAAACTCGGAGTCGCTGGAACTTACTCTCCCTGACGATAAATTGAAGAAGCTTCGGGACATCCTCCTGCTCTTCTTGGGCCGTAGGAAGGCGACCCGTAGGGAACTTGAGAGACTCGCCGGACACCTCGCACACTGCGCCAAAGTTATCAGGGGTGGGCGAACTTTTAGTAGGCGCGTCTACGACCTTATAGGCACCCTGCGCGAGCCATTCTACTGTGCACGGCTTAATGCCGGATTTAGGGAGGATATCAACTGGTGGGCATCATTCGCTGAAAAATTTAATGGTAAGGCGGGTATGCTCGGGAAGTTTGCGGTAACTACCGCGGTCTACAGTGACGCTTCGAATTGGGGAATCGGTGCTTTGCATGAGACTGACTGGTTAGCTGCTTTCTTTAAATCAGAGGACAATGAAGTGTTAGGACAGCTGATAGGACACCATCGTGTGGTGCTCCCCACTGAGGCAGGGAGGGACCACATAAACATAAAAGAGATGAGGGCTGTGATGGAGGCGGCCACGCGTTGGTCATCAGGATGGGAAGATTCCGAGATTATATTTATAACAGACAGCGCGGTAGTCCAATCCGCTCTTAATTCAGGGAGATCCAGATCAGTTGGGATTATGTCCATGCTGCGAAAATTATTCTGGCTTGCAGTCGAGAAGAACTTTACATTCTTATCAACTTACATAAATACCACACTTAATGTTGTGTGTGATGCCCTCAGCAGGCTAGACGTAGAGGGTAGTGCCGCTAGGATTAGGGGAGTGGATGTGGGTCGGATTATGTGCTGTGCACACCTCTTCGACGCTCCGCTGTTCTGTCTTTCTAGGACTGGAGGAGCTGAGGGCAGAGTAGCGGGGATTTGAGAAGTTTTTCTACTCAAGAATTCGTTCACCATGAGATCGGTCCAGATACGAAAGTATTTTGACTTCGTTGAGGCGTCTGATACCGTGTATTCCTAGCTAAAAACCCCTTCGTCAACCCATATATTAAATGAGCTCCGGGTAGCGACGAGTCTTCATATGGAGGCATGAGACGAGGAGTGGTTGGGGCCTGGGCCGGTTTAGCCGGCCGGGTTTGGCGGTTATTGCTCAGCCAGATGGGCCTCAGCAAATAAACTAGGCTTCCACCACTTCTCGTCTTGTCTCTTATTCTCCTACGTCGTAGCCCAATTTATGGGATATATAATTTATTACTATGAGTATAAAGGGGCGGAGCTATATTCCTATATCCTGCAGGATCCTAGCATTTAATGCTGCCTTTATTATTAACCCACAATATATTATTGGTATATTCGCTCCGGGCCGTTTTCCGGCTGCGCTATCCTGGCGCCCCACCATGTTGTCATATGCCAGTCAGCGCTTGTTCGGTGCACATCGGCGCCAGTTACAAAATTTTCTTGGTAGGGCGGTTATTGCTCAGCCAGATGGGCCTCAGCAAATAAACTAGGCTTCCACCACTTCTCGTCTTGTCTCTTATTCTCCTACGTCGTAGCCCAATTTATATATATATATATATTATATGACGATGAAGATAATGAACAGCTTTCGCGAAAAGAGGAAATATTGTTAAAAATATTCCCTCGAAAAGCTAAATTTACACAGGGACGTTTAATGAATAATATATTGTGTTCATAATAAGATATTTTCCTGTTTTATTTTGGTTTCAAGTCCCAGGAACATCTACGGTCATAATATGACTCATGGCAAATGCACCCACACTGGGATAGTGTCCACTGGCGCCATGCCCCAATAACCCACCTTAAATGCCAACCTTCATAAGTCGGTATCGCTCGCAACCCGATTTGAACTTACATGTTGCTAGGATACAAGACCCCAATAAACCAGTCTTGGTGTCTATAGAATAATGCGATTCAACCCTATCCTATTAATGCCGAGCACCAGGCTAGGTAGTGACAAGTATCAATTTCATAAGTCATTGTTATGACTTGGCTGGAATTCGAACTCCCGACCTGTCGTTGGGGTAGGTTGCGCTCTACCAGTACCAATACGGCCACCGCATCGGGTCAGGAGTGTTTTTTTTTTTTTTTTAATGAGCCCCCCTATCCTTGAAAAATCCTCATTGGATAGGTGCCAAGGATAGAAGTCCTTTGATTTTGTGCACCAGGTACCTCCGGTGTAGCAGGAAATCGCAAACCCTGTAAATTGCAAACCCCCACTTGTGATTTCCTAGGAAATCGCAAACCCCCATACCATAAAAGGGCATGGGGGTGTTTGCAATTTCCTCGGAAATCACATATCCCCCCTGCACATGGCAAACCCCCCATGTTTAGCAGTCTTAAAGCAAGCACATGTGCTTTGTGCAGGTTTGTTTTGCTTTTAAAATTCCCACAATGCACCGTGACGCTGGAATTACAAACTGGTATATTGTAAAAAATTGTATTTATGTAAGCATGATTAAGCCAGATTTATTTTTATATAAGGGGATCCCTCACAAGATGGATTAATTGATTATTTTTAATTTCATGCCTGTCACAGCTAGGGCCATTCACTGCGATCACTGACAAGAAGGATAGGGGAACAGGTCAATTTTTGTCAAAGATACTAGACTATATCATCAAGAAAAGCCAGTACAACTATCTGTATCATTATCCTACATGATGCTGAAGTGAATGAAGGCCAGGTGACCAGGCTACCGTTTTCAGTGCATGTGCGGTTGGAAATACGAACTGGACTATTGCAAATATGTTTTCATTACGATTAATCCATCTTGATCCTCCTTGAATCCATTTTATCCCCCCAGATCTGGTAGAAGTTCAAAATCAAACATATAGAGGGAGTGCACGTGACGTCATTACTTAGCAGACAGCGGTCAGCCATCTTGGATTACAAGCACCCTCCCTCGCCATGTTATGAATGCACGCAGATGCAGTAAAACAGAGTTTTCTTGTGCTATGGGATGTTCTGGGAGGTTTACATCCAATGTGTTAACTTACAGCACTTTAGCAACAACTTCTGAGGCCAAACTGCTCAAAACAGTTACAAATAAACCAACAAATCAGTAAATAAGCACAGCGTAGGCAGTTGCAAGCCTTCTGTATGTCACCCAATATGGCCACCGAAAGTTGTCTTGTGACGTCATTACACCCCCTCTATAGCTGCCATGCTTGGGGTGCTAAATGCTACAAAGCATGGGGGGTTTGCGATCTCCAGGGGGGGGGGGGGTTTCTTAGGAAATCGCAAACCCCGGGGTGTGCGATGTCCAGGGGTTTGCAATTTCCTGGACCGTTGTGGCAGTAAATCGCAAACCCCTGGAATTGCACACCCCGGGGTTTGCGATTTACTAGGAAATCACAAACCCCCCTGGAAATCGCAAACCCCCCGTGTTTTGGGACTGATTCGGGCCAAATCTATTCAATGCGACCATATTTAACAGAATTACATACTCAAATCGTGAAATTTCATTAAATTAACCCTAAATTCGAAGCGTTATTAAGGCTACCGCCGTAACGGCGGAGATATTAGCAGTAGGGTAAAATACGCCGTGATGTGTGCTGCGGCAATGCTATGTCTATGGGGAGCATTTATTTTTGTAAAATAAATAAAAAACTTTCATCGAATCGATTAAAAATATCTCAATGCACGATTGAAGAGGAAGATCTGAGGTATTTAATTTAACCTAAGAGCAATTTTATCTCAAAGTATTAAAAACAGAGATAATAGTGAAAGTTGGGATATTCTGAGTGTCAGTGCCAGTGTTAGCCTTACCAGATCATGGTAAGGCTAACACTCAGAATGGGGGGTTTGCGATCTCCAGGGGGGATATGCGATTTCCTAGGAAATCGCAAACCCCCATGCCCATATATGGCATGGGGGTTTGCGATTTACTAGGAAATCACAAGTGGGGGTTTGCGATTTACAGGTTTGCGATTTCCTGCTACACCGGATCCCTTGATTTCCCCTCCGACCAGCCCCAACAGGCTTTGATCTTAGCCAAAAGGCCGAGAAGCGAGTGTTTTCAACTTGCCACATCGTGTGAGGGAGTGCCAGAGGACACCAAGCCTTACGACCGGAGAGTGTATATTGATCAACAGTGGCGCCACCTAGTGGGAAGCCTGACAACCAGGACTCTCGATCTAGATCATCGTGCTGACACCTGGCGAGATATGGTGCACTCTACATATGAAAACGTCCCACATTCTAGCCGTGTTCTGGGCAGATGGCGCCTGTAGATACATTTAAACGCCACCAAAGATATTACCCGAAGTACTGGAAACTGACTACCCATTGATTGATGGTTAGTAGAAATAGACCGGCAGCCCTGGGCCTTCGGGGTAGGTAACAAAGGCTTAGGGAATTGAAACTTCCTACCCTTTCCTACAGAAGGAAAAGAAGTGACATAATTGAAGTATTTAAAATTATGAAAGGTTTTGATGAATAGATATGAACCAATTTTTCACCTTGGATAAACGAGAAGGCAGTCGGGGGCCATACTCTCAAACTAGTAAAAACCCAGAGCAATTTCAAAGTTAAGGCAACACAGTTTCTCAAGCAGGATGATAAATATATGGAACAGTCTCCCACAAAATGTTATTGATGCTGAGTCAATAAATTCATTCAAGAATAGATTAGAAAAAGCATGGCCTGGTGATCCAGGGAAATTTGACCCCTTATTCACCACATGCTACTAATTATTCCTTGTGTTGCTTATTTACTTGCACTCAAGCAAAAATGAGAGACAAATAAGTGTTCACACTTCCTGTCTACCATTCGCTATTTCACTATTTATACTTGGTGTCAATATCTGAGTGTGGAAGTGTACAGATATGGTAGTCTGCTGGGGACCCCCCCCCCCCCAACACCCCCACCATTGCGTGTTGGCTTGGACTCTGGAGACCTCCACCCACACCGAAGGGGTCTAAAATTGGGTCTGAAATAGATGAGCGAGATACCACTCAAAACTGCTGCCATTGTGTTGATACTACTAAATATATATTAACACGACAAATGACAGACTTTTCTCTCGTTGCTAAAGCCCCAGTCACACCTACCCAGACAAGGCCTGGATTTTGAGCCGGACCACCCCCGGACCAGTCGCCCGGACTGTCCTGGACAGCCCGGGATAAAATTGCTATTTTGGTCATTTTGTCCCTGTGGTCACACCTACCCGGATGAGCCATGGACTAGCCCCGGACCAGAGGCCGGATCACCCTGGACTGAGCCAGACCACCCCCCGGACTACCCGGTGTGTCCATGGAGTAGTCCTGGACATGAAGTAGACTTGCTCTGTGGCTAATCCGTGCTCATCCGGGTCTTATCCGGGCAGTCCTGGAGTTGTCCGTGGCTATGTCGGGGCTAGTCCGGGAGTAGTCCTGGACATGAAGTAGACTTGCTCTGTGGTGATCTGTGGCTAATCCGTGCTCATCCGGGTCTTATCCGGGCAGTCCTGGAGTTGTCCGTGGCTATGTCGGGGCTAGTCCGGGGCTGGTCCGGGTTAAACCATGGCCCCGGACGTTACACGGACTACCCCTGGAGCACCACCGGACTACCCGGACCACCCCCGGATCCCGGACGATGCCGGATCGAGCCCGGATCGCAAAATGCCCCGGACGATCACCAATTGTAAAATAAAATTTGGCCTTATTCACTCACTTGTTTTCACCATTGGGCAGCACTAGTCCAATTTAATTCAAACATTTTGAATGTTGGCTTTGTAATAATATTGATTTCTTGTTTACGGGTTGCAACTGTTTGTAGACTGCAAACAATCCAAAATCAAACTTTTACCGTTCTCTGTCTGCCACACCTATTAATTATACCATTGTATTGCAAACTAACATGCAAAGGTTACCCACAAGTCTCAATGTCGATCAGACCAGGTCACACAAACTGTGAATAGTGTGTAGTTAACTTCTTATCATGTGACAGACGGGATGGACAAATGAGTAGATCGTGGGATTCGAACCCATGGATTTGAACTTTGGTCGAGTCAAACCAATGACTTAAAAATGTATACATGTCTGTTCCTAGCCAGATGCCCGGCATTATTAGGATAGGGCAAGGACTGGTTAGCTCAGTTTCAGGATAATGTGACTGAACAGGATATCAGCTCATGGTACTGTTGGCCTGTTCTCCCAGTGGGGCAGCAGTATAAAGTTGCGATGAGTGTGCACTGTCACAAGTCAGTACCCTTCCTGATATGACCTTAGATGTTGCCAGGACGTAAAACTTCAACAACCAACCAACCAGGTATTATTTGGTGGTTAGCTACAACGCTTTAGCTAGTAATACTACCACCTGGAACCGCAGAAGGATTATCAACTTCCCAGGTCCCTTCACACACACACACACACACACACACACAGACACACACACACAAACACAAACAGACATACACACACACACACAGGCAGACAGACACACAAGCAGACACAGACACACAGCACCCAATAGAGTCACGATGACGCGGCTTGATTGTCCGTGATGATGAAATCACGCGCAGTGCGAGAGTTCACGAGATTCGGCGAGGCAACTGCACCGGACGGGTGGCGCCCTCTGGGCCTGTATGCAGGAGCCGGTGCTATTCGGTGGTAGCGAGGCAAAACAGTGGTAATCGGGAATTCCACGGTTAGCGGCGAAAAATGGTATGCACGAAGCGGTGATAGGCCTAACACCAAAAGCTTACCCGGTGTTACCCTACCTCTGGTAAATAGTAGGTATAGGGAGTGCATTAGGCCCAAATCTATTCAATGCAACCATATTTAACAGAATTACATACACAATAAGTGAAATTTGATCAATTTAACCCTAAATTCGAAGCGTTATTAAGGCTACTGCCGCATTGGCGGTAATATTAATAGTTATATTTTCGAATCGACGAACGTAAAGTAAACAAATCGCCGCAGCCGCCGCATCGACGTTGCTTTCCATACTGGCGGCGGTTTGTTTACTGTACCTTCGTCGATTCGAAAATATAACTATTAATATCGCCGCCAATGTGCCGGTAGCCTTAATAACGCTTCGAATTTAGGGTTAAATTGATAAAATTTCACTTATTGCGTATGTAATTCTGTTAAATATGGTCGCATTGAATATATTTAAGCCTAATATACGGGTACAGACGCAGAGGGATTTCCCAAATCTATAAATAAATTCACGGGTAGCTATAATCAAAGTGTTACGCGCTCCTGCATACGACTTGACACAGTTCTCGACGTCGGCGATAGCTACCTGGTAATAGGCTGTAACACCAAAACCCGCTACCACCGACTCCTGCATACAGGCCGTGGTGTCCAAACCCAACAGTGGCCGACACGCCCTCAGTGCGCGCTGGGATGGTTGGTTATTGGAGGTTTACGTCCTAACAATCTAAGGTCATATCAGGACGGTACCGATTTGTGACAGTACACACTCATGACGACTTTATAGTGCTGCCCCACTGGGAAATCAGGCTGCTGGCACCACTCAGTCACATTATCTTGACATTGAGCTAACCAGTCCTTGCCCTATGCGATTACTGTCAAGCGTCTGGCTAGGAAGGGACAAGTATATGTTTTTAAGTCATTGGTTAAGAATTTATGTACTCGTTCAATATACCCAAGCTTTCGCCATTTTTTCTAATGTGCCTTTGCCATTTTTTCTAATGTGATAGGTTGTTCTTCACCACTACTCTAGGTCTCTGGGTAGGGGTGAATCTTTTATCTACACGGTGGGTGGATGAGTGTGCCTTCTGTACCTCTCCCCACCTCCACCCCGACGCCCTCTCTCTTACTTTCTTTCTTTTTCTCTCTTACTTTCTTTTCTTTTTTGTGTGTCTTTTATAATGTTTCTGGTATGGCAATCGGGAAGACACCACGTTTTAATGGCGGGGTGGGGTGGGGGGGTGTGAGGGTAATGATGGGGGGGAGGGTGCCGAGAATACGAGGGGGAGGGAGAGGCTGGGAAGGAGGAGAGGGGGAGAGGGAAGGGGGAAGGGGGAAGGGGAGGGGGAGGGAAAGGAGGAGAGGGGGGGAGAAGGGGAGGGGAAAGGAGGAGAGGGGAGATGGGGAAGGGGAGGAGGGGAGGGGGACGGGAGGAGAAGGGGGGGGAGGGAAGGGGAGGAGAGGGGAGGAGAGGGTGAGTAGGGGAAGGGGGAGATGGGGAAGGGGAGGAGGGGAAGGGGAAGAGAGGGGGCGGAGGGGAAGGGGAGGAGAGGGGGAAGGGGGGATGGGAAGGGGAGGAGGGGAAGGAGAGGGGGAGGAGGAGAAGGGGAGGAGAGGTGGAAGAGGAGAAGGGGAGGAGGGGAAGGGGAGGAGAGGGGGCGGGGAAGGGGAGGAGGAGAGGGGGGAGGGGAGGAGATGGGGAGGGGAGGGGGAGGAGAGGGGGAGGATGGGAAGGGGAGGAGAGGGGTGTATGGGAAGTGAGTGCATTAGGAGATCAATCTGTACTGACAATAGCATGCATGTTCAGTGAGTGGCGAGAAGAGAAACTGGCGCAAAAGCAGGATGGTTTTGTTGTTTTGTTTTGATTGTTCGGGTGTTGGTGCGCATGTGAGGTGTGTGGGTGTGGTGGGTGTGTGTGTGTGTGTGGGTGTTTGGTGCGAATGTCTGTGTGTGCTGTGTGCATGCAACAGTGCTAAAAGTGAGGGGGGAGTGGAGGAGGATGGGAGGGGAGTGAGCCATCTATTGTAGTACTCCGTGGCGCAGACTTCCTCGTGCGGAAGGTCGGGAGTTCGATTCCCGGTCGAGTCAAGCCAATGACATACAAAATTGATACTTGTCGCTTCCTACCCTGGTGCTCAGCATTAATAGGATAGGGCAAGGACTGGTTGGCTCAGTGTCAGGATAATGTGACTGAGTGGGATATCAGGTCATGGTGCTGGTGGCCTGGTCTCCCAGTGGGGCAGCACTATAAAGTCGCCATGAGTTTGCACTGTCACAAATCGATCCCCATCATGATATGACCTTAGATGTTGCCAGGACATAAAACATCAACAACCAACCAACCTGTCATTAACGTTCACTCACTCACTCACTCACTCACTCACTCACTGACCTCACTCACTCACTCACTCACTGACCTCACTCACTCACTCACTGTCTTCACTCACTGACCTCCCTCACTCACTCACTGACCTCACTCACTCACTGTCCTCACTCACTGACCTCACTCACTCACTCACTCACTGACCTCACTCACTCACTCACTGCCCTCACTCACTGCCCTCACTCACTCACTGACCTCACTCACTCACTCACTGACCTCACTCAATCAATCACCCTCTAATTACAGCGGGTGCTAAATAGACTACTTATTGACTACTAAATGATCAATGTGGAACACTGACTACTGTACAGTTCTTACCGTTTCTGGACTCAAACCAGTTCTCCATCCTCTCATCACCACTGCACAAGACCACTCACCACCAACACGGTTCAAACCTAATGGGGCTGTCACACTACGACGTTTCTCCCGGCGACCCATCAGCGTTGAAAATAAAATCTTGCGAGTCGAGAAACGTCAAACTTTTCGGCGGTTTGGGGGAAAAGATCGGCGTCAGCGCGGCGCATTATGCGCGCGCGGCCAACGTGTGTCGACGCGCTGGGGGAAAAAAAAAAAAAGTTTGGCGCGACGTCTTCATTTAACCTTAAATGATGCTAGGGCGTAAAACAAAAACGGCCCAGTTTGCCGCAATGTGTGAGCAACGACCCTCCCGCGCGCGCGCCGTCTTCCTAGCGTTCCCATAACGTTATTCCGGCGCGTCCAACGCAGCGCGACGCGCGCCTAACGTCCTTACCCATATATTTGCGCGCGCTGGCGGTCGTTGGGTTGTTTTTGACATGTTGAAAACACTCAGTGACCAATAACGAGCGCCGACTTTCTCCGCCGACCGTCAACGTCAAAGATAGTGTACCGACGTGTACCGACGCGCGCATAACGCGCCCCCAGCGTTTCTCGATATTTCACCCATTTTCGCCCAAATACACCACACGTTGACGGGTCGCCGGCGAGAAGCGTCGTAGTGTGACAGCCCCATAACTGCCACGTAGTGGAGATGTGGCTGCTTCCGGTCGTCGCATCAATAGGCCAATAAAATACTTCATTTCGTTTATGGGTCGTTCTCAAAAACTGTGTACAACATATTTGGTTTCCATGCTACATTGTTAATGATTTCTCCCTTCGTTTCTGTTTGTTTGGGTGGGGTGGGGTGGGGGGGGGGATAATAAGAAGTAAAATAGTTATTGTTGACTCTTTGTATTAAGTATGTTAGCAATACTACATGTATTTAATCTATCCCACAAAATGTATTCAGAATATGCGTATCTGGTTTTGTGCTGACCAGCGGGACGCCCAATGGAAGGTAACCATGCCAAAAGTAGCCAGATAACACACCACACAGCTATGTACAAGCCTATGATATGTAAATAGGAGTAGGCTAGTATAGTAATAAGAGTAGAACAAAATAAAATAATACTTATATGCCAAGAAAATCAAAAAAAAACTAACATAGGCTAATAACCATACCAACCAATTATCTATCTGCTACTGAAATGCAGGCAATCAAATACCTTATCAGCAGCCACTGTGTGGTAAGATAACACCAACACTACAACTGACCAGCATTGAAAACAAGCCTGGGTACCCGGGCTTATATGCTATGGACAGTATAAATACAGCCTCAATAAAAAAACAAAATAAAATTTAAAAAAGTGAAAATGGGAAAATCTGCATATTAACACCATGCATCTAGCCAAACATTTATTTTTACTTCTTTTCTTGAAATAAGACAATCTTTTTGGCTTAATTATAAATTTAATCCAAAAAATTTGGCGTTTGAATTTGGCGTGTGTGTTAAAATGATGGTATGGATGTGTGTTAAAATGATTCTATGGATGGATCTTAAATGGTTAATTTTAACGACTTTCTCAATTTGTATATGATAAAAATCAAAAAGTGAAAACCCAATTCAACTCTGACATATATGCACAATATGGAAACCGTCATATGAATATGGGTTCTGCTATTATTTGGAGTGTTTTCTGCTATTAATTTGGAATGTCTTCACTTTTGGTTTCCGTGTCACAGGAACGGCACAAAGTTTCTGAGAATGATCCCGATTTAACGTGCTCCGATTTAATGCGAATTTAGGTCTGCGTGGAATTGTTTAATTCAAAACATATGAGTGATCAAATATGGCTACTCATAGTTTGTATATCATGAAAAAACCTATTCTCCAGGAGTTATCTATGGCCCAACCATGGTCTGAGCGTTTTTGCGGTCAATCTGTGGTTATAGCATATCATATAATTATTATTATATTATACATTATTATTATTATTATTATTATTATTATTATTATTATTATTATATGAGCCTGTCTCAAAAGGTGATAACTCTTTTTTTTTTGGTCCATTGTAACGATTGACACAAAACAGCACAGAAACGGTTACACTGAAAACACAAGGACATTTGCTTCAAATCAATATGTATTCTATTGGGATTATGAAACACCATGTAAAAAACAAATCAGTTTATCCTGAGCAAATGCATAAGCAAATAGTATGTTGATCGTTACAATGGACAAAGATTTGTCCCATATTGCTTAGCACCTTTTGAGACAGTCTCATATATGTCCTCAGTGACGTAGACTAGGTATATTATAGACTTGGAAAATAGATCAAACCCTGTGACAGCACAGAACTACTACTAATAGACATGGGGTACTCCAGAGTCTAATGGTGCTGGGCAGACAAATCAGGGTTCGAGTTCAAATAGCTCCGTCTAAGTGTGTTTTTTTTGTGTTTTTTTTATTGACGAGGTATTTACTCTGCCCATAACGTATAAGCTCCTGTCAGGGTGCTTGTTTTCAACGCTGGACAGCTGTGGTGCTGTCTTGATCTGTTCCTTTGCCCAGGAGTGTTTACCTGTGTCTGCTCGGGTCGGCCTTCTGCAATTTTGGTTGTTAGTAATAGCCTATGTTAGTTTTTTTGTTGTAATTTTCCAGTTTTTTTCCAGTTTTTTTTCATTAAGATAAAGACACATTGAATAGACTACATCACGGTTCCAGCGGCGAGGTGCATTGTGGGATGGATCAGAGCAAAACAACCCCCTCAAAAGCACATGGCACATGCTAATACACTGGGTGCAGCTATGACATGTGCTAGTTTCAGCTCATCTCAGCTCTTGTTTGAAACATAGAATACCAACTAAAAAATATATATAATAAATTCAGATATTAATCTTTTATCCAGCATTGCATTTACATCAATATAATCAGCACATCTTATGCCATGTGCATTTAGATTTAGAAAGATCTGGGCACTCAGACTAGTGTTAGAGCCATAGCCAGAGTACTCAATGCATTGTCAATGGCAGTGAGCAATCTCCATACAGAAAAATTAAAATATTGATAAAACCACACGACATAGAGACAAACTGCTTGGAACACATACAGAAAACATGTTTATCAAAAAGATTATATTAAATTGATACGGTTAGGGTTTTGGATTTCTATTAATTTTGAATAAAACTGACTCTTTTCACTGCGCGTATAGCAAACTCAATGGCCGTACGCCGTTGCTTTGCTCCCAACGCCGTTTTCAGCGCATGCGCAGTCGGAACCGTGATCTAGTTTATAGTCATGTGAGAAATACATGATAAAATCACGTGACTGGGTCTTTAAATAGTATCAAACCAATAACCTACAATATTTATATACCAATACTTACAATATCCCACAATCAGGGATGAAAATGGTCTCCGGGAAAAAAGCGGAAATGCTGATATTGTTCCATAGGTTTAGCATTGTCAGGGAATCACGGAAAATTTCCGGAAGTTGGGTTTCATATATATTGGTATACGCTGATCGTGCTGCGCCGTTTGGAGTATGTTTTAGTAGTACACGCTGATAGTGCTGCGCCGTTTGAAGCATTAATAGTAGTAAATGCTGATAGTCCTGCGTTGTCTGCACCACATAGTAGTATACGCTGATGGTGCTGCGGGATTAAAAAATCCCGGAAATCTGCGGAATAGCGGAGACCTTTCATCCATGCACAATGCCCTACCTGACATTCAGGATTACTAGGACAGGGAAAGGACTGACTTGCTCAGCGCCAGGATAATGTGACTTAGTAGGATATCAGGTAATGTTATGGATGACCTGGTCGCACAGTGGGGCAGCATTATAAATTCGCCATGAGCGCACACTGCACAAGTCAGTACCCGTCCTGATATGACCTTAGATGTTGACAGGACGTTAAACTCCAACAACCAATCACCTTTTATTGGGGTGGGTGGGTGGGGGTAAATAATGTATTCTTCTGAATCAGCAATTGGTCCCTACCGAGGCACTGGTCTTCCAAATCGACATGATTTGCATATTTCCACAATTCAGTACACATCCTACTATGACCTCAGATGTTGTTAAGGTGTAAACCCAAAAATATCAGCCAATCGATGTATATTTGGTAATTTGCCAAGAAGCCCACCACACCACCCGCACAAAAAAAGATAAACATATTGATATTACTCTAAACATAGTTTGTATATGGAAACATTTCAGATGATCTGAGAATATGGTGTTGCCATAGTAATGGTGCTGTCACATTATGACGCTTCTCGCCAACACGTGTCGACGTATGTGATTTTTTGGCGCAACATCGAGATACGTCAGGAAGCATTAGGCGCCGTTGGTATTCGTTGATCTATGGCGATGGTCGGTGGCGCACGTCAGGGATTCGGCGAAGTTTTGTGTTTGCGCAAAACTTTTGACGTGCGACGTGCGACAACGCACGGGTGCCAGCATTATGGCGATGTTAGGGGCACGTCGAGATACATTACACACGCTGGAATAACGTTATGCGAACGCTAGGCACACGCCCCACGCGCATGAGGCTCGTTGCACCAAACTGTTGCTTTGTTTGTTTGTTGTTTTACGTCCTAGCAACATCTAAGGTTATATCAAGACGGTGCGCCAACCTTTTTTAGTTTTTTTTTCTCACGCGTCGATATACGTTACCACAACGTCGGCCACACGCTACCAACACATTGCGCTGACGTCAAACATTTTCCCACCGCGCCGAAAAGTTTGACATGTCTCGACTTTTTTGCGTGTTGGCGGCGCGCCGGCGAGAAGCATCGTAATGTGACAGGGCCATAACATTACAGCTATTTGGCTGACCAATTTGTAACCATCAATATGCTCGGATCCTGCATAGGAAACTGACGCAGGTTTGAGCACCTTGGACACTATCCATCTTACTTCACAGTGACCTTATTCGTTGCTAGGACGTAAAACCCCAAACATATCAATATTATTAGTTCACACATTCCGTTTATAAATAAATCGCTGGAGAAATTCGATCGATCAGTGATTAAAAAAAACAAAAAAACCCACACTGCCTCATGAATCATTCATGTGCGTAACTTGAAAATGAAATTAAAATACAATTAGTGCAAATATTTTTTAAAAAAAGGCCACAATTACTTTCTTTTGATCGCATCACGTCGCTCTCGACATAACCACAGCCGGATAATTACATTTAACTCCAGCTCTGAAAATTATTCATGATGGGCAGCCATGAGAAATTTAATATCCCCAGGCGAAATTATGAAATTTGCAAATTCACACACCACAAATTAAACAAATAACCCATCAACGATATTCTCTTGTGCTTCCCTTTTAAAATGTGTGCATATCATACCATCTTTAAAACAAACAAAAAAGAGAAACTATATGATTTCAATTTTCATTTTAAAGTGACCAGATTGGTTCAGTGATTGCAGGCCTCATCTTCAATGAGTTAAAGATGCGGTCACTTGTTTTTACTTTGTGTTCCATAAATGAATATTCAATGGATTAAACCGGGCGCGGTGGCCTAATCGGTACAGCGTGGGCTTCGCGTGCGGAAGGTCGGGAGTTTGGTTCTTGGTCGAGTCAAAGCAATGACTTATTAAATTCATACTTGTCGCTTCCTAGCCTGGTGTTCGGCATTAATAGGATAGGCCAAGGACTGGTTAGCTCAGTGTTGGGATAATGTGACTGAGTGGGATATCGGGTCATGGTGCCAGCAGCCTGATTTCCCTGTGGGGCGATGCTATAGACGTTGCCATGAGTGCGCACTGTCACAAGTCGGTACAACTGGTTGGCTCAGTGTCAGGATAATGTGACTGAGTGGGATATCAGGTCATGGTGCTGGCGGCCTAGTCTTCCAGTGGGGCAGCACTATAAAGTCGCCATGAGTGCGCACTGACACAAGTCGGTACCCGTCCTGATATGACCTTATATGTTGCTAGGACATAAAACAACAACAAAACACAAGTCGGTACCCGTCCTGATATGACCTTAGATGTTGCCAGGTCGTAAAACTCCAACAACCAACCAACGAAATCGATGGGTTAAAGATCTTCTTCACCTAGACTGAACCGCAATAGTCAGCATAAATACACTGCCACAAACAAATAGAACAAAACATAAATAAATGTAACATCATAAACAATAACAAAGAAGCATCTAATGCAAGTCCTGGCTTCTTTTGGCAATGTTACGATAATTATACAGTGAAACCTCTCTATACCGACTCCTCCATAAATCGACCACTCCCCTATATCGATCGCTTTATTTGGGTCCCAACAATAACATGGTAACCATATTCTAACTCCCTAAACCGACCACCTCCCTAAACCAACCACCTATAGTCGATCCCAAGGCCGGTCGATTTAGAGAGGTTTTCTGTATATAGAAACTCGACGATAATTATATATGGAAAGATTCCTCCTGTGTGTGGGGTGCGAGGGGTGGTCACCAAAATACATTACCCCGACAGATGGGGGGGGGGGGGGTGATCTCAACCACAGCGCCTATGGTGGAATAATAATAATAATAATAATAATAATAATAATAATAATAATAATAATAATAATATTAACCCATCAACTATATTCTCTTGTGTACATAGATGTTCCCCTACAATTTATACTACTGTAGTGTTGTGCACTGACCTCTCAAGCAAGGAGCCACATACCAGGTATGCGTGGGTAGTGTGGTGATATCAGGGAGCCTAGGTGGTGTAATGGTTAGCACACTAGCCCAGAATGCAAAGAGATGTAGGTTCGAGTCGCACTCTAGGCGCTCTTGGCGTGACCAGGATCCTGTACAAGGTATGCGCTGTATGGTTGCTGAACCTACCCTGGGTATGTATGTGTTAGTGCATTGCCTGTCTGTATGTAATTGTAAGCATTAAAAGACTTACAATTCCAGGAGGACGAGTGTAGTAGTCTGCACTGACCTCTCAGGCAAGGAGCCACATACCAGGTAGGCGTGGGTAGTGTGGTGATATCAGGGAGCCGAGGTGGTGTAATGGTTAGCACACTAGACCGGAATGCAAAGAGATGTAGGCTCAATATTTCCCATTTTCATCACCCCCCACGACACATACACAATGCATCATACATCACATTCAATAAAACCTCTCTAACCGACTACCTCCACACATCGACCACTCCCCTATATAGATCGCTTTATTTGGATCCCAAACGATCGCCCATACAATACAATTGCAACGATAAAAAAAATTCCCTAAACCGAACACCTCCCTAAATGGACTATTTAAAGATCAGACGATTTAGGTTTTATTGTATTTCAAAACCTACAATATATAGTGAATAGAATCAATAAAGCTGGAATACTATTCAACATGAAGATGAATGCCAGGAAGACCAAAACAATGGTTATAAGTAAAAAGACAGATAAACCAAATGTCAATATAACCATAGATGGCACAAACATAGAACAAGTATCCGAATTCATATATCTCGGACAAAAGATTACAAATGATGGGAGATGTGAGGAAGAAATTAAAAGAAGGATAACAATAGCCCGAACAACATTCTCCAAAATGTATAGAGTGTTAACATCAAGTAAGATATTAATACAAACAAGGAAGCGTATTCTTCAGTGTTATGTGTGGTCTACTCTAATGTATGGGGCAGAGACATGGACAATCTCTAAGAAAATGTACAAACGTTTAGCAGCATTTGAGATGTGGACTTATCGAAGGATGATGAAAATATCATGGACAAAGAAGATCACCAACAAAGAAGTTCTCAGAAAAATTAAAAATAAGAAAAGCTTGTTTGCCACTATACAGACAAAGAAACTTATTTATTTTGGCCACATCATTCGTCAGAGTTCAATATACCGTACATTGTTGGAAGGGAAGGTGAATGGCAGCAGAGGGAGAGGGAGACCAAGAACATCATGGTTTACAAATGTTTCACAGTGGACAGGCTTGAATTATTCACAGTCTATCAGAACAGCACAACATCGGGACAAGTGGAGAACCATTGCATCCAACCCTCGACTAGAGGACGGAACTATTGATTGATTGATTGATTGTATTTCAAATCGAGAATGTGTTAATACAAGAGGACCCCCTCCCATCCCCCTGAGCCTCATCAGTCGTCCCCCCCCACCCCCCTCCCTCCCTTTTCTTCTCTCTGCCAGTCCCTCAAAATGTTGACGACACAGACCAGCCGTGTGTGATTACATTTAAACTGTATTTCATTTTGGTCGTCCTTGCCATTCGCAGATATGGTTGTGTGGCGAATTGCAAAGCATTATGGGATATGAATGGTGCAGCCCGGTGTTGCAGTTTCCGCAGCACACCAGTTTGCCAGGGACACATCGCTTCTGGGCATGCATCAAAATCGAACAGCATCGTCACTAACCTTATAAATTTAATATAATGTTTTCGGTAAGGATGTTTTCTATATGTGTACCAAGCGAATTTTTTTATAGGTGGTATGGTTTTAGAGATATTTCACTTTTGCTGTATTTTCTGTATGCAGATTGCTCATCACCATTGACAATGCCTTGAGTTTGATGGTACCCGCAGTGCAAAACATTAGTTTTATTCAAAATTAATAGAAATCAAGAACCCTAACGTTATAAATTTAATATAATCTGTTTGTTGAATATGTTTTCTGTATGTGTGGCAAGAGGTTTGTTTCTAGGGGTGTAATATGAGAGAGATTTGACTTTTTCTGTATGAAGATCACTCAGGGCGATTCACAATGCATTTGAATGGATGTGTCCATCGCAAACTGGTGTGCCGCGGAAACTGCAACACCGGCACCACACAACGCCTATAAACATTCCTCTGAAATCAATGCAAATTCCTTTTCCGACTCTGTCTGAACAATTCATTATGACTTCTTCATTATTTATCGCTTCATAACCAGGCGGGATGGACAAATGAGTTGAGCGTCCGCCATCCGTGAACCTCGCGTTTGAATACCAGCCGAGTCAAACCAATGACTATTTACAACATTGGTACCTGTCGCTATCTAGCCTGGCGCTCGACATTACTAGGATAGGGAAATGACTGGTTAGTTCAGTATCAGGATAATGTGACTGAGTGGGAAATTGGGTCATGGGGGCCACCAGCCTGGTCTCCCAGTGGGATAGCACTATAAACTCACCATGAGTGTGCACTGTCACAAATCGGTACCCATCCTGATATGACCTTAGATGTTGCCAGGATATAAAACCCAAACAAACAAGCAAACCTAGCGGGATGGGTTAGCTCTATCACATATGGTGAGAAATCCTGATTGGCTAAGCTCCCCTTCACCCACACCACGTGACCGCCAATACACAGCGCGCCCACTTTCGCCTATCACTCTGAAAGCCCATCTAACCTTGATGATTATCGGTTTGTGGCATAATAGATGCTTTACACCACCAATCCGCTCTATGGTTAGCAGCTCGCTGTGCAGCAGGCTTCATAGAAAAGGTCTTATAGATGAATTCCATCACTAACCCTCCTTACGACGACTGTAGATTGATTGGTTGGTGGTTGCTTTACGCCGTGTCGCCAGCATAGGCCATATTCACGGTGAGAAATGTTTGTTTTTGTTCAAATCATCGCTTTTACATGTAAAAGCATACAATCAATTTTGTGCCAATAGACACTCATGAATTTTGAAAACTCACAATCATATAGTTTCTGGTCAAGCTAAATAAAATTCTAGATGATAGTATTATTCACTGATGAAATTTGTTTAAAAAGCTATATGAGGTGGTACAAACCAGCTGCCCTCAAAAAGGCTAAAATGTTTTATTATTTTACATTAGTAAATAGGTCATGCATGCTGATTGCAGTGTAAAATTGTTGGCGCAGGGCCATAAAATCCACACAGTTTAATAAAGTGTGCTTTAATGTCAGTGGGGACTGACATTCAATACATTCAGGGGGAGGGTCCCCCTTGAGCAGAAAAATGTGTGTTAGCCACGAGTGGCCAATATGGCACCTTGTTAAAACAACCTGGTCATGTCGTCCTTCCAGGCGACTCTGCGGCAGTCCATTCACGGAGGGGGTAATTCTATGGAGTTTGTTGTTTGGGTGTTCACCCCATTCGATCTGCCATAGGTTCCAGATGTATTTTTTAATGGTAGGTTTCAGATCAGAGTGGGGAATATGACAGTGTTCCAAAGGACTCGAGTGGCCGCTTGATCTGCTCTCTCATTTACTGGGATACCCACATGACTGGGCACCCAACATAGGTGAATGTCAAATTTTTATATTGAAAGAGAGTTTAGTTTAATGAGTACTTTAAGTAGTATTGGGTGGTCCAGTTTCCTATTGTTTAAAGCCTGAAGTCAGTGAAAATGATGAATTTATAACTGGCCGAGGTTTCGATGAACTCTCATGCGAGTAGGAGTGCTTGTGTTTGTTTGTTTGTTGTTTTACATCCTAGCAACATCTAAGGTCATATCAGGACGGGTACCAACTTGTGACAGTGTGCACTCATGGTGGCTTTATAGTGCTGCCCCACTGGGAGACAAGGCCACCAGCACCATGACCTGATATCCCCCTGAGCCAACCAGTCCTTGCCCTATCCTAATAATGCAGAGCGCCTGGATAGGAAGCGACAAGTATGAATTTTTAAGTCATTGGTTTGACTCGACCAGTGTTCGAACCCACGGTCTACCAACACTGGAGACGGACACTTGATTTAGACAGATCAAAATTGACAAAGCAAAAAAAACAACCACGCTCTACCTGAGGGAAGATTAGACGGTTGGCTGTTGGTGTTTTATGTCATGGCAACATCTAAGGTAATATCAGGACGGGTACATACTTGTGACAGTGCACACTCATATCGACTTTACAGTGCTGCCCCACTTGGAGCCTAGGCTGCCAGCACCATGACCAGATATAGCACTCAGTCACATTACGCTGAGCCAACCAGTCCTTACCCAATCCTATTAATGCCGAGTGCCTGGATAGGAAGCGACAAGTATAAATTGTTATGTCATTGGTTTGACTCGACTAGAGTTTGAACCCGTCAGTTTTAATCCCACGATCTCCCAAAACGGGAGACGGACGTTCAACTCATCCGGCCAACCCGTTTGTGCGGGAGGTGGGGGGGGGGGAGGGGGAGGGGGAGGGGGAATGAAGATTGGAAGGCAAGAAGTGGGGCAAAAAAAAGTGATCGTCATCGATCTGAAAATGATCTCATAATTATCACCCCAATCTTCCCGGGGGCACTAATTGCCATAATTACAAAGTGTGAGCGCATCTTAAAATAACACTTTCTCCAAGCTTATCCCGCGCTAATGGTTATTACTGAGGGGGTAATTAATCCTATTTCTGTGGGGGGGGGGGGGGCCCACATCATTAATTACCCGTTGAAATGTTCTCGTTCAAATTTCTTTTGTTCTTTTGTTCTTTCGTTCGTTCTTTCTTTCTTTCGTTCTTTATTTCTGTCTTTATTTCTTTCGTTTCTCTTTCAGATTCTTTTCTTTCTTTCTTTCTTTCTTTCTTTCTTTCTTTCTTTCTTTCTTACTTTCTTTCTTTCTTTCTTTCTTTCTTTCTTTCTATATATCTCTTCATATATTGATTAACCGTTCGGGCTATTCCACCACCCCCGCTGAAGGCGAGCCTAATGAGTTAATATTATGTAATTGTTTCCTTGTGTTTTTCTTTGGGCCTGCCATGGGCCACCGCAGCCTCTCGTCCCGTCTGCAGGTCGTCAGTCTCCGTCGGTGTCCGCCCCGTACTAAAGGCGGCCAGCCAGAGTTCCGTCTAAATACTGTATTTTGCCATCGTGCGCATTTATCGGCCTAAAGGATATTTACATTAGGTTATTTCAACTAACTGGCTGTCCCCTCGCCGTTCGGGTTGTGTGTTGCTGCTGCTGTCACGGTGAAGCCGCCTAAGAGCATGTCGTTATTTCAACCCAAAAGTAACACTACGTTAATTCTGTTAATGTGTCTGTTATTACATTCCCGCAGATGGGTTAATCAACTGCATAAGGCCTATGTAGGCATAAGGCCCTTAATTACACGTAAAGCAATCGAATAACAGGCTTTTCCATAGCGGTTAATCTACAATAAGACTGGAGGAAAGTAAAGAATGCAAGGAACATTCCAATTCACCCTTCCAAGAGCTCACGACCGTTTATTCTTACCAAAACTAACATGATGGTGTAGTAGCAGATGATGATATTATAGACGAATCCCCTCCCATGGTTGTTAACGTTAAATAAGTTTAGAATTTCAATAAATAAGGCCTAAATCTCGGCTAAAACATCAGAGCGTGCAAAAACACGTCCGATGGGTCTGGGTCCAAACACCCGACCTCCTTACCGTTGCTTGGAAAGTCGCAACTCGCGCATCCAAGCAACGCGTCACGGCCGAGAACCCGCGGCCGTGCAAATGTTGGCGATTTGCACACCCTTGCAACCAAGTGGCTCACATCTCTAGATGCGAGTCACTCGGAACTCGTGCGCAAATGCCCACAGCGAGCAGTCTCGCCCACTTCATATATATACATATATATATATTTATGTTTATTTATTCATATACTCATTCATAATACATTATTTAATGTCCTGATATGAATTTGGATGTTGCCAGGACGTAAAACTCCAACAACCAACCAACCAAATATAATATCTATATATTTATTATATTAATATTACATGTTATTTACATATATTATTTATATGTTTGATATTATTATCTATTTATATATATCAATGTATTATTATATTGATTTATATATTTATTTAATATTATGTGATTATATATATTATTATATATTCACCTATATATTTATTTACACATATATTTATTTATATTTGTATCTATATGTTACATTTAATATTTGTTACCTATTTATTATTGCTCTATATAATTATTTATGCATTACAATTAATTCATTTAATACCATGTCTTTATATATATTTTATATATTATTTATACATAACATATATTCATACATGATATATATTGTGGTAGACCACGATATCCACCGTTCCATGATCTTTCACTCTACCACGCATACATGGAAGAACACCAAGATTTAGTGACAGTATGCTTCCACTGGTTTATTACAAAACCCATCCGCTCTCCGCAGCGCCAACATTCAAGTGACCCGCCTCCTAACTCGCCAGGTCCCACACCGGCTCTATAGGTAGGTGGGGAGGGTGCTAGCCACACGCAGTAGAGGGCAGCCCAATCGGGGCACTGCGCGGTGGCTAGTGTGCCGCCACCTAGCGCAGTTCAATGTAACTGCGTAGGTGTGCGGCGTAGTGTCTGCTGCCACCACGTGGTAGTGGAGCTCATGAACAGACTACTACACTATTTATACACTATAGTTATTATATATTATATAGATATTTAATACATTTTTTATTTATTTAATATTGTTATTTATTATATATATAAATATTTATTCATTTGTTTCCAGTTATCGCCCCCCTCATCAGTGACACCATTTTGGGGTTGGACCGCGTCAGGAACTGGACCAGAAACACAGGGCAATTTCAGTGCGGATTACTTTACTTCTAAATGCGGGATTGAAGAATCTGGTAAGGATCCGTTTTGACACTACCAATGTTTGCAAACGAGGCTGCTCTGGAAATACCCCCCCCCCCCCCTGCAACGAATTGTCCCACTGTGGCCCTGTCACAATGAGTAGCAACGGTCAGACGGTTAGTCATGCCAGTTTGTATGTGTCTTTGAAAACCCGGAACGTCCTAGAATTTGATAGTTCAGGATTCCAGGCCCGGAAAGTCCTGGAATTTGTCTAAAGATCCTCGAAAGTCCTTGAAAATGGAAAATCATGACCATATTTTATTTAAAGCCTATTTTTTTTATATTTTCGCCGATGCTCCGAAACTTCAATCGGTGATGTTTTGTATTAAAAGTGATTTTTCTGGGTTTGTTATCCTGTTCGTTATCTTGATTTAAAAAAATTTAAACCATACATATAGTCATTATTTCTTCTGCTTATTCACAATTCACATCTTACCCAGTGAATCGACTATGAATACAGCTGTGTTTCGGGGCACTTTAATTTAATAAAAATGTTTAAAACATCTTGGAATTTTGCATTGGAATGTCCTGGAATTTTACGTCAAAGTGGGTATGAACCATGTGATATCTGGTCAGCTAGCCGTGAGTATCCTAACCCATTTTAATCTGGAAATGTTGATACATAACCCAAATATCCATGGAATAGATCTTCGCCAATTCATCTTTATCCCAGAAGTCTTCAAATCATTTATCCGACAATTTCGCCGAAATAGAATTTGGTGCTAGGAATAAAATACTCCCGTGTAGTGGTCTGCACTGACCTCTCAGGCAAGTAACCACATAGACAGGTAGGCGTGGGTAGTATGGTGATATCAGGAAGCCTAGGTGGCGTAATGGTTAGCACACTGGCCTGGAATGCAAAGAGATGTGGGTTCGAGTCCTGCTCTAGGCACAATATTTCCCATTTTCATCACCCCCACGACACTGGTTGCTGTGACCATGATCCTATACATGCTACGCACTCTATGGTTGTTGAACCTGCCCTGTGTATGCATGTGTATGTGTAAGTGCATTGCCTGTATGTATGTAATTATAAGCATTAAAAGACTTACAATTCCAGGGGGACGAGTGTAGTAGTCTGCACTAACCTCTCAGGCAAGTAACCACATAGACAGGTAGGCGTGGGTAGTATCGTGATATCAGGGAGCCTAGGTGGTGTAATGGTTAGCACACTGGCCCGGAATGCAAAGAGATGTGGGTTCGAGTCCTGCTCTAGGCGCAATATTTCCCATTTTCATCACCCCCACGACAGTCCGAATTAATGATAGGTGACTGTATTCTGTTAATAAAGGATATCCAACTCAGTGATATTAGTGGCCATCAAAAGTTTTCTTCTTTTTTTTTAATGGTCGTACAAAGCATCCTCCCCTACCCCAAAAAAGTAGTAAACATCAACAGTTTACTGCATAACATAAAGATACAAATATGAACATCTTAAATATCAACATTTTATTAAATGATAAAATTACGCCACCCTGCCCCCACCCACCCCCGTCGTATTGCTGTTGACAACTTTAGATGGCCCCTTAGTGATAACACATCAAATTCAGTATGAAGCCCCAGTCACACCTACCCAGACGAGCCCCGGATTTTAGGCCGGACCACTCCCGGACCAGTCACCCGGACTGTCCCGAACAGCCCTGGATAAAATCGCTATTTTGGTAGTTTTTTTGCCTCGCGGTCACACCTACCCGGATGTGCCCTGGACTAGCCCCGGACCAGAGGCCGGATCGCCCCGGACTGAGCCAGACCACCTCCCAGACTACCCGGTGTGTCCACGGAGTAGTCCCGGACTTGAAGTGGACTTGCTCCATGGCAATCCGTGGCTAATCCGCGCTCATCCGGCTTGTCTGGGTTTTATCCGGGCAGTCCGAGAGTTGTCCATGGTTAGTCCGGGGCTGGTCTGGGTTAAACCATGGCTCCGGACCATGCACGGACTACCCGGACCACCCCTGGATTACATCCGGATCATCCCGGATGATGCCGGATCGAGCCCGGATCGCAAAATGCCCAGGATGTTTTAAACATTTTAAAACATCCGGAGGAGACCCCGGACGAGGCCGGACCAGCCACAGATCACCAAGGACCAGCCACGGATCACCAAGGACCATGCCGGATCACAGTCCGGGGCTCGTCCGGCCCCTGATCCGGGTAGGTGTGACTGCGGCTTTAAATATTTAGCATAATATTGGAGTTTTGTTTCCATTTCAATAATACTGTCGTGGGGGATGATGAAAATGGGAAATATTGTGCCTAGAGTGGGACTCGAACCCACATCTCTTTGCATTCCGGGCCAGTGTGCTAACCATTACACCACCTAGGCTCCCTGATATCAACACACTCCCCACGCCTACCTGTCTATGTGGTTACTTGCCTGAGAGTCAGTGCAGACCACTACACTCGTCCCCCTGGAATTGTAAGTCTTGTAATGCTTACAATTACATACATACAGGCAATGCACTAACATATACATACACATGGTAGGTTCAACAACCATACAGCGCAAAGCTTGTACAGGATCCTGGTCACGGCAACCAGTGTCGTGGGGGTGATGAAAATGGGAAATATTGCGCCTAGAGCGGGACTCGAACCCACATCTCTTTGCATTCCGGGCCAGTGTGCTAACCATTACACCACCTAGGCTCCCTGATATCAACACACTCCCCACGCCTACCTGTCTATGTGGTTACTTGCCTGAGAGGTCAGTGCAGACCACTACAATACGCTAATCTGTTGAGCATGAATAGATAATAAATCCACAAAAATGTATCATCTTCACATTAGTAAAACAAGCTTTTCTAATTATAAGCTTCAGGTGAGTGGCGGTGGGTGTAGTCACGCGAGGCTTTTCTTTCCCTTCCGACAGATTTCCCTCGGTACATCCGTGGGCAACTCAAGGAGTAGCGTCAGGCTAATTAAACTGAACTTCATAATGAGTCTAGGCGAGCACCTTTACTGGTAAATGGGTCATTCTCAGGAACTGTGTACCACATTTTTTGCTTCCATGTTACATTGCTAATGATTTTGCCTTCTTTTTGGGACGTAGTAAGTCAAATAGTTCTTGTTGGTTCTGTGTATTAATTATGTTAGCAATACTACATGTATTTAATCTATCCCACAAGATGTATCCATAATATGCTTATACGATTTTGTGCGAAAGTAAAAATATTAAAATCTGCATATCAGCACGATACATCCTCTCATTTGCATATCGACACCATACATCAACCCAAATGTTCTTTTCAACTTTTCTTTTCTTGTAAGAGAGAATTCTTTTGGTTTAACTGTCATCAATAAAAATCTTGTTTGAACTTGTCGCGCGTGTTAAAAAGATGTTATGGATGAACATCACATGGTTAATTTTAACAGCTTTCTCAATTTGTATAACATAAAAATCTAATATTTTTGTTCAATTCTGATTCATGCATAAATTGTAAACCTTTGTATGAACATGGATTATGCTATTGTTTGGAATGTTTTCTGCTAGTATTTGGAATGCTTTCACTTTTGGTTTCCATGTCACGAAAGTGGTGCACAGTTTCTGAGAATGACCCAAATCATTAACCCACAATATAACCCCCTCCCTTTCCTTCTTCTACCCCCCCCCCCCCCCACTGGACCCATTGGCCAAATCGATAGAGCACTGGCTTCCCATGCGGAATGTCTGGAATGAGTTCGAATCCCAACACCAAATCAAACCAGTGAATTATCAAATTTATGTGTATACAGTGGGTCATTCTCTAAAACTGGGCACCAAAGTGTGACATGGAAACCAAAAGTGAAAACCTTCCAAATAATAGCAAAAATCCTTCCAGATAATAGCCTAATCCAATGTCCTATGAAGCTATGCATGTTGTGCATGTGTCAGAGTTGAAAAAACTGAATTTCACCTTTTGAATTAGATCTTATACAAATTGAGCAATACATTAATATCACTCGTGTAACATGAAAATCAAAGACACATCCAGAATCTCATTTTAACATATACAACATAGTCAAACAAGATTTTCTTGATTACTGTTAAGCAGACAAGGTTATAACTTACAAGAAAGAAGTTGAAAAATAAGTTGAAAAAAGTTTGCCTACATGTATGGTGTAAATGTGTAAATTTTCACATTTTCACTCTAGCGCAAAATCATACAATTATAATTTTGATATCTTTTGTGGGATAAATTCAATACATGTAGAACTGCTAACATACCTAATAGACAGAGGCTGCAATACTTATTTGACTTGTTATCAATAAAACAAAGACTTAATTATCAGCATCGTAACGTGGAAACCAAATATGTGGTGCCCAGTTTTGGAGAATAACCCATGTATAAATGTTTACCGTTATGCAAATATTATATAAGCGGTGAAGGTGAATCTATTGTGTGCTGATTCTGGAAGGTTCTATGGTACAGCTAGAGCGGCTTGGAGCCCTATTGCTTGTTGGGGCAGGTAAGCAAGGCAGCTGGTCAGCAAGTGCTTCCTGTCCTACACCGGTTGGTCACTTCTACCTGATTCTATGCTAACTATCCTGAAATTCAGCATTAATAGAATAGGACAAGGACTGGTTGGCTCAGTATCAGGATAATGTGACTGTGGAATATCGGGTCTTGGTGTTCAGCAATTTGACATGCAATGCACAATTAATTTGTCATGTTTTCACTTAATTTATTTGCTTAATCTCCAAAGTGAACCCCTTACAATAAAAGTTACTTCAAACTAAAGTGAGACACATTTTCTCTTTCTTGAAGATTTATACTGCCTATCATGGATAAGTCTGAATAGACTTGTTTTCACCATTAGACAGTTGGTCGATAGAAAGCCCAAATCTACACTTGGAGCCTGAGCCTCCACAAGGGATTTTTAACCTCCAACACCACATAGACATGGTATGAGAGCAACTGGCCTTTGATGAAACTAAGTTATACACAGCCGTGGAAAGTGGAAATCCAAATAAATGATAAAGATAATATCTTTATGAGGAATCCCTTAAAATAAAAGTTACTTCAAACTAAAAAGTAAGACATGTGATAAATATCAAATATAATATATATAAAAAAGAGATATGCCATGAGCTCAAATAATCGGACTGTAACTTTAATATAACATTAGATGTCATTTAGCGTACAATGGCCTGGGCCATACCATGCCCACCTCCCCGCTACCAGATGGAATGGCCGAATGAGTTAAGCGTCCGCCTCCTGTTTTGCAGATTGTGGGATTTGAACCCTCTGGTTTGAACCCTGGCTGAGTCAAACCAATGACTTAAAAAGTGATACTTGTCGCTTCCTAACCAGGTGCTCAGCATTATTAGGACATGTCAAGGACTGGTTGGCTCAGTACCAGTATAATGTGACTGAGTAGGATATCAGGTCATGGTAGGAACAGCCGGGTCTCCTAGTGGGGCAGCAATATAAAGTCACCATGAGTTGCCAGGGTGCAAACCACCCCGCTTCACCCAGATCGATCGATGCAAATTAAAGTGAAACTGTATTAGATATTTTTACTCCCATCAGACCCTAGTCGAGTCAAACCAATGACTTAAAAATTGATACTTGTCACTTCCTAGCCTGGCGCTTGGCATTATTAGGACATGGCAAGGACTGGTTTGCTCAGTGTCAGGATAATGTGACTGAGTGGGATACTAGGTCATGGTGCCGGCAGCCTGGTTTCCCAGTGGGACAGCACTATAAAGTTGCCATGAGTGAGCACTGTCACAAGTCGGTACCCATCCTGATATGACCTTATAGATGTTGCTAGGACGTAAAACAACAACAAACAAACAAACAACAAACAAACAAACAGCAAACAACAACAAACAAACAATTTGTCTTAAAATCTATCCATTGAAATAAAAAGTATATAGAATAAAAGGAGATGAACTGTTCTTTGGGTATCTGTTATTTATTATTTTGTCACTGTACAGAACTTTGAGTAAAAGTGACATATTTGAGAGTAGAATTTGTGGATTTCACATATTTTGGCCGCATCTCCCGACCATCAAGAAATGTTGACGCAGTATTCAATTCAAGTTGCGCAAAACCCCATAGGTGCCTCATGTTCAAATTTACATAGAAGTTAGAGAGCAGATTCTTAGCCACAGTTTAGTATCAAACATTAATAAGAACTTTGAATGGAAATATCTTTTAAAAACGTTTAAAAACTTCAAAATGATGCCCAAGACGACTCATAATTCGCAATATATATTATTTTATGTTGTTTGAAAGGTAATTGTGTCCTCCTTTTAAATAATCGAATTATGTTTTTTGATACCACGTGGGGTAATGCGCAACTCAAGAACTGTAAGCGGTTGGCTTTACTTAATCCACGCCGAGTCACTCTCAGACTGGCCGCCATTTTCGGTATACTTCGTCGGTGTGATTTGCTATCAAAATGGACTTGGATCAGGACATTCCCGCTAATATTCAAACAGAAATTGGTAAGTGATTGATTTATAAGATGCCTATCAATATTCTGACAAGTTCATTTAAAATTATTTGCACCTGTTTACGAGATTTGTCTGATTAAACTTGTTGATACATTATACAGCAATGGTGAAATGTCCAGGTTTCCACTGGAGTTTTGGCACAGAGACAAAGTTTGGGACTCTCAAATGTTCCGTTTCACATCGAAAAACTCTATGAAACAAATCATGACTACTTTTTATGATGTTTTGAATCAAACTGATTCATTTGTAATGATACCAATGATGTGCTTCAATATTAAAACCGTGATCAAAATTTTCGGGAGGTGCAAGACCGGGGGTATTCAAAATGGTGAAACTCAATGTTTGCTGTTCGGCGGACTGGTATTATCGCCCAGTGTTGAACGCCAGACTGTATCTAGCTATGTGTGAGTACCAGCTTGTAAATACATAATGTGATATTAAAGGGAAATATTGCGAACAAGAATAACTAGTGCTAACATTCACAGGAAATAGAATAACATTTTGTGAGTGTATTTGGATTATTTTAAGGTAAAAACATTGGTTTAGCATTCAAACAAAATGAAAGTGAATACGCAATTCACAATTTGTTTTTATATTTCAGATGATGCACAGATGAAGCTACTGAGAAGTGTTCTATATGCCAAAGGTAGAGGTCGCAGACCAAATATACCCAAGTTTCATGATAAAGCATCAAATCTTCTACTATTACAAGTGTATCATATCAAATTAGAAAGTAGTGTTTCGTGGGACAATGTTTCAAGTTGGATGGTGTTAATGTTCCCAGCTTTATCTAATTGGGCAAAATCAAAAAGCCGAAGCATCATCGAAAAGTGTGTGCAAAAAGCAGAAAAGTTGGCAGAGGAAAAAGACAGAAAGGAATATTACAACCTTGTCACAGATTTTAATAGAATCGGTGAGTAAAAATAGATTTACTTATACAAATTACAACTGCATATTTAAATGATATTGACGTATGTACAGTCATAGGATCGTTTATTTCATTTCAGGTCCCTTTTGTGCTGAGATGGGAATCGATCGTCTGATAGTCAATGAACCTTTCCCAAAGGAACTCCCGAGCTCTCTACCAACAAATGGAGTCCTCCTGGAACTGGAGGACTCCGAGGTAAATACGTTTCATGTTATTCAAACCCTCTGGCCAAACTTATTTCTTGATATGCATGCTTATAAATCTTATGTAGGGAAGATGCGAGTATGTCTTAAGAAAGTCAAAAAGTCAAAAAAAGGGTCCAAGCTTCTAGAGTTCAAACAGAAACTTGTAAAAACAACAGACTCAGGTGACAGGCCATGTGAACTCAAGCTAAAGCCCGCTGAACTAATGCCAAAGCCAGTTGATGTGCCTGAAGTCAGTGAACTGAAAATTGCTACAAAAGACCTGAAAGAAACTAAATCCCAATTAGAAATGAAAGATAATTTGTTGAGTGAGTATCAAGTGAAAGCAGAAACATTGGGTGAAATGTATGAGGAGTGCAACAACAAATTTGTAGTTATACAGAAAGAGCTTGGAGACACAGAAAGAAACCGGAAAGCAGCAGAAGACGAAATTGATAAGTTAACAGTTGAAAACAGTAACCTCCATGCAAATGTCAACAAGCTCAGTGCAGAAATAAAAGACATTAAAGGTGGTGCACTTTATAAAAGACTTTCTAGGAGATCTAAGTACATCCGTGCAAAAGAATGTAAAATAAAAAAGGTCAAAAGGGCAACTAGTACTCCTGGGTCAGTGGTGTGCAAAAAGTGTGAGCAAAGAGATGAACTAAAAAAGAAAATTAAGAATGTGGAAACCATGCTTTCTGCTTCACATAAAAAATCTAATTTTATGTATCCAATTGTACACAGCTTCGTAAAAAACTGAAAGTGGTGAGAGATGAATGTGTGGCGCTAAAAGCGGAACTGGTTAGTGCAATGTCACATGATGACTTCAGAACAAAAGGTGACACTCCTGGGCAACCATATGTCAACTCTCTTGAGAAATGTGTAATGGAGTTAGTGGGCGAGTTAGATGTGCCTACCAACAAATGTAGCCAGGTGATACAAACAGTAGCAAAATGGCTATTTGATAAAAAAATACCATTGGACCAGTTACCAAGTGCTTCTACAGCAAATAGCATGGCTGATAGGGCCCATGTACTGTCAAAGTTTCAGGTAGCAGAGGAAATTATCAGCAGTGACAAATGGGATTTACATGGTGATGGGACATCATGGGATCATAAGAAAATTTGAGGAAATCAGGTGACTCTGGACTCTGGGAAGACACTGTCTGTAGGCTTTGTTTCTGTGGCAACTGAGGACAGTTCTACATTATTGGACAATTCAATTGCCATGATGGATGAATTGTCAGATATATATAGTGATTCTGTTGAAAAGGAGAAGGTGTAGAAAGAAATTCTGAAGAGAATGTTTGCTATGATGTCAGATCGTGCAAGTGTAAATAAATGCCACAATCAAAAACTAGCCCAATACAGGGAAGATTTACTCGGAGAATCTGATGAGCTACATTTTCTTTATTGCAATGCTCACTTTTTATTAGGCATGTCTAACCAGTGTGAATCCATTCTCAGGGTATTTGAAAAGAAAATTGTTAGTGAGCTTGGTCATGGGCTAGGTAGGGATGCTATGGACAAATACAAACATTTTAGGACATCCGGGGAATCCACTGCTGCTCGATATGTGGGGACTGCTTGTGATGTTTTTGGCCCCCGAGGAGATGAAAAAAGCGGTTGTAGAACTGACTGGTTGGCATACTGTAGTATTATTGGTATGGAATCTAGCATAACAAGCTTTAGAATGAACCGTTTTAATAACTTTTTCAAGGAGCAGCAGCCTTGCATAGCCAGAACCAGGAAATAATTGACTTCCTTGATCATTATAAAGGAATATTAAATTTAAAACTTGAAAGTGTCCTGCATGATGCTAGAAGTGATGAGATGAATGCATTAATTTGTGCACTGGGGATACTTTACTTTAAAGTTACCGGTCCATTTTGGAATATGCTACATGGTGGGGTTGAATATGTGGACCAGTATCTCTATTTCCAGAAAATGTATAATTGTTTTCGTAGTTGGGCTGAAGACAGTACAGACCTTTTAAAACCTGAAACTGCAATGTGGCCTGAATTTAAAACGTGGGGCCAGTGAAAATAGCAGTGTTTTCAATTCAAATCAAAATGGGGAACAAATGACAAAACAGGTGCTTTGTGCTATTATGCAGGGTTTTGTGTCAGTCACTGAAAGGCAACTCCATGACTTCTTGCCTGGTGGAAACTATGGTCAGGCGCCAACTCCTCAGTTACGTGCTGACATGAAGCATTTTAAGCTAACTAACTTAATATCAGAATATGAGTTTGGCGATTTAGACTATTCTCAGTTTCGACGAAGGCATGCTTCTTTGCATTTTCATTCTGTCATCCAAATGGTCAAGCAAAATAAGACTATTTCAGTATGGCTTGCAGGGAAATCTGAAGCAGAGCAGACAAAATTGCTAAGCATGGCCAGAGGCAAAAGCAGTGAACTCCGACAAAAACATATGGCTGCAGAAAAGGATGTAATGGAGAATACAAAGGAAAAAATAAAAGCAAACCTCCGAAAAAAAGAAGAAAGTGCAGCCAAAAAAATTCAAATGTGGGAAGATCTAGCTTCAAAAGTCAAAGCACATGGTGGGCCGTGTACAAAAGAGTCCGATGTTGACAAGGGGTTGAAAAAGTGTGCGACACTCAAAATGAAAAAGGACATGGTACATAATGAAATGAGATACCTAAAAAATGTGTTGGGAGTAAAAAGTAAACGGTTAGTATGGGGAAAAAAAGATTTGGCTACACTAGTGTGTGATTTAAAATCTGTTCTTGATGAAAGTTTAAACTTGGAGAGGGAAATAGTGGTAGATGGAGAAATTGTAACACCAGAGGTAGGCCTAAATGCGAATCAGATTGAGACTGTAGGGAGGGGGCAGAAAAGGAAAGTTAGTGAGAGTGAGACCGAGAATTCAGGTAGTGGTAATTTAAAAAGACAAAGGACATATGATACTCTTAAAGTTGAAGAAACTTTTGAGTTCTGCAAGTCCAACCAAGGGAATTGGGTTGCAGTTGCCTATGATGAGCATTTCTATGTTGGGGAGATAATTAAGGTAGACAATCCGATGTTGGCTACGGTCCAGTTCCTTAAGCGTGGACCCAGAAATATTTTCAGATGGCCACGAGTGGACGATATTGCAACTGTTGAGTCCTGTTTTGTTTTAGCTCATGATTTTGAAGTCCATGCTTCTAATTTACGGTCTTGGTCTGTACCTAGGCTCACAGATCTTCAGAATTTGTACAAGGAATATTCTGATATATGTCTTTAAGGCATAGAGATTTGGGGGGAGGGGGGTGTGCCTGTGCATTCTGACAGACAACTAATGCCACTATAGCTCTGTAAATATTAGTCTAAATGAACCAAATATGTTTTCATTGTAAAGAACATGACCCACAATGGTTCTAGTGCAAGTTTCATGTTCGTACCTCAGATGGCTTGGTCATGGGACATGGTTGAAGAATGGGTCAATTTTTTTCCATACTGAAAACAATGCTAAATTATCTGAAAAATGGGATATTTTAATGCCACTAGAGCTATGCAAATATTAATTTAAATGAAACCAATTTGGTTACATCGTCAAGAGCATTGTCCAACATGGTTGTATTGCCAGTTTCATGTCTGTATCTCAAACGGTTTGGTCATGAGGCACTTTTGAAGTTTGGGTCATTTGAGGTATTTTTCCATAAAAATTGAGCCTCGGACATGGGTAAAATTAGCATATTATCAATTTTTGAAGTCTTATAGTTCTAAAACTATTGTATACAGAGGCACGAAAAAATATAGACATGTATTCTGTATATATATCAGGTGGTTTCTCAAAGATGAATCGTATAGCGACAATAATAACCATTTTACGACCAGTCAAAGTAGCAGTTTTGTGCCGTCTGTGCATTTCTGGTTGGGCAGTGATTAAAATAATCTGCCTAATTGATATGCCTGTAACTTCAACAAATGAATAGTGTGATGACTGTAATTTGCTGAATAAAATGAATGTAGTATATACAAGTCAATTCCAGAGCCTTGATGGTATCTTACTCTTAGTTTTTAAGATATGGGTCCCTGAAAATGGCTTTTCGTCCTATTTTTACAAGTCCAAAATTAACCCCAATTTTTAAAATCTTTAAATGTCTCTCACAACTAAACTGTTTGAGATATCTTGATGAAATAAAAACTAATCAATTTCAAAATTGACCCTCTTTAATTTGGATGCAAAAGTGTAACACTGTTTTGCATTAACAAAAATCATCTGTGATACCTAATAGAATACTATTGTAATGATAAAAATAACTCCCTAAACCGACCACCTCCCTAAATGGACCATTTAATTAATGTCAGTCCCATGGTCGGTCGATTTAGAGAGGTTTTTACTGTATATGTATGTATGTGTGTGTGTGGCAAGTATGTGTGTATGTATATGTGTATATATGTATGTGTGTATGGCAGTTACTGAGGAAGTACGGATGCCCAGAGATCGAGGCTCTACATACAGGAATGATGGCGAACGTTAGTGCTGGAGGGGAAGTCTCGGAATCGTTCGGGGTTACCAATGGGGTCAAGCAAGGTTGTGTACTGGCCCCCACGCTCTTCTCCATCTTCATATCAGCAATGCTAGATGAGGCTTTCCGAGACATGGGGATGGCATCTATATACAGTCCAGACAGAGCGCTGACCTATTCAATGTCGCACACCTCAGAGCGAAGACCAAGACTACTCAGATACTGGTGAGAGAGCTACTATTCGCAGATGACAGTGCACTGGTTCCCCATGCTGCTGAAGAGACCCAGAAAATAGTGGATGCTTTCTCCGATGCATCAAAGAAGTTTGGCCTGAAAATTAACATCAAGAAGACGGAGGTGCTGTACCAACCCAACCTCATGAGGATGTCATCAGACAGGCTACCAAAGCAGATCCTCTATTCTCAACTGTCTTCTGGCTACAGAAAGAGAGGGCGCCCCCGTCTCCGGTTCAAAGATACCATCAAGAGAAACCTGAAGCTGAGAGACATTAAGACCGACTCATGGACGCAACTCTCACAGCAGAGACCTAAATGGAGAGCGGCAGTCAAGTAATGAAAGCAGTCTTTGTCGCATCGCGACCGACAGCATGATGTGTATGTATGTGAGTATGTATGTGTGTATACATGTATGTGTGTATATATGTATGTATGTATATATACCTATATGGGTCATTCTCAGAAACTGTGTACCACTTTTGTGACGTGGAAATAAAAAGTAAAAACATTCTAAATACAGATGAACCTCAATCCAACGGACACCGATGCAACGAATTCCGGATCCAACGGACACAATCCGCTAGAGTGAATATCTGAACATTTGCGCACTTTAAGAGAACTAGTTATTAGGGAACAGTATCAGCGAGGCAAGCAGTTGAAACTTGACACATTTTTTAAACGCAAGGATCCTGGACCCCAGCATTCTGAACCCCAGTTTTCTGAACCCCAGCCTTCCACCAGCAACACTTCAGTAGCCACCACCACTTTTTATGAACCGTAGTTCTGTATTTTGTGTTTATTTTTGTACCCCCCGGAAAATGTTGTCGCTGCAATGGACAAACGGCTTTAACGGACAACTGCTCCCCCTTATTAGTCCGTTGGATCGAGGTTCATCTGTAACACTATATAATAGGAGAAAACGTTCCAAATAATAGCAGAATCCATATTCATATGAAGGTTTATATCCTGTGCATATATGTCAGAGTTGAAATTTCTTTTTCACTTTTTGATTTTGACCATATACAAATTGAGAAAGCAGTTAAAAATAACTGTAACATCCACCCATGACCTCATTTTAACACGCGTCCATAACATCATTTTAACACACAAGAAATTCAAACAATATTTTATTGATTACAGTTGAGAAAAAAAGTTTGACTTCCAAAAAGAAAAATTGAAAAAAACATTTGAGCAGATGGGTTATTCTCCAAAACTGGGCACCACATATTTGGTTTCCACGTTACGATGCTGATAATTAAGTCTTTGTTTTATTGATAGCAAGTCAAATGATGATTGTAGCCTCTGTCTATTAGGTATGTTAGCAGTTCTACATGTATTGAATTTATCCCATAAAAGATATCAAAATTATAATTGTATGATTTTGCACTAGAGTGAAAATGTGAAAATTTACACATTGACACCATACGTGTAGCCAAACTTTTTTTCAACTTATTTTTCAACATTTTTCTTGTAAGTCATAACCTTGTCTGCTTAACAGTAATCAATAAAATCTTGTTTTACTATGTTCTATGTGATAAAATGAGGTGCTGGATGTGTCTTTGATTTTCATGTTACACGAGTGATATTAATGTATTCCTCAATTTGTATAAGATCTAATTCAAAAAGTGAAACTCATTTTTTTCAACTCTGACATATACACAACCTTCATAGGACATTGGATTAGGTTATTATTTGGAAGGATGTTTGCTATTATTTGGAAGGTTTTCACTTTTGGTTTCCATGTCACACTTTTGTGGCCAGTTTTAGAGAATGACCCATATGGGTCACTCTCCTGAGAACTGGCCAGAAGTGTCACATGGAGAGTTAAAATTAATATTTGAATTTTTTACATTTTTTGGTTGCAAATGAAAGCTGGAAATCTCCCCTTTACATCCATGTAAAATATAAATTGATGAGATAAAAAATAAAGGTGTAGTCCATGAATAAGATATCTCTTATGGCAGTATAACATGTGTGTCACACGTGTAACGCATGTTTAGGACACCACACAGTCTGCTTAATAAAAATCTAATCATAATTAAATAATATCATACTTAGAAGCATATTAATCATGGCATAATATACAGAAATATCTTGATAAAAAAAAGTAATTCCCAGCCATGCTTTAGTGTAAATATTTGTGTGGCATCCAGACACCACGGTTACACGTGTGACGGAAATTTGTAATGTTATTTCTGAAGACATTAAAAAAAAAATTTTTTTAATTTAGGCATGCATACACGTTAATAAATACTTCCTCTTTGATTTGGGAACTGTTTTGTTTGATATATCAATGCAATACAAGATGTTAAAAAGGATTCAATCACGTCCCATATGTCATGTTACAAATGGCTGACTGTAAAATGGGGTTTTTTGGTACAAAAACAGTTCATAACTAAAAAGACCAAAGTTGCACACAGTTTTATTTTATATCCCTTATTTCTTTCATCAAATCTGAACATGAATATGAAAAGTATAAGGAAAAATATAAGTAGGAAGGTTTTTATTGATGTTTTAAAATCCCATCTCATGCTGACCAGTTTTCAGGAGAGTGACCCATATACATACTGCCATTATACAAATGTTCACTTTAGCACAAAAACCATATGAGCATATTTGTTTTACATTTTGTGGGATAGATTAAATAAATGTAGTATTGCCAACATACTTATTACACAGAGTCAACAATAACTATTTGACTTACCTCCCCAACCCCCCTAAAAAAAAGAGGTAACAATTATATAACAATGGAATGTGGAAACCAAATATGTGGTACAGTTTCAGAGAATGACCCATAGACTAACATCAGGCAAGTTATTTTACTGTTGTTTTGTGTGTATTAGAAGAATCTCCAACACCTTATTAATTTGATTACTTATTGAAGTCGGACCAGGTACAATATTATGTACAGTATACACGACTTAGCTTATTAACTTGTTTAAAGTTGCATAGTCCGATGGTTTTGAGTTTGTGTCATTTTCTGAGATAAATATATTAGATTGATCGTTATAACGTACCTTGTTTTAGTTTGAAGTAGCTTTTATTTTGAATCGCTAACTTCTGAGATATTTGAAGGGCAAACATGCTAAATTAATTTTGGCAAGCATGCTAAAACTCTGACACCATAGACTTTTGCAGTAACAGCTTCTATTAAATTGCCTCAGTATTCCCTTCTATGTGGCGATAATTGTTTAATAAGTGCACCAGTATCTAAGTTAGATATGTAGAATCAAATCCAGATGATTGCTTTGATTTTGAAAATTTGATGCTTTATCGGACTATGCAGCTTTAACCGAGTGTAAAAGAAAACGTCACCCATTACCCTCTCAAATAATTAACCCCCTTGTGGTCAATAATACAGGGGCATGGACTTATCCGTGTTTACCTGAATTAACCTAAATAAAACAATTATTTATGTTTATCCTTACCTTCCCCCCAGACTATATATAGCTTTTTTTTTAAATTCTAGGGATGAGGCCCCGCACTATATTATCCTTGCTGCTGGGATCTGCAATGTTATACCCCAGTCACACTACAGCTTGCGACCACTTTGCGACCACCTTAGACCAAAGAACCCACACTCACCAGTGACGCCCAGACATCGGCAACCATTGTTTTGGTAGCAAGGACGTCACAGGTCAGTGTCGGTTCTTTGGTCTAAGGTGGTCGCAAGCTGTAGTGTGACTGGGGTCTTATGCAGTGCAATCGGCAGACCAGAGTGACCAGCTGGCGATTCGCCAATGCCACCGACATTGTCGCCCGCCTCTCTTTGCAACATCAGGAGAGGGTCGGCAGTCTCGCAAGTCATGCTACAGGATGGTTTACCGTCACAACCTTTGTGGGAGGCGAGCTGGCTGACTATAACAACCCTGCATTGAGACTTGGTGATAGCCTGACTGTAGATCCAATGTGCAAAACCACTGGTTTCCTCCCAAGCTGTCCAAACTGTCATCAATCCGTGGTAGAGGGTACGCATTTTTTGCGGGTGATCGCATTTAATTTCCTGTAGTCTATACAGAAGTGCCATGTACCATCCGTTTTAGTTACCAGATGAACTAGTGAACTGAATGGACTTCTGCTTGGTGTAATTAATTATTCCTGATGAAAGCATCTTTTTTACCTCATTTTCCAAGGCCTCCTTCTTCGAATTCATTAACCTACGGTAAGGAATTCTAAAAGGAGCATTATTACCAATATCGATACGGTGTTGAACCACATCGGTCCAACCCAGTTTCGCTTCTGGCTTGGCAAAAATATTGAGAAACTCAAACAAAAATTGTGCAATTCTCATTTTGTCACTCACATGTTACAGATTGGTACCTAGGGCAATGCATAAAATGAAATCCGGGACGTGTTACACCCCTTCAAACAGACTTCTATTTATTGAAACCAATGGTTCTGGTGACCCACCAACACATTCAACACCTCGTTCTTTCTTCAGAATGTCAAACACCACAGCTGCTGTAGGCTGTTGATGGGTCCATGCGATCTAGCCTTTGCCACATTTCCAATTGTCTGGCCGCTAGGCAAAGATATTGGGGTCATCTGTTGTTGTTGTTGTTGTTTTACGTCCTAGCAACATCTAAGGTCATATCAGGACGGGTACAGACTTGTGACAGTGCGCACTCATGGTGACTTTATAGTGCTGTCCCACTGGGAAACCAGGCCGCCGGCACCATGACCTGGTATCCCACTCAGTCACATTATCCTGACACTGAGCACACCAGTCCTTGCCCTATCCTAATAATGCCGAGCGCCTGGCTAGGAAGCAACAAGTCTCAATTTTAAAGTGATTGGTTTGACTCGACTGGGACTCGAACCCACGACCCCACGATCTACCAGCACGGGAGACGGACCCTCTAACTCATTCGGCCATCCCGTCTGTATTATTGTAGAGAGTAAGTACCGCTCCAGCGGATCTTTCTACCAAAGATGAAAATGACGAGATGCCTATAGGCCAAAGCATTTCAGGGTCTCGTTCAATTAAACATTGTCACTCTCCATCTTTTTGGTCAGTTGTAATTAATGCCGCGACTGTTCGGTGGGCTCCTATTGTAACATCTTCTGCCAAACATGCAAGCCTGCAGTCCCTTCTTAGATGGCACTGAGCAACTAAGTTATATGGTTGCAACACTACGAATTCACTATTGTGCGGGGAAAGGCTGGCTTCATAAAATGACATCCAGTTGCTCCCCAATATACCATCTTCAGGTATATCTACAATCAAAACCGATGAGTGGAAAATATGGTCTGCAATACCCAACGGTATGTCAGCGCAGCCAAATTGAGGAATATATAGGCTGGTTACACTCAATGGTTTTACTCCCGATACTAGGTTTCTGGTGTTGAGATTCAGTTTATCGAAGAATCTTTCCCCGATACCTGACATTGCCCCACCAGTGTTGCTATGGAAAAAGCCTTTAGAACCTCTAATATTTATCTGAATATACCAGCTTTTCCCTTTAGCGGGAAAATATTCTCGGCAAACTTGTCTCTCTCACCCAACACTTGTAGGTTAAGATCTGTTTTCCTTAAAATATAATCCATACATAAATCTTCATTGTTATGTTTAACTGAATTGGAGCAAAACATCTTTAATCCACCCAGAAAAACCTGGGGCTTGGATCGGCCCGTCATGACAATGCGGGCCCGATTCCTTAATCTTGCACAAACCTGCCGAGAGTTTGCTAATGGGGGGGGATTCAGTACAGCTATCGACAGTTGTACTTGGAAGATTATCCGGTGTTAACGGAGGTAACAACACTCCCGGCATTGCAGTTCTAATTAATTTTAAATTTTGCATCTTCACAAAATTCTTCTTGCTTCGGCTGTGTCGGCAGAGCCGCAATTCTGCTGTTTTTGGCAGCCAATAACTTAGCCAAGATTTCAGGATTATGCGTGGAATTATCGCGGCCTTTGCGGTCCCCGTCCACCATGTCCTCCTCCATAGATCGTGCATGGCTGGGTGGGCAGCGAATGACCATATGGCCAAAGCCTCTGCATCGCCAACATTCTGTATTTAGGCCTACTCTAGCCTGATCTCTCCTGAAAGTAGAGATAAAAACTTCGACACATCAATGTTTGTGACCGACGCCGATTCACGAGTAGCAGCAATCCCCTCCTTCACATAGTGACTGGTGGGGAAGTCGCCTACCTCGCCGTTGGGTATATTTGCCAAATCACCATCAATCGCTTGAAAAGCTTTTTGGGTGGGGCCCGCATTTGAAATTTGCGGGCCCGCGTTCAAAGAATCTGGTGAGCTGTCACCAGAGAAACTAGTGGCGGCAGCCACTCATGAAAACAACGAGGACGGAACCTCTGTAGGGATAGAATTAATCAACAGTTCTATAATTTGTGCCGCTGACCTCAAATTTTCCCGTCGAGATCCCAATTGGAGACAGGGGTCCGCATGTTTTCTCGACATGGTCAACTTTATACGATAAAAAAAAACACACAAAAAACACTGCACTTAAAAAAAAGTGCAGATGTCAGTAGGAAACCTGTATTAATTTTGAATTTTGTCGATATGTATATATTTTCCTGGAAATAATTCAAACATGTAAGAGCGGAACTAATTAACCAACAGTTACATAAAAAATGTATGTATGTATATAATAGAGTGAACAAAAACTAATATAATAAAGACCAATATTGAAATCTAACTCCTGCCTTTATCGTATTTGTAATCACTAATGCACTGTATCTACTATGTTTCGGAAAATACGTCTAATTAATTTTTTTTAAAGTAAAATTCCTGCCACTATAACCATAACTATTTGTAATAAGGGACCTGTTTGTAAAGGGTAAGGAATGCAAGGAAAGTCTCAATCACATTTTAAGAGCTCACGACTTTATTATTGTTCCTACTAATACCATCTAATCTCTTCCAATGTCAATCAAATGAATAAATACTTCCCCTCCATTTCCTTTATAGTCAAGATACTTTCAATTACTGTATTTAAAGCCATATTATCGTCTGAAACATCAGAGCTCTAACTAAACATGTCTGATGGGTCTGGGCCCGATGACTCGAACCTTCTACATTGCTAGGAGAGTAGCGCAGGATGCCGCGGCACGTCTCCTAGCAACGAGTTACAGCAGCGAACCCTTCCCCACATTTGATGGCCAATGCTGGTTATCTTGGCGAGCAACCCCCATTTCCATATGTGGGTTGCTTGACCCAAGCCCGCACCGGCCACAGCTCGATTATAGGCTTGCCCACTTTATATATATATATATGCAGTAGTCTGCATTGACTTCTCAGGCAAGTAGCCATATAGACAAGTAGTTGTGGATAGGGCCATTGTATCAGGGAGCCTAGATAGTGTAATGGATAGGACACTAGCCCCAGAATGGCAAGAAGTGTGGGTTCGAATCCTGCTTTAAGTGCAATATTTTCCATTTGTAAAACCGCCCCAAGAGACTGGTGCCACGAACAGGATCCTGTACAGCTATATGTGTGCTATATGGTTGATGAATCTATCTTGTGTACGCATGAGTAAATGAGTTGCCTGGATGTATGTAATCGGTTGTTTTTTTCGTGTGTTATTTTATGGGGTGTTTATGCTGTCCATAACATGTAAGCCCGGATGATCGGGCTTGTTTTCAATGCTGGGCAGTTTTCGGCTTTTTTCTTTTTCTTATAGTTGGTGTTTATGGTTAGTAAATCTATGTTAGTTTTTTTGTTTTTTCTTGACAATTGTTTTCCTTCTACTCTTATCCCTAGACTAGCCTACTCTATTTACATATTATAGGCTTGTACGCAATAGATGGTTGGTATGTGTTTGATGTGTGGTTTTGTTGATATCTGCTTAGTTTTTTTGCCTGGGCACCTCCCAAGACCTGTCCAGCTGGCGGGCCGTGACATATCACATGTCCCATAAGCATTAAATGACTAATTGTAACCATTTATAAGACTTACTATTCAACATGGAGGAGTGTACTGACCTCTCAAGCAGGGATCCACATAGACAGGTAGGCGGGGATATGGTGATTGAATCAGGGAACCTAGATAGTCTAATGGTTAGAACACTAGCCCTGGAATGGCAAGAAGTATGGTTTCGAATCCTGCTCTAGGTGAAAGATTTTCCATTTGCAAAAACGCACCCCCCGAAGCAACACGAAAGTGTGTGTGTGTGTATGTGTGTATGTGTGTATGTGTGTAAATGTATATAGTTAGTATATGTATATACGTGTATAAATGATCGGTATGAGGTATTTTCCTATTATTATTATGATCCGTTATCGTCCATTAACAAACTCAGAGTGATTTGCTGCGGCACATTCGCCGATGGTGGCGCCGCCACCAGCAGTTCTTTGTACTTATTCCTCAGTCTTTGTATAGATCACTTGCTGCGAAAAGTATATATATAGTATAGTTATACGAGTCTTACCTGGTCCAGATGATGAATAACTGGTGTTTTCCCGAGGTACTAGCCTCGGATAGTTGTGGGTCAGGGAGAAGGAAGCACATCCGGGTCCAGCAATCTTTTACATACGTCATAGGATAACAAATTAACTCAATATTATATAGATACTTCTTCTTTATTCACCCGGCATCACTCACGTGCGCATGCGCCTGGTAGATATAAAAGATAACACCGCGTCACCCCTGACTGTATATCACACACGTATCCACCCCCACCCCCCACCCCCACCCCACCCCCCACGTCCACTATCTCCACAGTTATCACGTCTGCTATCACGTTTGTCAGTTGTCTTACGAAAAATCCACAATTGTTATTCATCCGCGTTTTCACAATTCTAATAGATTCAAAGACGTAAAACCTCTCTAAATCGACCGACCATGGGACTGGCTTTAAATGGTCCATTTAAGGAGGTGCTCGGCTAAGGAAGTTTTTTCAAATTTTTACAATGGTATTGTATGGGCGATCGTTTGGGACCCAAATAAAGCGATCGATATAGGGGAGTGGTCGATCTGTGCAGGTGGTCGGTTAGAGAGGTTTTAATGCATATCAAAAGGTTCGGTGACAACTATCGGCAGTTTTCTAGTAGAAGCCTCTTAGTAGGTATTGTATGGGCGATCGTTTGGGAACAAAATAAAGCGATCGATATAGGGGAGTGGTCGATCTGTGGAGATGGTCGGTTACAGAGGTCTTACTGTATATATATCAAAAGGTTCGGTGACAACTATCGGCAGTTTTCTAGTAGAAGCCTCTCTGTGCAGCCATCTTCACCATCACCCCAGGCTCCCACAAATCGACCAATCAGAGCTCACTCCGTCCGTGACGTATGGGTGTCATGGCAACGGGGGCAGCGTCTCCACATCAGCATCACTTCCGGTGCACATGGCCCGCCTGCAACCCCCCCCCCCCTCCCCCACCCACCCCACCCCCAGCCCCGCTACAACGGCAGCCTTCGTTACCCCGGTAGGCGGCGCCACCCGCGGGGGACCCCTTAACAACATTATCTGGGGGTTTCCGGGGGTTCCGCCGGCCCCTGCGTCTGATCAGTGACGTCCGCAGAGCCTGGAAGATGCTGAGCAGGCCTCGCACGGCGGCCCCAGCTTACTACAAATTCACCGACAATCGCCTCAAAAATAGTTTTATATTTCGCGCCCCCCCCCCCATTTTCCTCATATTATGGACCCAGGTTGGAATGATGGCGGTGCCAATGTGTCGCCAGCGTCCTGGTGACTCTAACCGCCAGGCAGTGGACGAACGCGGACCCAGCGCCCTGTTGGTTGGTTGTTGGAGTTTTACGTCCTCAGAACATCTCAGGTCATATTATAACGGGTACCGGACTCGTGACAGTGCACACTCATGTCGACTTTATAATTATAGTGCAGCCCCTGCCGCCAGCACCATGACCCGATATCCCACTTAGTCAAATTATCCTGACACTGAGCTAATCAGTCCTTGCCCTATCCTATTAATGCCGAGCACCAGGCTAGGAAGTGACAAGTATCAATTTAGTAAATCATTGGTTTGTCTCGACCGGGAATTGAACTCCCGATCTCCCGCACGGAACAACCAAACGGGATGGCCGAATGTGTTCGAGCATCCGTCTCCCGTTTTGGTAGATCGTTGTATTCGAACCCGCGCATTTGAATCCTGGTCGGGTCAAACCAATTACTTAAAAATTGATACTTGTGGGGTCCTAGTCAGGCATTTGGCATTATTGGGATAGGGCAATGATGGGTTGGCTCAGTGTAAGGATAATGTGACTGAGTGGGATATCAGGTCATGGTGCTAGCGGCCTGGTCTCCGAATGGAACAGCTCTATAAATTCACCATGAGTGTGCACTGTCACAAGCTGGTACTCATCCTGATATGACCTTAGATGTTGCCAGGACGTAAAACTCCAACAACCAACCCCTGTCGGTAGGCTCAGCGGGTGCTGCCCTCTGGGGGGAAGCGCCTGTAATCTAATGGCGGCGTGCGTCACGCAGGCGCGCAGAGTTTGGATTTGTGCCACCATAAAGGGGCCTAATTGGGTTAAAGTCGTCTCCCAAGTTGTTACCGCGAGAAAAACGTGTGCGGCTCGTTGTGATGTTAGTTGTAGTGTGTGATTGTGGTTGTGGTGTGTGGTGGTAGTGGGTGGTGGTGATGGTGGTGTGTGGTAGGGGGTGCTATGTTAGTTGTGGTGTGTGGTTGTGGTGGGTTGTGGTAGTGGGTGGTGGTGTGTGGTAGAGGGTGCTATGTTAGTTGTGGTGTGTGGTGTGTGGTGGTAGTGGGTGGTGGTGGTGGTGGTGTGTGGTAGGGGTTGTTATGTTAGTTGTGGTGTGTGGTGGTAGTGTGTGGTGGTAGTGGGTGGTGGTGATGGTGGTGTGTGGTAGGGGTTGTGATGTTAGTTGTGGTGTGTGGTTGGGGTGTGTGGTGGTAGTGGGTGGTGGTGATGGTGGTGTGTGGTAGGAGTTGTTCTGTTAGTTGTGGTGTGTGGTTGTGGTGTGTGGTGGTAGTGGGTGGTGGTGATGGTGGTGTGTGGTAGGGGTTGATATGTTAGTTGTGGTGTGTGGTGGGTGGTTGTGGTGTGTGGTGGTAGTGGGTGGTGGTGATGGTGGTGTGTGGTAGGGGTTGTGATGTTGTGTGGGGTGGTGGGTGTGTGGTGTTGGTGTGGTGGTGTGATGTGCTGTGTGGTGGAGTTGTTTGTTAGTTGTGGTGTGTTGTTGTGGTGTGTGGTGGTGTGGTGGTGGTGTGGTGTTGTGTGGTGGTGATATGTTAGTTGTGGTGTGTGGTGGGTGGTTGTGGTGTGTGGTGGTAGTGGGTGGTGGTGATGGTGGTGTGTGGTAGGGGTTGTGATGTTAGTTGTGGTGTGTGGTTGGGGTGTGTGGTGGTAGTGGGTGGTGGTGATGCTGGTGTGTGGTAGGAGTTGTTCTGTTAGTTGTGGTGTGTGGTTGTGGTGTGTGGTGGTGGTGGGTGGTGGTGATGGTGGTGTGTGGTAGGGGTTGATATGTTAGTTGTGGTGTGGTGGTGTGGTGGGTGGTTGTGGTGGGTGGTGGTAGTGGGTGGTGGTGATGGTGGTGTGTGGTAGGTTTTTTTTGGTTGTGATGGGTGGTGGTGGTGTGTAGTTGTGGTGGTGGTTGTGGTGGGTGGTGGGGATGGTGGTGTGTGGTAGGTGGTGTTTGGTTGTGATGGGTGGTGGTGGTGTGTAGTTGTGGTGTGTGATTGTGGTGGTGGTAGTTGTGATGGTATTGGTGGTGGTTGTGGTGGTAGTGGGTTGTGGTGGTGGTTGTGATTGTATTGGTGGTGGTTGTGATGGTGGTGATGATGGTGGTGGTGGTGATGATTGTGATGATGATTGTGATGATGACACGTGATGGTGGTGGTGGTTGTTATGGTAATGTTGGTGGTTGCTATGGTAATGTTGGTAGTAATGGTGATAGGTGTGATGAGGATAGCGTTGGTTTTTGTCTTGGTGTTGGTTTGTTTGTTGTTGTTTTACGTCCTAGCAACATCTAAGGTCATATCAGGACGGGTACCGACTTGTGACAGTGCGCACTCATGGCAACTTTATAGTGCTGTCCCACTGGGAAACCAGGCCGCCGGCACCATGACCTGGTATCCCACTCAGTCACATTATCCTGACACTGAGCACACCAGTCCTTGCCCTATCCTAATAATGCCGAGCGCCTGGCTAGGAAGCGACAAGTATCAATTTTAAAGTCATTGGTTTGACTCAACCGGGACTCGAACTCACGACCCCACGATCTACCAGCATGGGAGACGGACGCTCTAACTCATTCGGCCATCCCGTCTGGTCTTGGTGTTGGTTGTTGTGGTGTTGTTTGCTAGTGTGTGTGTGTGGTGCTGACTTTGACTTATTATGCTGGGGCCGTATTCATGAGCTCGGGGTAGCGCTACCCTGGGGCTCTAACCGGGGGGTACGCTACCCCTCCGGCTAACGGTGGAAAATCCGTATTCATGAGCTTGGGGTAGCGCTACCCTGGGGCTCTAACCGGGGGGTACCCTACCCCAATTTTTAATCAGGGGTAAGCCACTACCCCGAGGGGTAGTGAGCGTGTGTGGGTCTGAATCTATTCAATGTGATCATATTTAACAGAATTACATACACAATAAGTGAAATTTGATCAATTTAACCCTAAATCCGAAGCGAAATTCACGCCGCCGCCGCATTGGCAGCGTTATTCATATTGTCGAATCGACGAATATAAAGTAAACAAATCGTCACCGCCGCAGCGACATCGATATCCATACTGTCGACGTCAAGTAAAAAGGGCTGCCGCCGTGGCCGCCGAATCGGCGTGAATTTCTTACGCCCAAATCTATTCAATGCGATCATATTTGATAGATTTAAATACGCAATAAGTGAAATTTATTCAAATTAACCCTAAATCCGAAGCGAAATTAACGCTGCTGCCGCAAAGGTGGAGATATTATTATTTTCAAATCGACAAATGTAAAGTACACAAATCGCCGCCTCCGCAGCGACGTCGATATCCATACTGTCCAACGTTAACCAAACATGGCCGCCGCCGTCGCCGCCGAATCGGCGTGAATTTCTTACGGCTATATATTAGGCCCAAATCTATTGAATGCGATCATATTTAACAGAATTACATACTCAAATCGTGAAATTTCATTAAATTAACCCTAAATCGAACCGTTATTAACGCATAACGCCGCATTGGCGGTGTTATGCACATTGTCGAGTCGATGAATGTAAAGTAAACAAATCGCTGCCGCCGCAGCGACTGGAGGGAATTCCCAAATCTATAAATAATCGAACGGGTAGCTATCCGGCCCGGCTGCATCATTGGTGAATACCGATTGACCTGATTAACCGCCGCCGTTAAACCGTGGGATAGCTACCCAACGGCTAAGCCTACCCTCCGGCTAAGCGTACCCCGAGCTCATGAATACGGGCCCTGGTGTTTAATGGTAGTAAGTTTTAGTTGTGGTATTAACTGAGGTGGTGTTGTTGGGTAGTTGTTGTGGTGTTGTTTGGTAGTGTGTGTGTGGTGCTGACTTTGCCTTAATATGCTGGTGTATACTGGTAGTATGTTTTAGTTGCGGTGTTAACTGAAGGTGGTGTTGTTGGGTGGTTGTTGTTGTGCTGGCGCTGGAAATATTGACGGTTGTGTTTGTGCTGAATGTTAGGTTCTGCTGTGGTTGTTTGTGGTGGTGGTGGTAGTAGTGATGATAGTAGTGGTGATAGTGGTGATAGTACTGGATGTACCTGTGCTGATGTTTCTTTTGCTGATTGTGGTGAACACACTGGTGATATAGCAATGGTAGTGCGAGTGATTGAAGGTAACTCTAGTATCGTTGAAGTGAACATGGTTGTGATGGTAGCTAGCTACGACTGTGATGGCAGTGGTGTGCTTTTCAGTAGATCTGGATTTAATGAAATATCACAAGTCACATACCATAGACGGGTTTTGGCTATAGGGACCAGACATTAGACATCGAAAGTCCCGACCGGGTGCGGTGGCCGAATCGGGGGGGGGGGGGGGGGGGACGTAGCTCAGGGTGTCCACCTGTGAAGGTGTGGGTCATCTGGTCGATCCTGCTCAAGTTTGCAGTTTAGGCTATTTTTCGTTCCAACCAGGGCCCGTATGCATGGAGCGGTGTTACCGAGTCAAAACGCGTTTAAGGAGGGATTTCTGGTTTAAGGCCGAAAAGTTTGTATGCATGGAGCAGTGTTAGCCCTAACACCGAGCGTTTAAACTCGGAAATTCTAACTCTGCTCATAGCAGGTTTACAGCGGTGTTAGTGTTAGGTTAGTGTCAGCATGGAACCCAAATCTACTCAATGCTATCATATTTAACAGAATTACATACGCAATAAGTGAAATTTAAGCAAATTAACCCTAAAAACGAAGCGATATTAATGCTGCCGCCGTAACGGCGGCGATATTAATGGTTATATTTTCGAATCGATGAAGCTACAGTAAACAAACCGCCGCCGCTGCCAGTATGGAAAGTGACGTCGATGCAGCGGCGGCGGCGATTTGTTTACTTTACGTTCGTCGATTCGAAAATATAACTATTAATATCGCCGCCGTTACGGCGGCAGCATTGATATCGCTTCGTTTTTAGGGTTAATTTGCTTAAATTTCACTTATTGCGTATGTAATTCTGTCAAATATGGTCGCATTGAATAGATTTGAGCCTAATATATGGCTACAAACGCAGAGGGATTTCCCAAATCTATAAATAGATTCACGTTTAGCTAACTCAACCCGTGTAGGCCTCCATGCATACGGCGTGACATAGTTCTCGACGCCGCAGATAACCGGAGATACATACCCGGAGTTAGAGGTATAACACCACACGCAGCTAGCACCGCTCCATGCATACGGGCCCAGTGGTCCACAACTGGTTCATCAAAGGATGTGGTATGTGCGGTCCTGTCTGTGGGAAAGCGCATATAAAAGACCCCTTGTTGCTTATCGGAAAGAGTAGCCTTTGTGGCGACTGCAGGTTTCCTCCAAAGAAATATGTCAGAATGACCATATGTTTGATGTCCGATAGCCGATGATAAAAATCAATGTGTTCTAGATGCGTGGTTAAATAAAACAAAATTTTGGTGGCCGAATTGGTAGAGCGCAGGCCTCGCATGCTAGAGATCGGGAGTTCGGTTCCCAGTCGTGTCAAACCAATGACTTATAAAATGTATACTTGTCACTACGTAGCCTGGCGCTTGGCATTAATAGGATAGGGCAAGGACTGGTTAGCTCAGTGACAGGATAATGTAACTGAGTGGGATATCGGGTCATGGTGCTGACGGCCTGATTTCCCAGTGGGGCAGCACTATAAAGTCACCATGAGTGCACACTATCACAAGTCGGTACACATCCTGATATGACCTTAAATGTTGCCAGGATGTAAAACTCCAACAATGAACCAACCTTGACAGTCCAGCAAGGCTGACAGACCACTGCTGTTAATTGTCAGTTCATATTACAAATCGGACTGTATAGTATGCCCTCGACAAGCAAACACCCTGTGGTCAGACTTATACTAATTATAACAATGATGCTGGTGTCATCATGAGTGCACACTGTCACAAGTCGCTACCCGTCCTGATATGACCTTGGATGTTGCCAGGAGGTAAAACTCCAACAACCAACCAACTAAGACTCCTACAAACTACACCACTACCAGTACGCTACCTCCACAAGCACCACCAGCATCATCGCTATAACTAGTATAGAGTGTGACCACAGGGGCCGTAATCGATTAACACGACCCGGGCGACTCGGGACACCCGAGTCGTCAGAATTTCAAATCGAACACCGCGAGTGGAGTCGACAAAAACACGGGCCGTGTGCAAAACGACCCGACGCCAGTAACCCACCTCTTGGCTGGGGTTTGCTAGGAAAGCCTGAGCTGGTACCTGTAGGATAACAGCTACCACTACAAGTTGTTTTAATGCTTTTTTTTAAATAACCCAGATTGTCAGCTTATACGATCCTAAAATACTTTAAATCCTATTTTGCTGTACCTATATTGGTTATTAAAACAAATAATTAGGTTTTAGATTAAGCCACCATTTTTTCCACCCCGAGCGTGCAGAAGCTTATTCGGTTATTCGACCCGAGTCTGCAGGATGTGCGCATGCGCCAAAAAGTGGCTCGGGTGACCAGAGTCGATTAATCGATTACGCCCAAGGTGTTTGCTTGTCGAGGGCATACAGTCCGATTTGAAATATGAACTGACAATTGACAGCAGTGAGCAGCTGTGGTCTGTCAGCCTTGCCGGACTGTCAAGGGTGGTTCATTGTTGGAGCTTTATGTCCTGGCAACATCTAAGATTCTTGAAGATTTATACTGCCTATCATGGATAAGTCTGAATAGACTTGTTTTCACCATTAGACAGTTTGTCGATAGAAAGCCTGAGTCTACACTTTTACCGACCCAAGGGATTTTTAACCTCCCACACCACATAGACATGGTATGAGAGCAACTGGCCTTTGATGACGCTGTAAGTTATACACAGCGGTGGAAATCCAAATTGGCAGAGATGGGGGTCATGGGGAATCGAACCAACGACCTTCAGATTAGGAGTCCGACCTGGAAAAAAAGTCAGACCCTCTAACCACTCCACCACAGAGAACACCACCATATCAGGATGGATATTGACTTGTGACCGTGCACGCTTATGGTGACTTTATAGTGCTGCCCCATTGGGAAACGAGGCCACCTGCGCCATGACCCACCCAATCGCATTATCCTAATACTGAGCTAACCAGTCCTAGCCCTATCCTAGTAATGCCGAGCGCCAGGCTAGGAAGCGACAAGTATCAATTTTGTAAGTCATTGGTTTGACTCGCCAGGAATCGAACTCCGGACCTTCCGCATGGGAAGCCTGTGCTCTAGCGATTCTGCGATCGCGCCCGGTGCACCTATTGGAAGCACTTCCGGTAACACGTGACAGTGCCGAAGTAGGTGTCGGAGCACAAAACAAGCAGAGACCTTGACCTGTTCTCCATCCATCTTGTTGACGGGTGCAGTAGGCCGGTGTGGCGGTTTCAGCCGTGTCCCGTACTCAGCCGTGTATCTATACTCAAACTCAAGGCATTGTCAATGGTCGTGAGTAATTTTCATACAGAAAATACAGAACAAGTGAAATATCTCTAAAAGCACACCACCTATTAACAAATCGCTTGGTACACATATAGAAAACATCTTCACCAAAAGTTTATATTAAATTTATAAGGTTAGGGTTCTTGATTTCTATTAATTTTGATTAAAACTAATGTTTTGCACTGCGCATACCGTCAAACTCAAGGCATTGTCAATGGTGGTGAGTAATCTTCATACAGAAAATCCAGGAAAAGTGAAATATCTCTAAAACCACACCACCTAGAAACAAATCGCTTGGTACACATATAGAAAACATCTTTACCAAAAACATTATATTATATGTATAAGGTTTGTGACTTAAGACCATTGAAAATGCCTTGAGTTTGAGTATAGGTACACGGCTGAGTACGGGACACGGCTAAAACCGCCACACCGGACTGACCTCACCAAGGGGGGGGCGCCCCGCACCCGGTAGGCCAGTTGTACCGAGGGGCTAGGCGGTTCAAGACACCGATTCAAGCGAAATGCACTGTGTTAAGTTCTAACCCGATGCAACGCATTTTTAAATGAATGATATGTATACGGGTCATTCTCTGAAACTTGGTTGGTTGGTTGTTGGAATTTTACGTCATGGCAACATATAAGGTCATATCAAGCCGAGTTCTCTGAAACCAGGCGCTAAAGAGTGACATGGAGACCAAAAGTGAAAACCTTCCAAATAATAGCAGGAAACATACCAAATAATAGTACTATTAGTAGGATTCATGTTCGTATGAAGGTTTGCATGTTGTGTATATCTGTCAGGGTTGAAAAAAAGCTATTTTACATTTTGATTTTGATCTTATACAAATTGTGCAATTTGTTAATATCACTTGTGGAACATGGAAATGAAACACACACCAAGAACATCATTTTAACATATACAACGAATTCAAACAAGATTTGATTGATTACAGTTAAAGTTGCATAGTCCGATGGTTTTGAATTTCTGTATTTTTTCAGAGATAAATATATTAGATCGATCACTAGAATCTACTTTACATTAGTTCAAAGTTACTTTTATTTTAAATGGTAAACTTTTTAGATATTTTGAGTGCAAACATGGAAAATTAGTTTTGGCAAGCTTGACACCATAGACTTCTGCAGTAACAGGTTCTGTTAAATTGACCCAGTATTGCCTTCTACGCAGAAACAAATGCTTAATAAGTGCATCAGTATCTAATTTAGCTATGTCAAAACAAATCTAGATAATTGGTTTGGTTTTGAAAATGTGATATTTCATCGGACTATGCAGCTTTAAGCAGACAAGATTATATCTTAGAAATAAAAAGTTGGGGGTGGTGGGGGGGGGGGGGGATGGGGACGGGGGAGGTGCGAGGAGATGTGGCAAACATATTGGGACACCTTACCTAGAACAAACTCAAATCCACCTTTCTGTACTTGCCTGGCTTGCGTCCGACTGTAGACTGATCCAATTAAAGCAGGCGCCACTCGGCGGATCAATTTCACACTATGATATCAGGTTTGAAGTGTCTGTGCGTGTGGAGGGCTGGGAGCACTCTCCTATAGGGCTATGTATATTCATGTTGGATATAGTCACTAATTAGTTTCGTTTGCATTAAATGGATCGGTTTCTTTCTTTCTTTGTTTCTTTGTTGTTGTTTTAAGTCCTAGCAACATCGAAGGTCATATCAGGACGGGAACCGACTTGTGACAGTGAGCATTCATGGCGACTTTATAGTGCTGCCCCACTGGAAGACCAGGCCGCCAGCACCATGACCTGATATCCCACTCAGTCACCTGTATGTTATTGTTAGAAGATATATAACTATATATTCCTCGAAAGTGAAATGTGTTATGTATACATATATATATATATATATATGTATAATGTAATAATATATATATAATATATATATATAATATATATATATATATATATATATATATATGAAGAGTTCAGGCGCAGAACCATGTAAACGGCAATCCAAAAATGTAGTTTAAATAAAAGATTTTTACCAGAATTAATTTTGATTTTCACCAATTCCACTTTTCATATGATCACAGAGTAGGAATATTTTTGAAGGTTTGAGTCCAATGTTTATCTCTCTTTTTGGATTGTCATTTACGTGGTTTTGCACCTGAACTCTTCATATATATATATATACATGTGTGTGTGTGTGTGTGTGTGTGTGTGTGTGTGTGTGTGTGTGTGTGTGTGTGTGTGTGTGTGTGTGTGTGTGCGCCCTATAATCTATTATGGGAATATAAACAAGAACACTACCATCCTCAGATATATCTGTGATTCTTCTGTAGTCCAGCACTTGAAACACAACGGCGCCATTCTCACATCACTCGATGAAATAAGTGAAGAATTGGCTAGCGCCTTTGCTGGAAACTTTTCTTTTGCAAACTGCCTCCCAGGCTTTCTGTCCGTCAAGGAACGCCAAGAGTGAAAGCTCTTAGACTTTTCCTCTGATGGCGAGTAGCACTACAACTCCCCATTCAGTATGGGTGAGTTGAGGTGTTCTTTGGAAAGCTCGCATGACACAGCAGTTGGACCTGATGGAATTCATTATCAATTTTTTTAACATCTCCCCGAACCTGCGCTGAGACTGTTGCTTCAACTCTTCAACAACATCTGGGAGTCGGGTGTCGTCCCCGCCTCTTGGCGGGAGGCAACAGTAATACCGATTCCCAAACCTGGTAAAGACCAGAGTGAAGCCAACAACTATCCTCCCATAGCCCTAACTTCTGCCTGTTGCATATAATTCATGCGGAACCGGAGCTGACCCTTGATGGGGATCTCCTTAAAGTCGTTGAGGAAACCAAATTTTTGGGCCTCATTTTTTATGCAAAACTGTCTTTGGTGCCACATATAAAGTACCTGAAAAGAAGATGCCTGAAAGCGTTTCTGAGGGTGCTGCCCAGCACAGAGTGGGGAGCGGACAGAGATGTTCTGCCCTCCGTGTACCGAACCTTGGTTCGGTCACGAGTGGATTACAGCAGCATAATATATGGTTCCGCAAGGAAATCATATATTGGGCTGCTAGACACGGTCCACCACCAGGGGCTGCGCCTGGCCCTTGGGGCCTTCCACACCTCACCGGTTCAGAGCCTCTACGTCGAAGCCAACGAACCATCACTTAACAATAGGAGAATCAAACTGGCCATGCAATATGTAGTCAAGATAAAAACTAATGCATTGAATCCTGCACACAATTGTCTATTCGAGCAACATGACGAATCCAGGTATGAAGCCAGGCCGAATTACTTCCGGCCACTGAGGCTCCAAATGAAACCTCATTTGGAGGCCTTGGGCGTGGATTTGGACTTGTTGGAGGATGCTAAAATCCCAGATCATCCCCCGTGGTTGTTAAGGAAGCCCTCGGTTATCCTCCGACTCACGGAACTGAGGAAGTCTGGGACACATCCACTCAAATACCAAGGACTGCACGCAGCGATTCAAGGCCAGTTTGCAGACCACCTCTCCATATACATTGATGGTTCGAAAGACCAAAGCCGGGTAGCTGCTGCTGCAGTCTGCCAATGGAAGAAATTTGGCATACGCTTGCCCGATCAGAGCTCGATTTTCACTGCGGAAGCAAGAGCACTCATTCTCGCGTTGGAGTGTATCGAGGTATCCAACCACACTAACTATGTTATATACAGTGACAGTGATTCGTTCTCCTGCCTCCTGGCTGTTGCTGGACTGAAAACGAATCATTCTATTCTAGCAAGGGTCATTTATAAAATGAACCAACTGGCAACGGATGGGTATGACATCCACCTGTGCTGGGTGCCTGGCCATGCCGGCATACAAGGAAACAAATGAGCTGATCGGGCTGCGAAGAAGGCCCTGAACTGTGATCTTGAACCATGTCTGATCCCTCACTCTGATCTGAAACCACTAATAGCCACCCACATAAAATCCAAATGGCAACATGAGTGGGATGAAAACATTAATAAACTTAAAGAAATTGAACCATCTGTGGGAAAGCCACCACAGACTCATGCGGGAGGTCGGCGGGACCAAGTGGTCCTTAGCCGCTGCCGTATTGGCCACTCGTGGCTTACACATGCTTTTCTGCTCAAGGGGGAACCTCCCCCTGAATGTATTGGGTGTCAGTCCCCGCTGACACTCAAACACATTTGACTAAGTTGCGTTGATTTTTGGCCCTGCGCCAAAAGTTCTACACTGCAGACAGTATGCATGACCTTTTTACTAAAGTAAAACAAGAAAACATTTTAGCCTTTTTGAGGGCAGCTGGACTGTACCACCTCATATAGTTTACGAAATAAATTCTATCAATTATTAATAAAACTTTTCTTTTTCTATGGGAATTTATTTCTCTTGGCCACAAATATATGATTGTGAGCTTTTTAATTTAATGAGTGTCTATTGGCACATAATTGATTGTCTGCTGTTACATGTAAAACTAAAAGCGGTGGTTTAGATAAAAAACAAACATTTCTCGCCGTGAATATGGCCTAAGCTGCCGACATGGCGTAAAGCAACCACCAATCAATCAATCAATCAACCACACGTGAGGCCTGTTCTCTACCGATTTGGCCACCGCACCCGGTTTCAGTTAATATCAGCCATGTCGTGTTGGAATTAAATCCCATCGGAACCCAAATTAGATTGGGGTGGGTGGGGGGGGGTTCTAAATCAGACGGAAATTAGCATCTCTCAAAGAGTTTCCCCAACATAATTACCCACAGTGCTAGTCCTAGCCTGATAAAGTTTGTGTCGTTTGGGATTCAGTCATTTTCATATGTTTTTCAACTTTAATCCGTTGTGTTCTAATTTGGGTTTTATCCAACAAGTACAGACTTTTCTAATCGCGCAGAAACCACATCTTCACCACTCATAACCGTGCTGACAGATCTAATCAGGTCATAATAATAATAATAATAAAACATTTATATAGCGCCCGATCCAGCAAGCCATTCTCAGGCGCTTTACATAACAAACAAATATAGGCGGAACAGCAGATGGCATAGTATTTCCAGCAGAAACAGCATCTGGTGCCGGCTGTGTTACTTTGGTGGCATTGCTGCTTGCAATAGACCTTATGCAGCAGATGTCTTTGGCATCTTAACATGAACAATAACCGCTGATGGCTCAGTTCTCAGTACCACAGTTCCCTTCCTTGTGGTATCTAGTAGAGGTTTAGGAACTTGTTCTTCAGTCCCACTGCATGGTATTCTATCACCAGAGAGGATTCCTCTATGGATAAAAAATGGATGTATTCGACTGGGACCTTTCCTTGCGCAAAATTTAGGCTCCGCCAACTTGCTCAGTCATGTCAATAGTGATTAGTGAGTGTGGGAACTGGGAGAAGGGGGAGGAAGGGGAGGAGGGGAGGGGGTATGAATCAAAGCAATGATTTACGAAATTAATACTGGCGTTCCGGTATTAATAGGAATGGGCAAGGACTGGTTTGCCTGAGTAGGATATGTCTGAGTGGGATATTGGGTCATGGCGCCAACGGCTTGGTCTCCCAGTGGGGCAGTATTAATAAGTCACCATGAGTGTGAACTGTCACAAGTCGATACCCGTCCTGATATGACCTCAGATGTTGCCAGGATGTAAAACCCTATCAAACAATCTATCGTTTTTGTGACACTTGACTTAAAAATTTATAGTGTGTCGTGCGTGCAAGTTGCATACTCAAGGCCCCTAACACGCCCTTCCCTAACCCAGCCAAACATCTAAACAAACAAACGATATCATTTTATTTAATACGGAAATCTCTTAAAGGGACCAGCTATAGCTCGCTGGGACACTGCGCGTACTCCGACAAATGCTCTCCAAGCACAACTTTGTTTAGTTTTTATGTTTAAATGAACCAAGTATGTGTGGGGAGAGTAGGGGACCAGGGTGATGCTAGGCTGAACTGCAAAGGCAGTTTGTTGTGTCCAAAATGGCCGCCCCCATAGGCGGCGGCCATTTGCAATGGAAAAGCTGCGCTGTGATTGGCTGAAATTGCGGTGCTCGCCGGCAACAGGATCAGAAGCATTTGCTGAGCCTCTTACCGGCAAGCACCACTATTTGACAATATCGCCGCCGCCACATCTGTGTCAATATACTAGAGCCAAATCTATTCAATGCTATCATATTTAACAGAATTACATACGCAATAAGTGAAATTTCATGAAATTAACCCTAAAATCGAACTGATATTAACGCCGCCACCGCATCGGCGGCGATCTTAATATTGTCGAATCGACGAATGTAAACACGGTGTGGTGGTTTCAGCGTGTTCCCGTGCTCAGACGTGTCCCGTTGCTTCTGCGCATGCGCGGATTTCGCATCAACTCGGGTCACCCGAGCCACTTATTGGCGCATGCGCACATCCTATAAGCTCGGGTCGAATGTGGCACAAATCTGAACTATTCCGAGTTCGTTTGTTTTCCACGCGGCGGATAGCTGGCGACTTTAAACTCGGCATGAGTAGAATATTCACAATAGATTCAATATTATAATTGGCAGAATCCTAATCCAATTTCAATCCCAAGAATTGTGGGAAATAGATTCATGATTTGGCAGCAATATCTGAATCCAAGATGGGACGGCCATATTGAAATCCAAGATGGCAGCCACCAACCACTTCTGTAAATGATTCCATTGGATTCCTATACCTAGAAAACACAATGGTAGCATTTGAAATTGTGTTTGTATCTACTCTAGTATGGGAGACAGAGAAAAAAGAAAAATAAGTGCAACGGGGTGGCCATCTTGGAATTCAAGATGGCGGACATGAACAACTTCAAACAGTGATTCCATTGGATCCCTAGACCCATAAAACATATGGGATTTTGTCTGTATCTACCACAGTATGGGAGCTATTAAGAAAATAGGCGCAGCCATCTTGGAATTCAAGAGGGCCGTCACCAGGGGGGGGGGGGGGAGTGAGCTCTGATTGTTGGGGTTCATCTAATTAAATGACCGTATGGGTCCATCCTATAGCTGTGCCAAATTTGGTGCTTTCCTGAAAAGGTGAACGATGATCCTGATATTTTGGTCTGAACCGCTGGACTGAAAGCAGTGCAGTTGGTATTATCCCGGGAGCATGCCTTGCCTCCATTTGTATTGAAGCTAAACACATTTAATGTAATTACACCCATGGCGGAAGCTCTAATCATGGCCAATAGCTATCCAGATAATCAGCTTATATATTTACGTGACTTCATTGTGTTGTCTGACAATGATTAAATAATACTGTAGTAGTCTGCAAAGCAGATCCTCTATTCTCAACTGTCTTCTGGTTACAGAAAGAGAGGGCAGGGCGCCCTCGTCTCCGGTTCAAGGATACCATCAAGAGAAACCTGAAGCTGAGAGACATTAAGACCGACTCATGGACGCAACTCTCACAGCAGAGAGCTAAATGGAGAGCGGCAGTCAAGTAATGAAAGCAGTCTTTGTCGCATCGCGACCGACAGCATGATGATGATGAGTCTGCATTGACCTCTCAGGCAAGGAAGTGGGCATGGATAGGGTGGTGAAATCAGGGAGCCTACGTGGTTAGCACACTAGCCCGGAATGCAGGAGATGTGGGTTCGATTCCTGCTCTAGGCGCTATATTTCCTATTTTCATCATCCCCGTGACACTGGTTCCGTGACCTGGATCCTGTACAAGCTACATGATGTATGGTTGTTGAACCTATTCTGTGAATGTATAAATATGCAAGTGCATTGCCTGTGTACTATATGTAATTGTAAGCATTAAAACGACTTACGGAAATCAGCCATTTAAAAGACTTACAATTCATGGGGGGCGAGTGTAGTAGCCTGCACTGATGTTTCAGGCAAGGAGCCACATAGACAGATAGGCATGGATAGGGTAGTGACATCAGGGAGCCTAGATGGTGTATTGGTTAGCAAACTAGCCTGGAATGGAAGACATGTGGGTTCGATTCCCGCTCTAGGCGCATTATTTCCCATGTTCATCACTCCATGACAATAAATTTAAGGTAAATTCATCATGCGCATAGGGTTTTTGGATGAAAGTCAACAGTTTTCACTGATGGTTTATTCTGTCGACACTAACTGTCGTCTGCTGTCAGACAGATGACAGCAAATGACATACAGTGTCAGAGGATGACATACTGTGTCAGCAGACGACATACAGTGTCAGAAGACGTGTCTACAAACCAGATGAGCAATACAAGGAGAGCACTGTTCTAATGAGTCCTTGCGGTGTGGAAAGAGTTAATTATGTTTGCTTCCCGCATGATTAGACCTAATTTCATCTCGGCTATGGTTTACCACAATTTACAGTGCAATTCCAGACAGGGCATGGTGGCTGAATCGCTAGAGCACGGGCCTCGCATGCAGGAGATCAGGGGCCGTATGCATGAAGAATTATTTATCGGCTCCGGTGTTAAGGGCAGGGTCTGGGTTAGCTAACACTGGCGTTAGAAATTCTGTCACGGGGTATGTATGGAACCAAAGCACAGAGGCGTTAGCTAACCTAGCAGTTATTTATAGATATGGGAAATCTCTCTGTGCCTGTGTACATTCGTCGATTTGACAATATTAATATCGCCACCTTTGTAGCGGCGGCGTTAATATCGGTTCAAATTTAGGGTTAATTTAATGAAATTTCACGATTTGAGTATGTAATTCTGTTAAATATGATCGCATTGTATAGATTTGGGTCTAATATATTGCTGCCGATGCGGCGGCGATGTTTTGTTGGTGTTAGACAGTATGGATAGTGACGTCGATGCGGCGGCGATTTGTTTTGTGTACATTCGTCGATTTGACAATATTAATATCGCCGCCGTTGAAGCGGAAGCGTTAATATCGGTTCGAATTTAGGGTTAATTTAATGAAATTTCACGATTTGAGTATGTAATTCTGTTAAATATGATCGCATTGAGTAGATTTGCACCTAATCGGTCCCTAACACCGCCCTTATACCTGCTACAGAGTGGGGTTAGCTTACCCGACTTTTAACTCGCGGGGTTTCCATAACACTGGTCCATGCATACCGACTTTTCGCCACTAACCCGGAGATCGCAGCTAACCATGGGTTTGGCTCGCTAACACCGCTCCATGCATACGGGCCCTGGAGTTTGGTTCACGATCGAGTCAAACCAGTGACGTACCAAATTTATACTTGTCGCTTCCTGGCCTGGCACTCGGCATGAATAGGATAGGACAAGGACTAGTTAGCTCAGTGTCAAGATAATGTGACTGAGTGGGATATCAGGTCATGGTGCTGGTGGCCTGATCTCCCAGTGGGGCAGCACTATAAAGTCACCATGAGTGTGCACTGTCACAAGTCAGTAACCACCCTGATATGACCTTAGATGTTGCCAGGACGTAAAACTCCAACAACCAACCAACCAACCTAATTTCTCAGACGTGTCCCGTGCTCAGCCGTGTCCATTGCTTCTGCACATGCGTCAGAATCGAATAAGCATGGCCATAATCGATTAACACTACCCGGGCGACTCGGGTCATCCGAGTCCTCAGAATTTCAAATAGAACACGGCAAGTGGAGTCGACAAATACACGTGCCGTGTGCAAAAAGAGAATAACTTAGATTAATGAAATGGAACTATAGGTAAACTAGGCCATCATAAAATACTTTAAATCCTATTTTGCTGTAGTTTTATTGGTTATTAAAAAAAAAAGAAAAAAATTGTCCACCCGAGCGCGGAGAAGCGTATTCGATTATTCGACCCGAGTTTGTAGGATGTGCGCATGCGCCAATAAGTGGCTCGGGTGACCCGAGTTGATACGAAATCCGCGCATGCGCAGAAGCAACTGTACACGGCTGAGCACGGGACACGGCTGAAACCGCCACACCGGTCATGTGCTATCACAAGTTGGCACCAATCCTGATATGACCTTAGATGTTGCCAGGATGTAGAACGCCCCACAAGCAACACCTTCTCACTTCAGGCTGGGATATTTTTGTCGGCTGAGCAATTATTCCTGTCACTGAATATTGATGAACATGGTTGGTTGGTTGGAGTTTTACATCCTGGCAACATGTAAGGACATATAAAGATGAGTACAGACTTGTGACAGTGTGCACTCATGGGGACTTTATAGTCCTGCCTCACTGGGAAATCAGGCCGCCAGCACCATGACCCTATGTCCCACTCTGTAACATTATCCTGACACTGAGCTAACCAGTCCTTGCCCATTCCTATTAATGTTGAGTGCCCCGCGGGGAACCAACAAGTATAAATTTTGTACTTCATTGGTTTGACTCGACCGCACGGGAGGATTGTGCTCTACCGATTTAACTACCACGCCCAGTGTATGAAATGGCTCCCCGTCGCTATAGACGGGATCACGGTTCCGACTGCGCATGCGCTGAAAATGGCCTCGGCAGCAAAGCAAATGCGAATGGCCATTGAGTTTGTCGATACGCATAGGGAAAAACTTCAATTTTATTCAGAATGAATAGAAATACATAACAATTTGGCATAAACATGCATGCACACATGCAATATAATGATCTGATGAATATAGCTAAGAGAAAACTAGCCATAGTTAAACATGTTGAGATAAGAAATATACAATTCCACATAAAACAATCAGTGATATCCACATCACCCTTATTAACTCTTATTCTAAATATTAAAATGCCAAATGTGTGAACATACACTTGTTTCAGAGAAATATATAACCAATATCTGATTAACCCTACTAATCTTCTAGTTCTACATATGTCGTTAACCATAGGATATAAATAAAAACCTGAATAAAATAAGTAAAACTGACTCTGGCTATGGCTCTAACACTAGTCTGAGTGCCCAGATTTGTCTAAATCTAAATGCACATGGCATAAGATGTGCATATTATATTGATGTAAATGCAATGCTGGATCAAAGATTAATATCTTAATTTATTATATATTTTTTTTATTTGGTATTCTATGTTTCAAACAAGAGCTGAGATGAGCTGAAACTAGCACATTTCATAGCTGCACCCAGTGTATTAGCATGTGCCATGTGCTTCTCATGGGTTTGTTTTGCTGACGTATCCCACAATGCACCGCGCCGCTGGAACGATGATGTAGTCTATTCTCATGTTGCCCCCACCACGCACCCCTGCAACCCCCTTTGAGACTGTCACCGAGTAAGATGCTAGGTGGAGTGGTGAACACAACAAAACACGTGATTGCCATTTTCAGCTGGAAACTTTCCAAATTTAGTAGCCGCAATTGCTAATCAAAGTGTTCAAAAACCAAAACATTCCTCGACCTACTTTACTGCATTGGCAAAGAACCACGGCTGGAACTTTTGTAATATCCGGTGGTGCTCTGAACTAGGCCAACCAACTTTGAGGGGGATGCATCCAATTAGGGACTAGCAGGTAATGTGGCATGAGTCTATGGGTCTATGAGTGCTAAAGTGCCAGATTTACTTTGCATGACCAAGGTTTGCACTGATTTAACCCGAGGCTTGGCAGCTAATAACCCCGGGGGTCGGCGAACCCTTCCCTCTGCCTCCCTCCACATATTCCTCAACCATATTCACTACCCACATCATTAAAAAAAAATAATAAAGAAGAAGTTTACCTATGTGCCAAACCTAACTGGAGTTTAACAGACGCTACACAAAACCTAAACACACACACACCAAATCTCTTTCACTGTCAGTTGAAACAAAATAATAAGGCATTATTAATATTAACTCAGATGAAGCCAACCTTTCAACATGTTTTTTTGTTGTTTTTTTGGTAAAGTATTTATTCATCTGAATATGACCTTTGTCAGCGCCGAAGCACTGGTCTTCCGACCATCTTACTATTGGAATTGATAGTCTAAATAATCTAAGTTTGGTCAGTGATGTATTAGTCACAGCACTGATCCTGTAGAATTAAGGGAGTGGCTCCTGCTGTATAATGTACAGCACCAGTCACTGTAGTTCATGCAAAAATGGGGAGCAGCACCGAGTAGAAGGTGTATACTCGGGGCAACTCAAACAATTGTTGTGCCTTGAATCCCACACATTGTCAGGGGATATGGGAGGCTTGGAGATAGCTGGTAGTAAAACATAGCTAACTCACTCTCTACCCCTTGATGGAGTCACGCGATAAGCTAACAACCAAGTCTCGGTGTGAATTAGGTTTGCATGTCTTTGCGCACAAATAGATCCGCACTGCGCATGAGCAATAGTAACCCCCACCCCCGAGTCAGAGCTTTACATATGGGCCAAGATGCGTCCTACCAACGATTCGTCTCTCAAAAATCGCCAATTAAAACGAAAATACCAACAGATCTGCTGTTTTTCTATTAAAAAACCTTTGTAACAAAAAATATAAAAAGTTCTTTTAATAATATTTTTAAATTGGAGGAGGGAAAGAATAAAATGTAGTGTATGCCAGGTTCACATTAATAATTTTGACATAAAAGCATAGAAGTTGTTGGTAAATGATCAACCCCCCTACCCTTAAAGCTAGATAGCCCGATGAAAACATCAAATTTTCAAAACCAAACCACTGATCTAGATTTGATTCTACATATCCAAAGACCCTATAATACTAAGACGGCTCACTTCCTATCTCTCCCATGGTAATGTAAATTTTGCAGTGCCACCTTGTGGTGGGTTTGATCAGCCCGGGTGCTGGTTGGTGTTTCACATGTAAATACATACAATTATATTATACATGAGATAGGTAACTATGAATACACATGAATATGAAATTGCTATGAGCAAATACACATCATCATCAGCATCATCATCATCACCATCATCACACATCTTTCACATTCATATGTACATTTATACATATAATATAGTAACTGTTTAACCAAGAGAACAGCCAGCACGCCAGGTGGTGGGTTTGATCATTTTGATTACACAGTACAGGCTGAGTGAGCCGTCTTAGTACTATAGAGTCTTTGACATATCTAACTTAGATCAGGGATAAAAGTGGTCTCTGGGAAAAAAAGCGGAAATGCTGATATTCTCCCATAGGCTTAGCATTGTCAGGGAATCGCGGAAAATTCCCAGAATTTGGGTTTCATACAAATACGTTTGAAGCACGTATTAGTAGTATACGCTGTTAATGCTGTGGCATCTGCACCACACATTAGTATACGCTGATGGTGCTGCAGCGCAAAACAAGGTATTAGTATACACTTATAGTGCTGTGGCGTTTGACCAAAGTATTAGTATACACTTATAGTGCTGGGGCGTTTGAACAATGTACTAGTATACACTTATAGCTACAGGAAAAATCCCGGAAATCCGCGGAGATCTTTCATACCTGTTAGATACTGGTGCCCTTATGAATCAAACATTTGTCACCACATAGAAGGGAATAAATAATGAGGCAATTTAATACAACATCTTACTGCAGAAGCCTATGCTGTCAGATTGTGACATGCTTTCCAAAATTAATTCTGTATGGTTGCACTTCAAATAACTCCAAAATTAGCCATTTAAAATATAAGTTACGTCAAACTAAAGTTATACCCCTGTCACACTACGACATAACGAGCCAACGTAAGCCTGACGTGCTCATGTTTCGTCATTACATTGACGTACGTTGGGTTACGTTATGATGACATCAGAATGACGTTAGACTGACGTCGAGCTACGTCACGTTACGTCGTGTTACGTCGGCGCGCATCAACGTTTTGAACCTGTTCAAAACTTTCGATGTAACTCGAATGTAAGGGTTTACGTTCGCCGTACGTTCTGTACACGTTTGGCGAACGTCAATGATGTTAAACGGACGTTAGTCAAACGCTGCTCACTAGGTTCCACTACGTTGACCCACATTAAAGCCAGTGGAAACATCCACGCGGCGTAATGGGAACGTCAGGAGAACGTACGCCGAACGTACATCCAACGTCCTCTAGCATTTCACCACCGTGTCATGACGTATGTAACGTCACGTAATGCAACAAAATTCTGGCGATGGAATAACGTACATAACGTTCCGTTAGCGTAATTATGTTGTCCTCTCTCGTTGAATGACGCTATCACTACGCTTTACCGACGTTACGCTCTCGTCAACTACGCTGCATCCACGTTCAACTTGTGCCCAAATTTGCATACTACGCTGAGAAGTTCAACGTTTTTCACGTTCTCCCTACGCTGAGGTCGTTACGTCATAGTGTGACAGGGCCTTAAGGCAAGCTATAATGATCAACCTCATATATTTATTTATCTCAGAAAATGAGGGAAACTCAAAACCATCGGGCTATGCAACTCTAAGTGGAACAACCGGCACAGGGGGTTAGGAGAAAATGTACGGTGGGTGGAAGGGAGGGTGCGATTTAAGACATTAAAGCTTTCGCCCTGATATAACTATGTAAATGCAAATAGAGAGGCGTAACGGGGCCTTTTTAGGTGGTGTTCGTGCCGATTTGTCAGGAGAGCTGTGATTAGTGGTGTGGAGGTGGAGGGAGGAGCCAGCATCTCTTTGATCCCCGGTCACTTGGACATCTGCCCAAACTTGGGGAAGAGCCGCTGCTTTCAACGCAGGCCAAGGCCCTGGATGGAGAAGGCCTTTCCGCATTAAACAAAAAAAAAATGTTTATTGGGTTGTTGGAGTACTGGCAACATCTAAGGGTATATCTGGACAGGTACCGATTTGCGACAGTGCGCACTCATGGTGACTTTATAGTGCTGCCCCACTGGGAAATCAGGCCACTGGCACCATGACCCAATGTCCCACTCAGTCACATTATCCTGACACTGAGCTAACCAATCCTATCCTATTAATACCGAGCGCCAGATTAGGAAGCGACAAGCATATATTTTTATAAGTCATTGGTTTGACTCAACTGGGAACCAAACTCCCGATCTCCCACACTCGTGATGTAACTGCCGTAGGGGTGATGAAAACGAGAAATATTGCTCATGAAGCAGTAATTGATCCCACATGTCTTGCATTCCAGGATATTTTACACCACCTAGGCTCCCTGATGTCATCACCTTATCCATGTCCACCTCTCTATGTGTCTCCTCGCCTGCCCTGCGCCAACAATTCTACACTGCAGACAGTATGCATGACCTTTTTACAAAAGTAAAACAAGAAAACATTTTAGCCTTTTTGAGGGCAGCTGGACTGTACCACCTCATATAGTCGCCATGAGTGCGCTCTGTCACAGGTCAGTGCCCATCCTGCTGTGACCTTGGATGTTGCCAGGACATAGAACCCCAACAAACAATTGTTCCACTTACACGCCCTGAACCATGTCCCAGATTCTGTATACTACTGATGCATCCACTATCCAATCCCCATATTCTATGACCTTCGAGGACCCCCAGAACTAATGACCTCAAAGTAATATAGCCTGCGCCATTATTCTCACCACGCAGACAAGCGTCTAGTGACAAGAACCATTTGTGAACAAGCACCAAGCAATCTTCTTCTGGCGACAGTGACCAGACGGGATGGCCGAATGAGTTGAGCGTCCGTCTCCCGTTTTGGTAGATCGTGGGATTCGACTCTCGTCGAGTCAAGCCCAGGACTTAAAAATGTATACTTGTCGCACCCAGTATGGTAGGATATAAGAATCAATCTAATATATTGATCTGAGAAAGTGACATGATCTGACAAACATACGATTATGCAACTTTAAATTAAGGAGGGGGGGTGATCGAGAACCAGCTTACATAATGGCCCCGTCACACTACGACGTAACATGCCATCATAGGGGCAACGTTCAAATAAATTTTACGCGTAGAAATTCTCGGCGTAATATGTAAATACGGGGCCAAGTTGGACATCAATGCCACGTAGTTGACGTGAGCGTAACATCGGTATAGCGTAGTTATAACGTGGTTCAACGAGTGAGGACAAAGGAATAATTAATTGTGTCAACGTGAGGCTAGCGAAGCTCCAGCGCGTGTGACGCGAGCCTAGCGTGACATTAGCGGCTGCTTAGCATTGCCACGTCCGACTCGACCGTTTTCCCCGACGTGAGTCAACGTCGACCCACCGAGAGACTAGGGTCGGGCTGACGTGAGTCCAGCGTATACTCGAAGGCAACACGTTCACACCACATTCACAACATGTTCGAAGGACATCACAGACGTTACGCGCATGCTAGACGTTCATCAACGATGTCAACTACGTCAGGACACGTTTGCGAAACGCTTAGGCAACGTTAGGCATGCATCACAGACACATTTGACCTATGTTGAGATACGTTAACCCCACGTTGTCTTATCGCGGTCCGCACGTTCCTCCCGCCTGTGTGTCACTCTGACGTAAGACAACGTTGATCTAACGTACCCGACACAGCTCTATCACACGCCTAACGTCGCCGTAACATGAGTGCAATGTCATCCCAAAGCAACTGCATCACGTCGAAAGTTTTGGGCATGTCCAAAACCTTGACGCGCGCTGCCGTAACTCGACGTAACCTGACGTATCTCAACGTAATGAGCAAAATTCACCTATGTCAGCTCACTTTAGCTTGTTACGTTGTAGTGTGACAGGCCTATAACACAACTGGGCAGGGTCGCCAACATTGGAAAATGAAAAACCGGAAGATCTTAAAGGATGTTATTTTGTGTGCAAAAAACCATAAGATTGATTCAACATTACTATATTAATGGTATTGCAGGGTTGCCAACATTGGAAAAAGAAAAACCGGAAGATCAGCATGTGGTGATGATGGGATATCAATTATTGTACACCATAAGGGTTTGCAACCCTGACTGGGGTAGACTGCGCATCGCTCTATAGAACTGTGGAAATAAGAGAACAGTACAGGTACCACCTAGAGGTACAGCAATCCTCCCCCCCCCCCGTACTGATGACCTTAGATGTTGCCAGGACGTAAAACTCCAACAATCAACCATCAATTCTTCCTCTGCTTGTTTTGTACCGCACATGAATCAGTGACAGAAAAGTGTCAATAATGCGGCAACCAGCAAAACAAGCTGCTTGATAAATCTAGATCCAGGGATGAAAGTGGTCTCTGGCAAAAGAAAATCAGAAATGTATGGTAAAGTTGCTTGTGAATAATATTTCTCCGGTGATAGAATTACTTTCTGCGAAAACGCAGATACACGCAAATAGAACAAATCAGGGAATCACATAAAATTCCCAGAAGTCAGGTTTCAGACACTACTCTCCGAGCATTCTCCTAGCACCATCCTACTGATCAATCAGTACAGACTATCCCTGGAGAGCACTCCACTGTCCTTGTCACTGTATTATCGCCCATGTCGAGGCCACGGCTGACAGTGCTGCGGGTGCAGTATAGTATTTGCCGGTGTTGCAGTTTCTGCGGTACGCCAGTTTGCGAGGTACACATCGCTTCTGCGCATGCGTCAAAATCGAACAGCATCGTCACTAACCTTATAAATTTAATATACTGTTTTTGGTAAACATGTTTTCTATATGTGTACCAAGCGATTTGTTTCTAGGTGGTGTCGTTTTAGAGATATTTCACTTTTTCTGTATTTTCTGTATGAAGATTGCTCACGACCATTGACAATGCCTTGAGTTTGACAGTACGCCCAGTGCAAAACATTAGTTTTATTCAAAATTAACAGAAATCAAGAACCCTAACCATATAAATTTAATATAATCTGTTTGTTGAATATGTTTTCTGTTTGTGTGCCAAGCGGTTTGTTTCTAGGTGGTGTAATTTGGGAGATATTTGACTTTTTTTGTATGAAGATTTGCTCACGGCCATTGACAATGCATTTGAATGTATGTGTCCCTTGCAAACTGGCATACCACGGAAACTGCAACACCGGTGCTGTGTAGTGCAGTATGGTATTGTTCTATGCTGACAGTGCCGCATGGTGCAGGATGGTATTGGCATGCCACTGATAGTGGCATATTATGAACGCTATTCAGCGATTATGAAAACAACGTGGAAATCCACGAAATCCCGAAGATCTTTCATTAGGTACTGTATCATATACCAAATTAAAGCTCAATTAATGGTCTTTATCATAGGATCTATTAATAGCCTTACAACTAACGGTGATTCAGCTCCAAGCGAAACAAAACCACATGATTTGGTACTTGTTCTGATTAATGTGATGCAAAAGAAAGGCGCTAATTAGCAAAAGTGCCTGTAGTAAAGTGCCTTTTGGTGTGCTGTCTTAAAATACAGGCCAAATAATGTTGGTATCAAAATAAGGAGCAAAGCTTTAGTTAATTCATAGTACTTTCTCGCTATTTTTTTAATTTTAATCATACACCCAAATAGGAGTAATTAAAAACTAGCAATTTTTTTCATGATTTCCATTCTTTCTGCCGTTAACTACTTTCATCCCTGTAAATTAGAGACAGCCACTGACCCTATCCACATGAACACATACTAAAAACAAGTCTTACCCCCTCCCCCCCACCCGGCCCCCCCCCCAAAAGGAAGAAGTATAAAACATACTCTCTTGAAGATTTATACTGCCTATTATGGATAAGCCTGAATAGACTTGTTTTCACCATTAGACAGTTTGTCAATAGAAAGCCCGAGCCTACACTTTTACCGACCCAAGGGATTTTCAACCTCCCACACCCCATAGACATGGTATGAGAGAAACTGGCCTTTGATGACGCTGTAAGTTATCCACAGCGGTGGAAATTCAAATTGGCAGAGGTGGGGACACGGGGAATCGAACCACCAACCTTCAGATTAGGAGTCTGACCTAGAAAAAAGTCACACACTCTAACCACTCCGCCACAGAGAACACATACACTTTCGACAGGAGGGTGAATGATGGAACGCGCTTGAATGGAGACAATAGGGAACGCCAGGATACCCAAAACCGGAAGTGAATCCTGAGTGATTGCGCCCACGTGTCGTCTGTCTACTTCCGGTGTGGGCCTAATGACTATGGGGGCCATAATGAATAGCGACTAGCTGGCTGCACGGTGTAATTACAGAGTCTAACAGATAGCTGCGGACGCCCCACATCACCCAGCTACAAATCACATTGGCATCTACTGATCTAGTCAGATGCGGCGAATGGATTCCATTCCATATTGAACTTGAGAAATCGATGAAGTTCACTTACCTGGGTAATTTTTTATTAATATTATAATAATAATAATTTTCAGAAAAACTAATTATAAATTAAAAACAGTTCGATATTATTATTACCAAATCACATTGGCATGGATGATCTAGTGAGACGCAGAGAATGGATTCCATATTGAACCTGAGAAATCGAGGAAGTTCACTTAATTGGGTAATTTTATTATTATAATAATAATAAATATAATAATAATAATAATAAAAGATTAAAAAAATAAATTATTGAACCGGAGATATCGGCGTAGTTCACTTACTTAGGTAGTTATGTAATAAAACCAATAATAATAAATTAACAAGTTTTAAATTAAAAACAGTAGTTTGATATCATTATTATTATTATTATTATTATTATCAAATTTGTTTCTGTTTCTATCTATTTCTGTTTAGGTTTTGTGGGAAATCTGGTCATGGTGCCAGCAGCCTGGTCTCCCAGTGGGGCAGCACTAAAAAGTCCCCATCAGAGCGCACTGTCACAAGTCGGTACCCATCCTACTATAACCTTAGATGTTGCCAGGACGTAAAATTCTAACAAACAAAGCACCATAACTTACCATACCACTTAGTCACAGTATCCTGATACTAAACATACCAGTGACTGCCCTGTCCTATCGATGCCATGCCCCAAGATTCGTAGCGATAACTATCAATTTTGTAAGTACAGTATAACCCCATTTAACCAAACTTGAAGGGACCCTAGAAATTTGTTTGGATTAACCGATCATTGGTTTAACCGAGCATTGACTTTGACTTTGACTTTGAGTAAGCGTGTATTACACATGTAATATACAATGTATGTGGACACTTTGCTCATTGTTTTTTATGCATATACAGTATAACCCTGTTAAACAAAGCTCAGTTAAACCAAACGATCGCTTAATCCAAACTTTTTTCGGCGGCCCAGCAAAATACTACCATTTATCAAAGTCAACTCGGACTTTATAACCACATGAAAGTTTGGTTTAACCGTACCGGAAGTGGCCTGGGGTCCGACAATTTTGTTTGGGTACTTTGGATTAACCGATTTTGGTTTAACAAAATTTTTATATGATAAATGGTAGTATTTTTCCGGGCCACCGAAAAAAGTTTGGATTAACCGAGCTTGGTTTAACAGGTTTATACTGTAATTTGTTTCACTCGGTCAGGGTTAAAACCCAGCGCTCTTGCCGATTCGGCTGTCCCGTCCAGTTTTTTGTGACAGTACACACTCATGATGACTTTATAGCCCTGCCCCATTGGGATACCATTCCACCAATAGCATGACCTGATATTGCAGTCACATTTGCTTGACACTGACTAAGCCTACCAGTAGGCCTACTTGTCCTATCCTAGTAATGCAGAAAGTTTCCGCCAGGGGTCAAGGTCACAACCAGGTGGGAAGTAGACACTCTATCCACTCAACCATCCCATACGGTCAAACATCAATACCGGTGACAGTGGTCGTCGACAGAACTAAAATGGGCCCTTTGATGAAAAGATTGAATCTAGACCTCAACCTGTTGGTAAAGGCCCTGTCACATTACGGCGTATGGCGGGAGCGTATTGAAAACCTACGTAGGTCCTGCGCGTGCCGGCCTATGATGACATTTGGTGACCTTTCGGGTGGTTTTGAGCGTATGTGGAACCTATGAGGAGCGTACGAGGAGCGTTTGAGGAGCGTATGGGAGCGTATGGGAGCGTGCTGTGACATTTTTTGACAGTATGGGCCATACGCCATCATAGGTCGGTTTTTTTTTAGCATGCACAAAAAAATTTGGACGGACGGATTTATGAAAGCGTATGGCGGCGTATGCCTCATACGCTTCACATACGCCGGCATCTGGCGGCATCTGGCAGCGTATGAGTAGCGTATGAGTAGCGTATGCGTAGCGTATGAGTAGCGTATACGGCGTATGCCGACGTATATGACGTAACGCGCTTACGCCGCCATACGCTCCCGCAAAAAACCCTAATGTGACAGCCCCTTTAGTGAAGAAAACAGGTCATGATACGGAATTTCCTTTTTCATACGCCAGTTGTTCAGTTTTTTATAAAGAAACACAAATGTACCAATTAATTCTGTACCAATTAATACAAGAACGCGTAAGAACGCGTATTGCTACGTTAAATCTCGCTGTTCTTTGCTGAGACACTGAAATCCCTATATATGTAATAGACGGGATCATGGTTCCGACTGCGCATGCGCTGAAAACGGCACTGGCAGCAAAGCAAATGCGAATGGCCATTGAGTTTGTCGAAATGTGTACGGAAAAACTTAGATTTTATTCAAAATGAATAGAAATATATAACAATTTGGCATAAACATGTATGCACACATGCAACATACTAATCTGATGAATATAGCTACGACAAAACTAGCCATAGTTAAACATTTTGAGCTAAGAAACATACAATTCCACACAAAACAATCAGTGATATCCGCATCACCAACGTTAAATCTCGCTGTTCTTTGCTGAGACACTGAAATCCCTATATATGTAATAGACGGGATCATGGTTCCGACTGCGCATGCGCTGAAAATGGCACTGGCAGCAAAGCAAATGCGAATGGCCATTGAGTTTGTCGAAATGCGTATGGAAAAACTTAGATTTTATTCAAAATGAATAGAAATACATAACAATTTTGCATAAACATGTATGCACACATGCAACATACTGATCTGATGAATATAGCTACGACAAAACTAGCCATAGTTAAACATTTTGAGCTAAGAAACATACAATTCCACACAAAACAATCAGTGATATCCGCATCACCATCATTAATTCTTGTTCTAAATATTAAAATGCCAAATGTGTCAACATAAACTTGTTTCAGAGAAATATATAACCAATATCTGATTAACCCTACTAATTTTCTAGTTCTCCATATGTCATTAACCATAGGATATAAATGAAAACATTAATAAAATAAGTAAAACTGACTCTGGCTATGGCTCTAACGCTAGTCTGAGTGTCCAGATTTGTCTAAATATAAATGCAGATGGCATAAGATGTGCATATTATATTGATGTAAATGCAATGCTGGATAAAAGATTAATATCTTAATTTATTATATATATTTTTTTAGTTGGTATTCTATGTTTAAAACAAGAGCTGAGATGAGCTGAAACTAGCGCATTTCATAGCTGCACCCAGTGTATTAGCATGTGCCATGTGCTTCTCATGGGTTTGTTTTGCTCTGATGCATCCCAGAATGCAACGCGCTGCTGGAACGGTGATATAGTCTATAGATGAGTTTGTAATTCCAGGCGCGCGGTGCATTGTGGGGTGTGTAAAAGCGACAGAAACCTGTGCGAAGCACATGGTGCATGTGGAAGCAGTGAGTGCAGCTATAGATTCTGTTAGTTTGTTACAACACATCTCAGCTCCAGTTTGAAAGTTGGTATACAAAATTGAATAAATAGCATAGACTAAGGTGTAAATGTTTTATCTACCGTTGGATTGATTGATTGATTGATTGATTGGTGGTTCCTTTACGCCGTGTCGGCAACATAGGCCATATTGACGGTGAGAATTGTTTGGTTTTTATTCTACCGTTGGATGTACACAAAAGACACTGGCATGTCTTACAGTTACACCATCTGTATTTAGATATAGACAAATCTAGATTTTAAACTATAGCCAGATTCCGTTTCCCACAGTGTTTGAAAACCACAGTATTTTTTTTTTTTTAAAGAAAAAAAGAAGATTGTTCATGACATGAAATCATGGAATTTGGACTATTTTTTTTTCATTTCTCTAGATTAAAATGTAGATTACACCCGTTACCAGCCACTATATGCCCTCAGCTGTCACACTGAGTTATAATGACGATGTGAGCACCAGCCCAAGTGAGTAAGGTTTTGTAGGAAAACACAGAAGTTTTGTGTTGTGCGTGTAGGTAAAACCAATGGACACGGGCTTTTATTTTGCTTTGGGCGCCCTTTTCAGGGTATGCGCAGTTGGAATTCCGAACTCGTCTACAGTGAGGTTCGATTGGTTGGTTGGTTGGTTGTTGGAGTTTTACGTCCTGACAACATCTAAGGTCAGATCAGAACGGGTACCGACTTGTGACAGTGTGCACTTATGGCGACTTTATAGTGCTGCTCCACTGGGAGATAAGGCCGCAAACAACATAACCGTCCGAAAGGTCATGACCTCAAGTCTCAGTCATATTATCCTGACACTAGGCAAACCAGTCCTTGCTCTATCCTAATAATGCAAAGCGCCTGGCTAGGAAGCGACAAGTATACATTTTTAAGTCATTGCTTTGAGTCGACCAGATTTCGAACCCATGGGTTCGAATCCCACGATCTACCAAAACGGGACACGGACGCTCAACTATAGTGGGGTTGGAAGGGGGTAGATGAACATACCATATTATAGTCAATGCCATTGGCCAATGTATGCCGTCGAGGCTCCTTCCTGCGTACTGCTCTCCTATTGGCTGCCGCCGAAAGTGGGTCGTTGGGATCGTTTTCTGATTGGATGAGCGGATCACGGCCTGCTGTAAATGAGAAAGAAAGGCATGCGGTGATGAGACTGGCTGAACAAATGAAATCATAAGTTTGGAGTCCCTTTAGGACTAAGTGTAATAAATTAATGTATAAATAGATGCCCAGACAGAGATGTGACGTGGCTTGTTTTAATCTGCAAATTCCTCCCACTGATCCTAAGGTAGGGCCTTGCAATAAATAGGTTTTGTTTGTTTGTTATTGTTTTACGTCCTAGCAACATCTAAGCTCATATCAGGACGGGTACCGACTTGTGACAGTGTGCACTCATAGCAACTTTATAGTGCTGCCCCACTGGAAGACCAGGTCGCCAGCACCATGACCTGATATTCCACTCAGTCACATTATCCTGACACTGAGCCAACCAGTCCTTGCCATATCCTAATAATGCCGAGCGCCAGGCTAGGAAGGAACAAATATCAATTTTTAACTCATTGGTTTGACTCGACCAGGGTTCGAACCCACGATCTACCAACACGGGAGACCGACGCTCTAACTCATTCGGCCATCACGTCTGGTCTGGATCACATAGAGTGCAACTGATAGTTTCAACTGATACTAGTGATAGTTTCACTCATGTATCAAGCAATTTTACTCTACGGCACTGATAAAACACTTTTAGTTTTCTTGTGTTTTTTGGGGGTAAATTAGTTGTTTAAGCAGGGAAATTTCAATCGCGGACAATTGGTCTTCCTCATTCCGCTGCTCCTTGCCATATCCTAATAATGCCGAGCGCCTTGCTAGGAAGCAATAAGTATCAATTTTTAAGTCATTGGTTTGACTCAACCAGAGTTCGAACCCACGACCTACCAACACGGGAGACGGCCATCCCGTCTGGTTATTCAATGAATAAACTACAATTAGTAATACAAAAAGTTTAAAAGAGTGACACAGAGCTAGATGTCACAGGAGATTGACGTCAACGAAAAGTTAATCCGTTAATTCCTACCGGGATGCCTTCGGAAAGGTCATGACCTTAAATCTCAGGGAATGCTAGATATACTGCGCAGGTTTAAGGATGGCTGAGTCTAAGTCTTGTAGTCCTCCACCTAAACCACTACCAGACGCGGTGGCTGAATCGGCAGAGTGCAGGCTTCCCATACGGAAGGTCGAGAGTTCGATTCCCTGTCAAGTCAACCAATGACTTACAAAGTGGCGTCTGGTCCGCTGAGATGTAACATACCGACAGCAGGTAGATCGATGTGATGTGACTAATTGTGACTCATGCCAACTGAGTTATGGGAGGTGAGATGGGGGGGGAGAGTAATGGAGATCGATGTGAATGACTAATTGTGACTAATGCCAACTGAGTTATGGGGGGTGAGATTGGGGGGGAGAGTAATAGAGATCGATGTGAATGACTAATTGTGACTAATGCCAACTGAGTTATGGGAGGTCAGATGGGGGGGGAGAGTAATGGAGATCGATGTGAATGACTAATTGTGACTAATGCCAACTGAGTTATGGGGGGTGGGATGGGTGGGGTAGAGTAGTGGAGATCGATGTGATGTAACTAATTGTGACTAATGCCAACTGAGTTATGGGAGGTGAGATGGGCGGGGAGAGTAGTGGAGATCGATGTGATGTGACTAATTGTGACTAATGCCAACTGAGTTATGGGGGGTGAGATGGAGGGGAGAGTAGTGGAGATCGATGTGAATGACTAATTGTGACTAATGCCAACTGAGTTATGGGAGGTGAGATGGGGGGAGAGTAGTGGAGATCGATGTGATGTGACTAATTGTGACTAATGCCAACTGAGTTATGGGAGGTGAGATGGGCGGGGAGAGTAGTGGAGATCGATGTGATGTGACTAATTGTGACTAATGCCAACTGAGTTATGGGAGGTGAGATGGCGGGGAGAGTAGTGGAGATCGATGTGATGTGACTAATTGTGACTAATGCCAACTAAGTTATGGGGGAGAGATGGGGGGAGAGTAGTGGAGATCGATGTGAATGACTAATTGTGACTAATGCCAACTGAGTTATGGGGGGTGAGATGGGGGGAGAGTAGTAGATCGATGTGATGTGACTAATTGTTGCTAATGCCAACTGAGTTATGGGAGGTGAGATGGGCGGGGAGAGTAGTGGAGATCGATATGATGTGACTAATTGTGACTAATGCCAACTGAGTTATGGGAGGTGAGATGGGCGGGGAGAGTAGTGGAGATCGATGTGATGTGACTAATTGTGACTAATGCCAACTAAGTTATGGGGGGTGAGATGGAGGGGAGAGTAGTGGAGATCGATGTGAATGACTAATTGTGACTAATGCCCCAACTGAGTTATGGGAGGTGAGATGGGGGGGGAGAGAGTGGAGATCGATGTGATGTGACTAATTGTGACTAATGCCAACTGAGTTATGGGGGGAGAGAGGTGGGGAGAGTAGTGGAGATCGATATATGTGACTAATTGTGACTAATGCCAACTGAGTTATGGGAGGTGAGATGGGCGGGAGAGTAGTGGAGATCGATGTGATGTGACTAATTGTGACTAATGCCAACTAAGTTATGGGGGGTGAGATGGGGGAGAGTAGTGGAGATCGATGTGAATGACTAATTGTGATAATGCCAACTGGTTATGGGAGGTGAGATGGGGGGAGAGTAGTGGAGATCGATGTGATGACTAATTGTGACTAATGCCAACTGAGTTATGGGAGGTGAATGGGCGGGGAGAGTAGTGGAGATCGATGTGATGTGACTAATTGTGACTAATGCCAACTAAGTTATGGGGGGTGAGATGGGGGGGAGAGTAGTGGAGATCGATGTGAATGACTAATTGTGACTAATGCCAACTGAGTTATGGGAGGTGAGATCGGGGGGAGAGTAGTGGAGATCGATGTGATGTGACTAATTGTGACTACTGCCAACTGAGTTATGGGGGTGAGATGGGCGGGGAGAGTAGTGGAGATCGATATGATGTGACTAATTGTGACTAATGCCAACTGAGTTATGGGAGGTGAGATGGGGGTGCGGGGGGGTGGGGGGAGAGAGTAGTAATCACTTTTAAAAAAATGCCCAAAACATTGATGTGTACCATTTATTTATTTCAAGATCATCTCTCGCATTGCAACTTTTCGTAATTGTTTTTAAAATATTGCCATGTGGGTGATGAAAATGGGAAATATTGCACCTAGAGCGGGAATCGAACCCACATCTTATGCTTTCTGGGCCAGTGTGCTAACCATTACACCACTTAGGCTCCCTGTTGTAATCACACTACCCACGCCTACCTGTCTATGTGGCTCCTTGCCTGAGAGGTCAGCGCGGACTACTACACTGGTCCCCCTTAAATTGGCCATGGAACCAGTGTGGTCCTGATATGACCTTAGTTGTTGCTAGGATGTCAAACAATAACAAACAAAACAAACCTTAGTTTTAAGTGGCCCCCCCGAAAGAGTCAACCAAGTCTGACGTCACAAGAGCTACACAGGAAAAAGGCAGAAACAGAAATCAAATGGACCAACTCGACAATCCTGCAGACGCGAACAAACCAGCGGCTTTCCCAATTAGGGAGCTGAGCGTGTTGCCGGGAAGACCCTCAAGCACAGCCGCGTGCCCACTTCAGGGAATGGACTAAGCCGTGTTGGTTAATTAATTCAGCAGGGATTTGAAGGAATGAGATGAGTGCTTGGCCAGGCTACAACTATTTGAGTTGATAATAATGAAATGTACTGTAAGAAAGTCAAGTAGGGCGGTAGGCATCACCGGTGCCTCACCACTACGTGACACGCCCGGTGAACACGTGACTAACGAGGTGCTTGTGGGAAGTCACGTGACACTTTCTGGGTCACGTGTTCCTCGCATCCCAGCGCGAACCCGACTGCTTGACCTTGATATTGCCCATCACTCAGAGGCCGTCATTGAACGCGTCGCTTGTCGCGTGGTGGCGCCACCGTCAGACATCACTCAGAATGAGGCTACGCAGCGCACCCTGGCCGGGGAGAGGGGTCAACATCACCGAATGTCCTAAAAAAAAAAAAGGAGGGGGGCTTTGCGGAATTAATTTATGAAAATTCAAATGGAGAAATCCCTTCCGTTAAAGTCAACAAGAGTCACCTATTAACACTGGTTTTCTGACAATTTATCTTTATATGTTCAATCAAAAGTCAATATTGTCCATATTTTTGGATATAATATTGATATACATAATATCTACTAGTCTCAGGGAATGGTTATTGTAATACTGTGCCAAATCTGAGGACGATTCAAGTGGTTGGTTAGCTGCAATGAGCTTTCAAAGATAGGGAAATTAAACAAATTTCACTTACAGATGCTGTTTACATGCAAACAATTACACTTTTTCACATTTTTGGATTCAAATATCTTTTAATTCTCTGCAGATAGAGGTCTGGAAAAAAATAGACTATTACACTGTTATGAATATGTGAACTATCTTGCATTTATTCAGTATTGTTGCAGTTTTTCAAGAAAATACCATGCTTTGAAAATGGCTATTTGGCCAAATGAGAAAGATTTTTTTGTTCCAAATTGCACTTTTTGACATCGTCTTATTAAAAATCTGCTTGATGAACTGATTTAACAATTGGCAGTTTAAATTCCTTTATATATGTACAATGGAAATTTGTTAGCAGAAAACACCTGACATGGTTCCACTTTTTATTATACTTGGTCAAAGTTCCACTTTTAATTGGAAATTAATACATTTTTATATATTAATTCTCGAAAACAATAATATATATAGCCTAACTCTTTTTGGATTTGGGTTTGTAAATTCAACGTCTACAGGAAGGAATAACAATATTGTACCCTGTGCATATTTTAAAATTTCGCTGCCGGTACCTATTAACAGGGATTAAAGTGGGGGGAAAAACTACGGAAATCATGTTGAGATTATAAAATCAACGCTGAATTTCCGCGAAAACGCGGATCTTCTCCCTACGATTAGCAGTCAGGGAATCATGGAAAAATGCCGGAAGTCAGGTTTCAACTATCCATGTGACTATATTATCGCCCATGCCTAACTCTTTGTTTGGGTTTTATGTTCTAGTAATATTTAAGGTCACATAATAACGGGATTCAAACTATCCAATTGTTATCATATAGTGATATACATCCCTAATTCCTTGGCATTTTGTTTATAAATATAGCGTTAATCAGTAATTGTTTTCTTGTATGCGGAAATTGCGCAATCGCAGAGATCTTTCATCCCTGTATTAAACAACTTCTAAACTACCGGAGACTTTTCTGATATTGGTCCCATAACGGAAGTATTGTTCATGTCCCCTCTGCGCATGCACGGGGTGGGTCCAGACTCCTGGTGTGGAGGAGAGAAACCATGCCTTCCATACCCTCGCCTGGTGTTAATGGCTTCAGCGGGACAGCGGGAGGAAACCAGGCCATGCCCCCCCCCCCCTCCCCCCACCGCATCCTTTACACAGGATATTGATCACGGAATCTGATCATCTTCACAAAACTGTGACAAAAACAAAACAGCGCTGAGGAGGTGGCTCGTTTTGAGGATGGGGCGGTTAAGAAAGAAGAAGGCTTGGCTGGGAGGGTGGGAGGGTGGGAGTGGAAGATGAGATGTCTGACACTTTCTGTCAAAGGGTGCACTATTTTTCGACTTATTCCCCCCACCATCACTTTTGTTTTGTTTTGAGTGAGCGATAATTGGGGACACGGTGGACAATGCGCAAGCGCCCCTCACACACACACACACACACACACACACACACACACACACACACACACACACACACACATCCGGTGGCACCTTTCGCACCTCCTCTGCGGGAGAGTATCACCCCTTCCCCAAGCTCCACTTCCACCCCAGCTCCTGAAAGCCATCCATCAGGTTATTCGAGGGGGAAGCCTGGTGCTTGTCCCCGGCGAGCAGACCAAGGGGGTGGGGGCGCTGCAGGTATTACTATTAGGCTCCCAGTGCCATGGTGTGATTTGTCTGCAACACCCCTCCTCCCCCCTCCCCTCCAGCCAACAGACTACATCACGGTTCCAGTGGCGTGGTGCATTGTGGGATGGGTCAGAGCAAAACAACCCCCCCAAATGCACATGGCACATGCTAATAAACTGGGTGCAGCTATGAAATGTGCTAGTTTCAGCTCATCTCACCTCTTGTTTGAAACATAGAATACTAACTAAAAAAATATATATACTAAATTAAGATATTAATCTTTTATCCAGCATTGCATTTACATCAATATAATCAGCACATCTTATGCCATGTGCATTTAGATTTAGAAAGATCTAGGCACTCAGAATAGTGTTAGAGCCATAGCCAGAGTACTCAATGCGTTGTCAATGGCAGTGAGTAATCTCCATACAGAAAAAGTAAAATATTATATTAAATTGATAAGGTTAGGGTTTTGGATTTCTATTAATTTTGAATAAAACTGACGTTTTTCAATGCGCGTATCGGCAAACTCAATGGCCGTACGGCTTTGCTTTGCTCCCAAGGCCGTTTTCAGCGCATGCGCAGTCGGAACCGTGATGTAGTCTATCGTCCCCTCATAAAAAAAAACTTAAAAAAAACCACCAAAAAAAACTTCAAAACACCCCCCCCCTCCCCAAAGACTTCCGCATTGCAGTGAACTAACTTCACAGATAAGATATCTATCATGTACAATGAATCGCCTTTTAGATTAAATGGGTGCGATGGCCGAATCGGTAGAGCGCGGGCCTCGCGTTCGGGACATCGGTTCCGGTCGAGTCAAACCAATGACTTATCAAATTGAGACTTGTCGCTTCCTAGTCTGGTGCTCGGTAATATTAGGATAGGGCAAGGACCGGTTAGCTCAGTGTCAGTATAATATCGGGTCATGGTGTGGGCAGGCCTGATTTTCCAGTGGGGCAGCAATATAAAGTCGCCATGAGTGCGCAACTGTCACAAGTCAGTACCCGTCCTGATATGACCTTATATGTTGTTGCAAGGACGTAAAACTCCAACAACCAACCAACTTCACAGATAACATATCTATCATGTACAATAAATCGCCTCTCAGTTTTGGATATGTGAGTAGTCTGGGGTTTTCGACCTAGCAACATTTGGGATCACATCAGAGCGGGTATAGCGACTTGTGACAGTGTGCGCTTGTGACCGACTTCATAGTGCTACCCCATTTGACGGACCTTGCCACTGACACTCTGGTACACCTTACCTTGATACTGAGTCAACCAGCCTTTACACTATCCTTCTAATGCTCATTTTTTCAGTCCATTGTTGTGCCTCAACCGAGGATCAAACCCATGATTTAGCACTTGGGAAGTGAACAATGTACCGCTTGGGCATCCAGCTGGGGCGGATTCAACTGAGAGCTCATGGTTCATCTGGACTAGGCGCTAAGTTGGACAATGCAGCCTTGTGGTGGCGCTCCCTTGCCGCTCTCTCTTGTGGTGCTCCCTTGTGGTGCTCCCTTGTGATACTCCCTGGTGACGCTCTCTTGTGATGCCACCTCATGGTGTTATAGTGCCCCCTTGTGGTGCCCCTTTGTGCTTTACTTGCGTGTAGCGCCCCCTTGTGGTGCCCCTTTTAGTGCTTTACCTGCTTGTGGTGCCCCCCATGCGGTGCTTTACCTGCTTGTGGTGCCCATTTGTGATGCTTTACCTGCTTGTAGTGCCCCCTTGTGGTGCCCCTTTGTAGTGCTTTATCTGCTTGTGGTGCCCCCGTGCGGTGCTTTACCTGCTTGTGGTGCTCACTTGTGATGATTTACCTGCTTGTAGTGCCCCCTTGTGGTGCCCCATCTTAGTGCTTTACCTACTTGTGGTGCCCCTTTGTAGTGCCCCCCCCCCCTTGCGGTGCTTTACCTGCTTGTGGTGCCCCCTTGTGATGCTTTACCTGCTAGTGGTGCCCCTTTGTGGTGCCCCTCTTGAGGTGCTTTACCTGCTTGTAGTGCCCCCCTTGTGGTGCCTAGAAAAACGTATTCTGTTCCATTGCTGTCGCGTGGCATTGTTGTAATAAGCCCATTAAAGCCGACCGGGTATTTTTACCCATCAGCCTTCACTGGAGACAATGGCGCCATTGTTGGTCTTCCAGCAGATTACATCCGCATATGATTGAGAGCCGCCTCTGCACAACTCCCGCTTGCTGCGGGCAATCGAGGAGACTGAAGAAATTCATTTTGGATAGTCTTACAGCATAACCTGTTCCACTTTTATCTTGAGATCATAAATAAGACACTAACTGCAAATCAGATGGTCTCCTACTCCAGAAACACTTTTATAATTGAACATAAAATAGTCACTTGACTCCCAACATATTGAGGACCTGTGGCTGTAATGTAGTAATCTGCACTAAACTCTCAGGCCATGAGCCATATAGACAAGTAGGTGTGGATAGGGTGATTGCATCAGGGAGCCTAGGTGGCATAATGGTTAGGACACTAGCCCCAGAATAGCTACAAATGTGTTCGAATCCTGCTTTACGCACAATATTTCCAATTTCACCACCGTCATGAGTCTTATTTTGGTATTATGAAGCAAGTATATAATACAATAATAACAATAAAAATAACATTAAAGTTGCATAGTCCGACAGTTTTGAATTTCTGTATTTTTTCTGAGATAGATATATTAGATCGATCACTAGTATCTACTTTACATTAGTTCAAAGTTACTTTCATTTTGAATGGTAAACCTTTTAGATCTTTTGAGATATTTTGAGTGCAAACATGGAAAATTAGTTTTGGCAAGCTTGCCAAAACTCTGACACCATAGACTTCTGCAGTAACAGGTTCCGTTAAATTGACTCAGTATTGCCTTCTACGTAGAGACAAATGCTTAATAAGTGCATCAGTATCTAAGTTAGATATGTAAAATCAAATCTAGATAATTGGTTTGGTTTTGAAAATTTGATATTTCATCGGACTATGCAGCTTTAAAGTTTGGCATTACTTCAACTAAAAATAACACGACAAAATACACAACTAACCGAGGGGGGAAAAGATAATAGAGTGGAGCCCTGTTATAACGGGCCCCGATTTAACGTGAATTAGGATATAACGCAATGAATCATTGCACCCAGAATTATGTAATTCAAAGGTAATTCATTAAAGTGAACCCCAAATTAATGCGAGCTCAATTTGTTCACAATCACATTATAGGAAACTGAACGATCGTCTTATAATGGGGTCATACAGAACTTAGCTTGTAATCATGTTCAAGGTGAACACTAAGTTTAAGGACAAAAATAATAGTGAAAAAATAGATATATTTCATGATTAATTAAAATGTACCTATTTTTGTTTAACTGGTCCTCTGTCACTCTATGCGCTACATAGACACCTTATAATAATTTAGACTGTCACATTCGATAGGGTAGACAGAATCTTCCATCGCTAAGCTTTGATAGAATCATTCGAACAGACCCCGCAGCTAACTTTTGCCACAAATAGTCCCAATGCCGACAGTGGTGGCATCTTCTGGCGAAGGCAATGCCATTGGAGGCAATTAATGCCTGATTTACTTCAGAATCTCATTATAACGAGAAACCCCATTATAACGAGATCTTTGGGGTCCATAGAATATGATCGCAAAAACAGCGGGGCCGCATTAAATCAGGGTTCAGTTTACGGAATTACCTTTAAATTAAAGAATTCTGGGTCCAATGAATCAGCATGCTATATACAGTGAAACCTCTCTATACCGACCCCTCCACAGATCAACCACTCCCCTATATCGAACGTTTTATTTGGGTCCCAACAATACCATTGTAAGGATATTCTAACTCTCTAAACCGACCACCTCCCTAAATGGACCACTTAAAGCCGGTCCCATGGTCGGTCGATTTAGAGAGGTTTTACTGTATACGAATTCGCATTAAATCGGAGCGAGTTATAATGGGATTTCACTGTATATGAACTTAGAAAGAAGTGATATCAGCATGGCTTTACACACAGTGCAGCACCTCCTCCATATCCAACTAGATACAGCAGATACTTGGCATTCCTTGGGTGGTGATTACGGTACAGGTGGCAGAATGAGTGGAGATATGAGAAGGAACGCTATAAAAACCAATTTGCTGCCATCTTCCTGCGGCTAGCTTTACTTGCTGGAAATACAGTAAGAAGAGCACACTCCAGTCCTTACATAATTCACTCAGAACCCGTCCACTGTCACAAGTATTTTCGCCGAGCGTATTAAAGCCGCATAGTCTGATGAAATATCAAATTTTCAAAATTAAACCAATTATCTAGATTTGATTTGACATATCTAACTTAAGCCGTGTTCACACGGGTAATGTAAATCGATTCGTAGAAATCGACTTGCCTAGTTCGACGCACATTTCGTGTGTGAACGGGCGTCTGAGTCGAATTAGGGCTGAATCGATTTCTGTGATGCGCATATTGTAAACCACTTGTAGAGGTCGATTACGTAAATCGATTTCTGTGAATCGATTTATTTTGCCCGTGTGGACGCACTGAGGCGGATTAAGGACGTGACACGCATGCGCAGTCGAGACCGTAGTTTGTTGACTTTCCGGTTGATCAAAAGTGCATATTATATAATTTGGTCTATGAACCTGCTAGAGGTGCACAGATATTTTTTTCATCATTTATTTTTAGGGTTTCACTGCCCAGCAGAAGTTTTGACTGTTCCAAACCAATACGATTCAGTCCATACATATCTAGGTCGAACCCACACTCTCTCATGGCGACGTCGACGAACCCAAAGTGGCGCTGGTTAGTATCGACTTGCTCATGCACTGATATCGATTTCCGGCCCAAGTACTGCCCGTGTGAACGGGCGGCTAATTCGACTCCTGGTATCCGCCTTGGCTGAATCGCTTTACATTTTGCCCGTGTGAACATGGCTTTAGATACTGATGCACTTATTAAGCATTTGTTTCTGCGTAGAAGGCAATATTGAGTCAATTTAACAGAACCTGTTACAGCAGAAGTCTATGGCGTCAGAGTTTTGGCAAGCTTGCCAAAACTAATTTTCCATATTTGCACTCAAAATATCTTTAAAGTTTACCATTTAAGATAAAAGTAACTTTGAACTAATGTAAAGTAGATACTAGTGATCGATATAATATATTTATCTCAGAAAAAATACAGAAATTCAAAAACCATCACACTATGCAAATTTAATACTGCCATCACTGGACGCAGTGGCCGAATCGGTAGAGAGCGGGCTTCCCGTGCGGAAGGTCGGGAGTTCAATTTCTGGTTGAGTCAAACCAATGACTTACAAAACTGATACTTGTCGCTTCCTAGCCAGGTGCTCGGCATTAATAGGAGCGGGCAAGGACTGGTTAGATCAGTGTCAGGATAATGTGGTGGCTGAGTGGGATATCAGGTCATGGCACGGGCGGCTTGATTTCCCAGTGAGGCAGCATTAGAAAGTCGCTATGAATGCACACTGTCACAAGTTGGTACCTATGAGTGCATACCGTCACAAGTCGGTACCCGTCCTGATATGACCTTAGATGTTGCCAGGACATAAAACTCCAACAACCAAGGATGGGTACCGACTTGTGACAGTGCGCACTGTTCGAACAATGACTCCCATGAGCTACCAAAACGGGAGACGGGCGCTCAACTCATTCGGCCATCCCATCTGGTACTTTGGCAATGGAAAACAGAGCTGTGGAGGGAAGAGGTTTTTGTTTACTTTTCTTTGGAGCCTTTAATGATGTGATTATTTGAGGTTTTGAAAGGTGACTTGTCCACAGTAGCGTTGCCCACCCACCCACCCAATTCTTCTGCAACACACCCACCCACAGGGGTCGCCAACAACATTGGAAAATGACAAACCGGAAGATTTTGTTTTGTTTGTTTGTTGTTGTTTTACATCCTAGCAACATCTAAGGTCATATCAGGACGGGTACCGACTTGCGACAGTGCGCACTCATGGCAACTTTATAATGCTGCCCCACTGGGAAATCAGGCCACCGGCACCATGACCCGATGTCGCACTCAGTCAGATTACCAGTCTCTACTCTAACCAGTCCTTGCCCTATCCTATTAGTATTACTATTAATGCCGAGTGCCAGGCTAGGAAGTGACAAGTACCAATTTTAAAGTCATTGGTTTCACTCGACTGGGAATCGAACTCCCGACCTTCCACACGCGAGGCCCACGCTCTACTGATTAGGCCACCACGCCCGGTCAAACCAGAAGATCTTATGGTATGCTATATTGGGTGGTCTGGGGATACTCCCCCAGAAAAAATGTTAAAATCTGAGATGCTCTATGGTGCGTTTTGGACACAATAATCTGTAATGAAAGATCGGATGTAAGGTGATGATGGGGGACATTTTCAAATCTGCTCTGTGGTGCACTTTGGACACAATAATGTGTAAGATTTATATAATATTATTAAATGGAAAACTGGAAGATGGGTGTATGGTGATGATGGGGACATGAAATATTGTATACCTTACGGTGAAGAGTTGGCAACCCTGCACCCACCAACGCCGAAACCACACCCATCCAGCAAACCAGTCGCCCCAATTGCCTCTAGTTCTAGCAAATCTCTCTGTGTCTGTCTCTGTCTCTCTTTGTATATCTATCTTTCTATAGAGTATCTCTCTCTCTCTCTCACTCTCTCAAAGTTGGGAGTTCGGTTCCCGATCGAGTCAAATCAATGACTAAAATTGATACTTGTTGCTCCTAGCATGGTGCTCGGTATTAAATTTCTCTGTCTCTCTTTGTATATCTATCTTTCTATAGAGAATCTCTCCGTCTCTCCCCGTCTCTCTCTACCTGTCTCTATCTCTCTCTCTTTCTCTCTCTGTCTGTGTGTGTGAAGGTCGGGAGTTCGGTTCCAGATGACTCAAACCAATGACTTTAAAATTGATACTTGTCACTTCCTAGCCTAGCGCTCGGCATTAATAGGATAGGACAAGGACTGGTTAGCTCAGTGTCAGGATAATGTGACTGAGTAGGATATTGGGTCATGGTGCCGGCGGCCTGATTTCCCAGTGGGGCAGCACTATAAAGTCACCATGAGTGTGCACTGTCACAAGTCGGTACCCAGATGTTGCCAGGATGTAAAATGCCAACAACCAACCCAGTGGCTGACATTGGTACTATGCGAAACTTGTAGATATGAAACATATATTATATAATACCTTTAAAGATCTGGTCAAGGATTGATCATGCATTCTTTTCATGACCATTTGCTATATGAGCCTGTCTCAAAAGGTGATAACTCTCTCTTTTCTTTTGTCCACGTATTGATTGACACAAAACAGCACACAAACGGTTACGCTGAAAACAAAAGGACATTTGCTTCAAATCAATATGTATTCTATTGGGATTATGAAATAACATAAATCAGTTTATCTTGAGAAAATGCATAAGCAGATAGTATGTTGATCGTTACAATGGACAAAGTTTTGTCCCAAATTATTTAGCACCTTTTGAGAGTCTCATATGTCAAGAAAACATGGCAATCCTAGAAGTAGTAACTACACTCCACCCACAACGATTAAGAATACCCCAATGATACATATCTGTTTTATCAGACTGAGTAATACTAATAGCTACATGCTTTTCTGCTCAAGGGGGAACCTCCCCCTGAATGTATTGGGTGTCAGTCCCCGCTAACACTCAAACAAGCTTATGCAAAGCGTATGCCCAACCTATGGTCTAGGTATATAAAGGCGCTATGTTGCTAGGATGTAAAACAACAACAAACAAACATCGATCTGAGCCAGTTTAACTGACATGTTTGGGCCGTCCTACATGTTTGCACCGTCCCATTTCTTCATATATCACATAGAGACTGCTTCCTAACAGGTAGTTGCTTTTGATAGTGGTTGGAGCACATGTTAGGACCGTCCTACTCTTCCCATCTCTTCGACAGCTGCTGCTCTCCATGATAGCATACGCTTTGCATACGCTAGGCATAGATTTCGCATAGGTTGTGCATACGCTTCTCATACGCCAGCATACGCTAGGGGTATGTTACGCATACATTATGCATATGTTAAGCATACGGTTCGCATACACTCCAAAAGACACGGCAGTGCACAAAGGTCACCATACATCATCCTGTGACGGTTTTTGCTTTTTTGCGGTACGTTTTCTATACGCCGCCGCCATACGCCGTAGTGTGACAGCCACTTTATGCCTACAATAATTGCAAATGGTGACATTAATACATTCTTAAATCAAATAAGGAAATCAAATAAGTAAGCATATATATGTGAATCAGCCTCCATCTAGACTACTGTAATAAAGTTAGTTCCCCAGCAAATTTATTTCGAGCCCCGTGACACCTTTCACTAAGAAACTGTCGTCCGAATTCATCAAAATATCCGAAACCATTTTAAATCAAAGGTGATAATATATTTCAGGGGGAGTGGGAGTGGAACAGACTGTACAAGTTATGTTAGATGAGAACAGACTGATAACATTTAGTTGATTGGTTGGTTGTTCGAGTTTTACATCCTGGCAACATCTAATGTGATATCAGGACAAGTACTGACTTGTGACAGTGCACACTCATGGCAACTTTATACTAATGCTGCCCCACTGGGAAATCAGGCCACCAGCCCCATGACCCAATATCACACTCAGTCACATTATCCTGACACTGAACTAACCAGTCCTTGCCCTATCCTATTAATACTGTCGTGGCGGTGACGAAACTGGGAATTTCGCGTCTAGAGCAGGACTCGAATCCACATCTCTTTGCATTCCGGGCCAGTGTGCTCACCATTATACCCGATATCACCATATTACCCACGCCTACCTGTCTATGCGGCTCCCTGCCTGTGAGGTCAGTGCAGACCACTACATTCGCCCCATGGAATTGTAAGTCTTTTATTGCTTACAATTACATACATACAGGCAATGCGCTTACATATATAAATACACAGGGTAGGTTCAACAACTATACACCATGTAGCTTGTACAGGATCCTGGTCACGGAACCAGTGTCGTGGGGGTGACGAAAATAGGAAATATTGCACCTAGAGCAGGACTCGAACCCACATCTCTTTGCATTCCGGGCCAGTGTGCTAACCATTACACCACCTAGGATCCCTGATATCACCATATTACCCACGCCTGAGAGGTCAGTGCAGACCACTACAATACCAAGTGCCAAGTATAAATTTTAAAGTCATTGGTTTGACTCGACCGGGAACCGAACTCCCGACCTTCCACATGCGAGACTGATAACAGCATGTAGCCATCGTGTCTCCCGTATAAGCGCACACAACACGTTGATTGGCCACAATTATTGTTGGGCACATTGTAGTAAACCAGAGCCCCCCCCCCCCCTGCTCCCTCCTCTTGAGGTATTAGCCACCTAGGGCTGGTGGCCCTTTAATTCAGTTAGAGGATACCCTTTCAGGATAAAGGCGAAGCCCCTGCCAGGGTCAAAAGACTTAAGGGCATTTGCAACAGCATTCAACTTTGATATTTTAAAACGCAACTCCCCCCACCCCTCCACACACACACACACACATATATATATATATATATATATATATATATATATATATATATTATATATATATATATTATATATATAGTAAAACCTCTCTAAATCGACCGACCATGGGACTGACTTTAAATGGTCCATTTAGGGAGGTGGTCGGTTTAGGGATTTTTTTAAAAGCATTACAATGGACAATACCATTGGTATTGTATGGGCGATCGTTTGGGACCCAAATAAAGCGATAGATATAGGGGAGTGGTCGGCTAGAGCATGGCTTTTCGACGAAGCTACAAATATGCTCCATGTTTAACCTGTAGTGTACTTAACGGTATATCCAACTTGACCGGACTCTATGCCCAAATTGGTAGAGCGCAGGACTCCCATGTGGGAGATCAGGAGTTCAATTCACGGTCAACCTAATGTCAAACTAATGAGATATAAAATTGATACTTGTTGCTTCATAGCTTGGCGCTCAGCATTAATAGGATAGAGCAAGGATAGTGTGATTGAGTGTGATATCGGGTCATGGTGCCAGTGGTCTGATTTCCCAGTGGTGTAGCACTATAAAGTCACCATGAATGCGCGCTGTCACAAGTCGGTACCCGTCCTGATATGACCTTAGATGTTGACAGGAGGTAAAACAACCAACAAACCATCAGTATCAGTACCACCCAGCGCGCAGCGCAATCAGCTCTCTCGGCGCGCATGCGCACAAATTGATGTTTCCGGTTTGCTCGTCAGCCACCACGTGACTTGTGCTTAAGTTAAACCACGCGTGTTCTGCATGCGTCATACCGGACGCGGTGGCCTAATCGGTAGAGCGCAGGCTTCCGGACGCGGTGGCCTAATCGGTAAAGCGCAGGCTTCCCGTGCGGTTGATCGGGGTTCGGTTGTTTGGTTGGTTGTTGGAGTTTTATGTTCTGGCAACACCTAACTTCTAAGGTCATATAAGGACGGGCAGGGGTTCTGTTCCTGGTCGAGTCAAACCAATGACATATAAAATTGATACGCGTCGCTTCCTAGCCAGGCACTCGGCATTAATAGGATAGGGCAAGGACTGGTTAGCACTGGTGTCAGGATAATGTGACTGAGTGGGATATCACTGGTCATGGTGCCAGCAGCCAGGTCTCGCAACGGGGCAGCACTATTAAAGTCGCCATGAGTGTGCACTGTTACAAGTCGGTACCCGTCCTAATATGACCGTAGATGTTGCCAGGACGTGAAACTCAAACAAACAACAAACTGCATGAGTCAGGAGCCAGTTATCTGCGTCCCAGCTCGGCGCGGTGACGTGACGTCACCGGAAATCCGGTTCAACCATCGACCACCCAGTTGGACTGCCGCGACCCTCTGTTTCGTTCAGGAGACAAATGCCCTAGTGATTGGCACTGAACCCCACGCCCCAGCTCTGACATCTGACCTCTGCCCTCATTAAGCATTCCCCAGCCCACTTGGAAAAGGTCTAAAATGGCTAAAGCTCGAATCGGTGGTTGTGTAGGCAGGCTATAGTGAAATCAATACAGACAAAGAGAAAGGAAGAGTATAAAGTGTAAAGAAGGAGAGAGAGTCAAGCCCTCTGGTTTATTATTTATATGTTACACGGGTTCATTGTAGTGTATCACCCCCCCCCCCACTTTCCTCCAATGGAAAACAAGCATTCTTGGCCCTACCAATAGGGATCCAGCATTCCTGGTCCCCATGACTACCAGTGGTCTGCCCACGACCACCACCAAGCTGTATGGCCCCATGGCACCACCAACCTTGACCTTTGACTGTGGCGATCACTATCCCAGCAGAGGGGGTAGGCCCTGAGTGCACTCACACCCAGACCTGCCAGCACCACTATATCTATTTACATCCCACTCAGGCACCACCAGCCCTTACATATACATACATGTGCCTGGTCACATACACCGATCAGTAATAGAACATTTGCATTACCCCCTATGCCGTATATCGGAATATTTGACAAAGGGGTCCACTCTGCTGAAGCCCCAGTCACACATACCCGGATCAGGGGCCGGACGAGCCCCGGACCGCCATCCGGGGCGATCCGTGGCGACCCCCCTGATCCGTGGCTCATCCGGCGCTGTCCGGGCTCAGCCCCGGATGTTTTAAAATGTTAAAAACATCCGGGGCAGTCCGGGGGATTTTGCGATCCGGGCTCAATCCAGCCTGATCCGGGGGTGATCCGGGTATTTCGGGGGTGGTCCGGGGTGGACTGGGCCTGTCCAGGGTCATTTTGAGCCACGGTTTGACCCGGACCATCCCCGGACCATCCCCGGACTATCCAGGACTACCCCCGGCCTAGCCACGGACCACTCCCGGACTGCCCCCGTAGTCCGGGGGTTGTCCGGGATAGTCTGGCCTCGTCCGGGTTAGTCAGGGGCCAGTCCGCCCCAGTCCGGGCTCGTCCAGGGGCAGTCCGGGGCGGTCCAGCTATGAAAACAGTGATTTTATCCGTGGTGGTCCGGGGCAGTCTGGGCCGTTGGTCCGTGGGTGGTCCGGCTCAAAATCCGGGGCTCGTCCGGCTATGTGTGACTGGGGCTTAACTAATCGGCACTCAAAAGCTCAAATTATATATGTTATGCTCTGGGAATCTTCCACGAACCTAGTCGGAGATGTGTTAAAGCTGCATTGTCGGACGAAGCTTCACATTTTCAAAACCAAAATACTCATCTGGGCTGGAATCTACATACAGTATAACCCTGTTAAACCAAACTTGAAGGGATGCTAGAAATTTGTTTGGATTAACCGATCATTGGTTTAACCGAGCTTTGACTTTGACTTGGCTTTGGCAAAAACGGGGTGCATTATGTATGTACAATGTATGTGGACACTATGATTATTGTTTTTTTATGTGTATACAGTTTAACCCCATTAAACCAACCTCGGTTAAATCAAACGATCGGTTAATCCAAACTTTTTTTCGGCGACCTGGCAAAATACCACCATTTATCATATAACAAAGTCTAAGATGACCTTAAAACTACATGAAAGTTTGGTTTATCTGTACCGGAATTGGCCTGGGGCTGATAATTTTGTTTGGATTAACCAATACTTTGGATTAACCAACTTTTTTATATGAGAAATGGTAGTATTTTGCCGGGCCGCCGAAAAAAGTTTGGATTAACCGATCGTTTGGTTTAACCGAGCTTGGTTTAACGGGGTTGTACTGTATCTAACTTAGATACTGATGCACTTATTAAGCATGTGTTGCCACATAGAAGGACATACTGAGTCAATTTAATGGAACTTGTTATTGCATAAGCTTAAAGTTGCATAGTCCGATGGTTTTGAATTTCTGTATTTTTTTCTGAGATAAATATATTAGATCGATCACTAGTATCTGCTTTACATTAGTTAAAAGTTACTTTTATTTTAAATGGTAAACTTTTGAGATATTTTGAGTGCAAACATCGAAAATTACTTTTGGCAACCTTGCCAAAACTCTGACACCATATAGACTTCTGCAGTAACAGGTTCTGTTAAATTGACTCAGTATTGCCTTTTACGCAGAAACAAATGCTTAGTAAGTGCATCAGTATCTAAGTTTAGATATATGTCAAATCAAATCTAGATAATTGGTTTGGCTTTGCAAATTTGATATTTCATCGGACTATGCAGCTTTAGTTTAAGGTGTCAATAGTTTCGGTGTGCTAGCCAAAACCACGACCTGATATCTTCCGATTAGGCCATCGCGCCCGGTATCATGACGATGAATGCTGCCTTCAGACTAAAATAATCTGTCATGGTGCCTGCCTCCTGATCGTATCCTACAATCCACAGCTGTCCTCATTTACTTAGGTCGTGAACTGAATGTGAGGTACTAAGTGAGATTCTAGTAATACCCCTGTCACACTACGACGTAACGAGCGAACGTGAGCCTAACGTGGTCAGTTTTCGTCATTACGTTGACGTATGTTGGGTTACGTTATGATGACGTCAGAATGACGTTAGACTTGTGACGTTACGTTACGTCGAGGTTTTGGACATGTTCAAAACTTTCAACGTACCTCGAACATAAGGGTTTACGTTCGCCATACGTTCTGTACACGTTCGGCGAACGTCAATGAGGTTAAACAGACGTTATTAAAATGTTGGTCACTACGTTCAACTACGTTGACCCACATTAAAGCCAGTGGGAACGTGCAGTCCGCGTAGTGAAAACGCCGGGGTAACGGACGTCTAACGGACGTCCAACGTACGTTTACCGTTTCATGATGTAAGTAACGCAAGGCAACATAAAGCAACATAGTTCTGGTGATGGAATAACGTACATAACGTTCCCTGAGAGTAATTACGTTGTCCTCTCTCGTTGAATGACGCCATCACTATGCTTTACCGCCGTTACTCTCTCGTCCACTATGCTGCATCCACGTTCAACTTGTGCCCAAATTTGCATACTACGCGGAGAAGTTCGACGTTTTTCACGTTCTCCCTACATTGACGTTGTTACGTCGTAGTGTGACAGGGCCATAAAGAGAACTCATTTAGGTGTTGCACTCTAAATGTAAACTATGTGCCCACCCACATCGTCCACTCTGCACAGCGTAAGCGCAACAGCCACAGGTCACCAAAAGAAAACAACTAAACAGTTGAGTTCCATTTCGGTGAGTTTTGTGCGCCATCTACGCTGGCATTACATGAGGAACGCTCCCTGGAAAGAGCTATTTTATACCCCACTCACACTACTGTTTGTGACTGCTTGCGACCACACAAAAAACGGTTGGTCACAGAGAGGTTGCAAAATGATCACAAGTGGTCCACAGTTGTCGCTGACCATGCAACCATTTTGGTCGCAAGGAGGTTGACGCTATTACACTAAAAACTGTGTGACCAACATGGTCATCCAGAGGTTGGCGACCATTGCCGTAGTCACCAAGAGGTCGGCGACAATTGCTTTGGTCGCCCAGAGGTCAGCGACTATTGCTTTGGTCACAAGGAGGTCGCCGGTGACTGTGGGTTCTTTGGTCCAAAGTGGTCGCACGCGATCGAAAGCTGTAGTGTGACTGGGGCGTTAAAATGATGACCATGAGGATTAATCGACATGCCACTCCTGATGACAAAATGGCGCCCCCTGTCAATCTCGCACTTAGCGACAATCTGTGACGAATGAAGACGATTTGCTGTAATCAACGCCAAATTATCACTTTTCAACTTGTAATCATTTTTCCAGCTGGAATGCTAAATTAAGACGCCACTAAATCAATAACACATGGGGGGGAGGCGGCGGGGGGAGACGGGAGGCGCCCAGAACCAGACCCCCCCCCACACACACACACACAAAGGGGGGTGGGGGGGTTCCTGTTAGTCCAATACTTTACGCTCCCTTAGAAATGTATTTAAAGAGAAATAAAATCCTGCAAGTATTTAGCAGTGTGTGAAGCTCTAAAGCCGATGGACCCGATGGTGCAGGGAATGGAGTGTCTGCTATGGGATGAATCCCTTGACAAGTTAAAGCTGCATAGTCCGATGAAAACAACAAATTTTCAAAACCAAAACAATTATCCAGATTTGATTCTACATAGCCAATTTAGATACTAGTGCACATATTAAGCACTTGTCGCCATATAGAAGGGCATCCAGAGCCAACTTAATAGAACCTGTTACTGCAGAAGCGCTATGGTGTCAGAGTTTTGGCGTGCTTGCCAAAATTATTTCTGGATGGTTGCACTTCAAATATCTCAAAAGTTAGACATTTAAAATAAAAGTTACTTCAAACTAAAGTAAGGGAGGGTATAACAATCAATTCAATATATTTAACTCAGAAAATTACAGAAACTCAAAACCATCGGACTAGCCAACTTTAAACTGAAGACTTAAAAAAAAAAGACAAGTTTGCAATTTCATAAAATTTCTTTAAAAGTGATTTGTGCAACCCCATTCACTGATGGAAGTATTTAATTAAAGGCTTGAATCGAATTAAAAACACATGTCATGTGGTAATATTCATAACTAGTTCCCGCGACTATATCAGATTGGCCACAGTTTGTGCGTGTGTTATACCTGCCAACTTTTGTTAAACGAAAATCCTAATAATAGAAATCCATCCGAGCGAAGCGAGGCACGCAAGCGTTCTAGGGGGGTCTGGGGGCATGCCCACCCGAAAAAATTTGAAAATACATAAAAAATGGTGCATTCTGATGCATTTTCAGAGACATTTTAGGCACATTATTAAAGAAATTATTACCAGTTTTCAGCCTAAATACTAGAGTGAGTAAAGTTAAAAGTACATGTATATGTATATAAAATGGAAAATATCAGGCGATTAAAGTCTTTACGGTCATAAACAATGTTTGACTGCCTACAAACTACAATCTTTTAGATTGACAGATTGAAAACTCAGACAAACGGACGGACAGCAGCATACCATGAGGCCAACAATAAAATGTATTTTTTTTCGAATTTGATTTTGAAAAAGCGGAATAATATGTTTATAATTCGTAGGGCGGAATGAGAATAAAAAAATCGTAATTATTCCGCCAAAATCGTAATAGTTGGCAGGTATGGTGTGTGTGTGGGGGGGGGGGGGTTTGCTGTGACTAGCTATCTTTAAAAAAATAAGTATTTCTCCCTTTCCCAATATATCCTCCATGCTTAACCGGTGATGTTTAAATGAGAATCTGTTTCGAAGTGATTGGCTGTTGGAGTTTTACATCCTGACAACATCAAAATTCATATCAGGAGAGTTTCGAAGTGATGATCAATGCTATTCACAACTCCACTAATGTCGCAGCCAGGCTGAGTCGTTGTTGTTGATTTTGGGGTTTTACAGCCTGGCAACAGAGAATGCAGTAGTTAGATACGCAACAACTGAAAGTGATACAAAAAAGAAGGGGAGTCACAAGACTATTACTGTCTAGCGGCGAAAACAAGTCATTAGACTTTACCGTTATGGGCAGCATGAATACACCCATCACAAAATAAAATCACAAAAAATATCTAAGGTCATATCAGGACTGGTTGCCAGGATGTCAAACTCGAACAACCAACCAACTCAGGACTTGTACGGACTTGTGACAGTGCCCAAGTTTATCTAGAAAAAAGATTCACCCTGTAAGTTGTAGTACACGGGTGAACGACAACATAGTGTAAATACGGGCAAAAATAGCTTCAGTATGGAACAAGAACTAGAAACTGTGGTTCCAGGATCAAATGGTTACATATATTGGCACAGAGTTATTGAAATGGGAGAGAATGCAAAAAGACAAGATGGCGGCCATAGAACGCTGTCAATTTCACCTTTAAATTCTATGTTTTATTATATTTTTCAACTCAAAGGTAGCGGGGAAATATGAAGACAAAAAGAATAATTGTTGCTTGTTAGACTGTGAAATTAGGCTCTCATTTCATTTCCCTGCTTTTTCGACAGCTTTTAAATATAGGGCTGGTATTCATCCGTGTATTGCGTGTACAGGGTGAATCCTTTATCTATAGTTTATCATGCACGGACTATATCTCATATATACTATATATAATATATGCTTATAACATATAAGCCATTATACGAGTATAATAAGGACAGAAGCTTCCATCTGCTCCTCAGCCCTACCTCCTCCCTCAGTCATCGACTGTGATGAATTTAGTTACCCTGCTCATAACGGATAAGTATGTTAACACTTTGTAGAATCTAATGCTCGGATCTGTGGCTGTGTATGTAGGCTAGGAGGAAAACAATACAGACAAAGAGAAAGAAAGGGAGTAAAGAATAATAGGAGAGAAGAGAGAGTACAACCCTCTGGTTTATTGCTTATATAGTTACATGGGTTCATTGTAGAGTGACACTGTGTCACGAACCCGGGAGGATTTAGCCGGTGGCGGCAACATCTCTCACGTGATGGTGGGGCAAGAGGCATTATTAGGATAGGACAAGGACTGCTTAGCTCAGTGTCAGGATAATGTGACTGAGTGGGATATTGGGCAGCCTGGTTTCCCAGTGGGACAGCACTTTAAAGTCGCCATGAGTGCGCATTGTCACAAGTCGGTACCCGTCCTGATATTACCTTAGATGTTGCTAGGACGTAAAACAACAAACAAACAAAAAACATATATAATAAACCTACTCTTACCACAAAAACAAACAACACAAATAACACAAACACACAGGCGTGCACGCACGCACCCAAAGTGTTTAATTAATTGTGAGAATAGTCAGTTTCTCACTGTTCAAACAGTTTGTGTCCCGAGCCTCACATCTCAGGCGTAATAAGAACGCTGGAACACTTTATAAAAATATGTATGCTCTGCCGCTGTGAGCACCCTATGTAATTACAAAACTCTCCCCCTTCATTTCACCTGTGATGCAATCAGTCTAATCAATTTAACCATGTCTGGAAAGAGGAAGGAAAACTAGTCACAAAGATGAACAGTGAATAAGTTGTGCTTTATTGGCAGCAACTCCTGTCATCCCCCTTTCATGTGACCTAACACCTGTACTCCTCCTATACTGCCCACACTATGTCTCATTGTCACTTTAGCCTGTATATTGAAACAGTGCCCACAACCCATGGGACAGGAGTCCTATGGCTGTGGCTACACTCAATTTGAATAGCTGAATTTGGATAGCATCAGACAGAGTGTCTGGGGTCCTGCTCTAGAGTAGGTCTGTCTCACTCAAGAGCCAGGATGAGAGTGATTTTCCTTCAGTGTGTCTGAAGCAAACTTCTTGAATAATTCATTAGCTGAGACTAGTGTGTGGTCAGGATAGGCCAAGGGAGTCAGGTGACTGGACATTCCCCAGCCAGCCAATGAGACACTCCCCCACAGACTGGGTGGGTGACCACCCCATTAGGGGCTGTCACTCAAACCAGCTGCAGGTGGTGTACTCTATACATATGCAAATTAGGCAGGTGGGTCAGTCGGTGGTCTTGGGTGGACAGGATGTTGCAAACAGTTACAGATTTGTATATAGTAAAATCATTCTTTTCCTCCTTTGTATTCTTTATGAACACATAGAGAACATTTCAACCATCATGTACTGTTTCTTGCAAAGGAGCTCTTTTCATTAACTCCAAACATCATATATAACAGATAGCTTACATCATTCAGCATCATGTACATTTCCATCAACTCCACTCATAATATATAACATATAGTTTACCTCACTCAGCATCATGTACAATGGGAGTGGGATTCTATTGATTTTAGTTACTTTTAGTTTACATAACTTAAGTCCCACTCCGACATCCAAGAATAATAATGCTCTCTGCCAATATATAATTCTTAACCGAAAATCCGTATATTTGTACAACTGGAAGGGTGCTTAAGGGGCTGTCACATTAGGTTTTTTTGTGGGAGCGTACGGCGGCGTAGGCGCGTTACGTCATATACGTCGGCATACGCTACGCATACGCTACGCATACGCTACGCTACGCAACGCATACGCTACACAACGCATACGCTACACAACGCATACGCTACACAACGCATACGCTACGCATACGCTACGCATACGCTACGCATACGCTACGCATACGCTACGCATACGCTACGCATACGCTACGCATACGCTACGCATACGCTACGCATACGCTACGCATACGCTACGCATACGCTACGCATACGCTACGCATAGGTTCCATATGCCAATCAAAACAGTAAAAACATTTCACAGTACGCTCTCATACGCTCCACATATGCTCAAAACCACCCGAGAGGTCACCAAAGGTCATGATAGGCTGGCACGCGCAGCTTTTACGTAGGTTTTCAATACGCTCCCACCATACGCCGTAATGTGACAGGGCCTTTAGCCTAATGGGGACCTTTCATGAGCCATTTCTCTCACTATACACTTGGTGGCAGCACCCGTTCCTGGTCCAAGTCGGCCATCATGGTTGGATAAAAGGGTGTAGGTGTGTGTGCTGGTGGTGTGTGGTGGGGGTGTAGGTGTGTGGTGAGGGTGTAGGTGTGTGGCAGGGGTTTAGGTGTGTGGGGGTGGTGTGTGGTGGGGGTGTAGGTTTGTGGGGCCGGTGTGTGTGGTTGAGGTGCATGTGTGTGTGGTTAGGGTGTAGGTGTGGTGTGTGTGTGGTGGGGGTGTAAGTGTGTGGTGGGGGTGAAGGGGTACTGGGGGTATAGGTGTGTGTGGTAGGGGTTTAGGGCTGTGGTGGGGTGTAGGTATGTGGTGGGGGTTTAGGGATGCTAAAGATTGTGAGGTGCCGCTCTGGAAGACACCCCTACACCTCCACCACAAACCACCTACACCCCCACCACACACACCGTCAACCCCCACCACACACACCTACACCCCCACCACATCCATAAGCCCCCACCACACGCATACACCCCACCACATCCCTAAGCCCCCACCACGCCCACTCACCACAAACCACCTACACCCCCACCACACACACCCCTAATCCCCCACCACACCCATACACCCCACCACACCCCTACATCCCCACCATACACACACCAAAATCCTCATCACACCCCTACACCTCCACAACACATCCACCACCCAAACATACACCCCCAGCACCCACCCACCATACACACCTACACCCCAACTACACCCACCACATCATACACTCACCACACACCCCTAAATCCACACCCACCACACACCAAAATCCTCACAACGACACTACACATCCACCCCACAAACATACACCCCCACCACACACCCACAATATACCCCAACCACACCCACCACACCATACACACTCACTACACGCCAAAGCATACAGAGACCGGCATGGTGCGCCATCTGACGAGAGAGTCATGCAAACTGAAAGGTCCCCATCGATATGCAATCAGGACAATCTACGGGGGCCGCCCTTTTACAAGCCATGAACCGGAAGTGCTCAGGCGGCGCGCGGTGCCTGCTGGGACTTGTCCGGTGCCTCCAGGGAGTTATTGACTTATCGGTGCTTCCGTGTCGATTGGAACTCAACGAGTTCGTAAGGTACACAGTGGGGAGCAGCACTCAGTTGCTTACTTTTACAAATACCATTGCCCAGAATGTCTTTTTCACAAATTTGCAAGTATTATTTTTGGTTTTAACCATTTTAAATATTTGGTTATTGACTTATCGGTGCTTCCGTGTCGATTGGAACTCTCCACATTTCGACCATGCAACTCTCGGCCTCGTTCGTCCAGTCCGCCATTTTTTCCCTTTGTGTACGGACAAAGTCACATGACCCTTTTCCGCCCCTCTGATTCGCTTATCGCTAAAACCCGGACGCGACCGGTCACCGGCTAGCACACATATACCGTATACGACACGACTGCCCGCTCACATCTAGCGTTTCTCGAACGGCCCGATTCATTTTTCGAATCGCTTGCGATTCGAGTTTTAAGCCCTAAAACTGAGTTTTATACGTGAATCGCATGCGTCTAGTGTGTGCGGGGTCGCACACCTAACAACTAAAACCCAGTTTTATGCACGAAACAGGCAGATTTAGATCGTAAACGGTAGGTGTGTACCAGGCATAAGCTATATTTTGTGAACCGACTTGTGACAACGCACACTCATGGTGAATTTATAGTGCTTCTCCAGTGGGCACCATGACCCAATTTCCCACTATCCCGGTACTGAGCTAACCAGTCCTTGCCCTATCCTAACAATGCGTAGCGCCAGACTAGGTAGCAATAAGTAACAATTTTGTGAGTCATTGCTTTCCAAATCCCAACCTTCCGCATAGGAAGGCTGCACAGTTATCGATTTGACCAAATATCTAACAGACTGAAAAAGTGTTTGCATATGGCTGGTATTCGCTAATCACAGAGAGCGTGTTGAAAACAGACCCTACTGTACGTTCTACTTTTGGGGTTTTCAAGGGTTTCTTGTTTTTTTTGTGTTTTTTTCAGTATGTTGACTTTTGACAAGGTTGACCCTATTTATGCATCAACACTGCAAACAGCTCCCTAAACTACCAGCATTATTATCATAAAGCATAGCCTTTCAAGTGAGTTTGATATATATGGTATATATGGTGAGCTAACAATAATAGCTGTTAAATACACAATTTTCAGCATATAGCACATATAGGCACCCACAAGTTCCACAGCAATATTACATGGCAACAGTACTGTCATATGACTACATCAATATTAGTCGGATCGACGTGACCGGACCAGACGAGATGGCCGAATGAGTTGAGCGCCCTCTCCTCTTTGGGAGATCGGGGGATCCGAACCCATGGGGTTCGACCCCTGGTCGAGTCAAACCAATGACATACAAATTGATACTTGTCGCTTCCTATCCTGGCGCTCGGCATTAATAGGATATGGCAAGCACTGGTTGGCTCAGCGTCAGGATAATGTGACTGAGTGGGATATCAGGTCATGGTGCTGATGGCCTGATTTCCCAGTGGGGCAGCACTATAAAGTCGCCATGAGCATGCACTGTCACAAGTCAGTACCCGTCCTGATATGACCGTAGATGTTGCCACGATGTAAAACTCCAACAAACAAACAAAAACAAACAATGAATGCCCCAAAACCTAATTTAAGGGATACTGACAGATAAAAACAAAAATGCATAAGGCTGTCAGCCTTACAGTTAACGGCACTTGGCAATGTCAAGCCTGGTGGCAGTTTCCGCCCATACTGGTGGTTTACTCCTGAACCCAATGGGCTGAACCCCGCCGCTTCTCCAGTGTGCTGCTTTCATCACCAGGTCCCCCTGACGGAATGAGATTTCCGCCAGGGGGAGACCTGGGCACAGTATACACAGATTGGCCTGCAGCCTAGTGTCCTCACTGCTAAAAGTTTGAGTAAAACTCCTCACTGCTAAAAGTTTTAGTAAAACTCATTCGGGACTCCAAAGACTGCCACCCGATTTATAACCAATTGCCCAGGCCCCGTCTTGGCAAAGTCATTCCAAACTTGTGTATTCTTTTTCTTGTTGGAAGTTAGTCTGCTGTGACTAAATTGATAGAATACAAATAGGAATAGGATGTCGTCTGCTTTCATCGTATTGAAAGCAGATGACAATCAGTGTTAGCAGATGACAATCAATGTTTGCAGACGTCAATCAATGTTTGCAGATGACAATCAATGTTTGCAGATGACAATCAATGTTTGCAGATGACAATCAATGTTTGCAGATGACAATCAATGTTTGCAGATGACAATCAATGTTTGCAGATGACAATCAGTTTTAGCAGACGACAATCAATGTTAGCAGATGACAATCAATGTTAGCGGACGACAATCAATGTTTGCAGACGACAATCAATGTCAACAGACGACAAGCAGTGTTAGCAAATGCTTTTTTCCCCTTCTTTTGTTCCCTTCTCTTTGGTGGTGTGTATTAGATTATACTGAATTGGATGAGAATCCTATATTCCAGAGAGATAATAGCGGATACCAACCACCCTTACACAAAAAGTTAGACATGACACAAACTCGCATATTTTCGGATAATTACCTTTAAAAACACCGTAAGGCACTCCACTTCATCTCGTTTGTAATTAATGTTTTTGTTTTCATTATCAAGTACTACCTTAGTTTGGGCTTTACATTTGGAACAAAATATGGATGGTTTTTAACACCATCCTCAGCTTGGTTTGCCTACTCCCCCCATGATATATATCACTAACCCCTGATATATATCACTCGCCTCTGATATATATCATATATAATGCCTAACAGTAATATATAATAGATGAGCATGGCCCGACAACAAAAATCAGGAAGAATTTGTGCAAACCGGGAATGGTCGCAAATTTTGACCATATCTGGGAAAAATGAGGCTGATCAAAAATCCAGAATTCCGGATAAATCCAGAAGATTCTCATCTATGTTATATAAGGAACATTTCAACCAGGTCTACCTATGGCCTTGAAGCTAGGGTTCCTTGTTGGAGTTGTATGTCCTGGCAACATATAAGGTCATCAGGACGGTTGAAGCTAGGGAACGTCAGATGCGTTTGTTTGATTAGGTCGATGGCTATAGAAAATCAATTAAAAAGTTACCGTATTGTTATGGAGGCACTTAATTAGTTAGAAAACATTACACTGCAGTACTGACTTGATACCAGCAACAGATATGCAAAGGACTAAACCCAGCATAATCTACAATAAATACACTTATAAGAATAAACAACAAAAAGAACATGTTCAAATATATTGCACATTTTATCTCAGAGTTTACGACACTCATATCCATGAACAATAAATAAGTACGCTGATGAAAAAATTGGACAATTATTTAATAAAACTAAGTGCTATGCAGTAACAGTAACACCATGGGGTTTTACTAGAGCAGGGATGAAAGTGGTCTCCGGGAAAAAAATGCGGAAACACCGATGGCGAATTTCCGCGAAAATGCGGATTTCACTACATAGGATTAGCACTGTCAGCGAATCGCGGAAAAATGCCGGAAGTCAAGTTTCAACTGTCATTTTTGTGACTGTATTATCATCGTCCATACGTAACTCTTGTTTGGGTTTTATGTTCTAGCAACATCTAAGGTAATAAGAATGACTTTCAAACTAATCAACTGTTGTCATATGCATACTGATTCATTGGCATTTTGTGTAACGTTAATCGGTAAATATAAAAAATCGCGGAAATCCGCGAAAGCGTGGAGATCTTTCATCCCTGTAGAGAGAAAGAAAGGAATATCTTTCTTCTTGAATTCTTTTATTATAATAATACTGTCATACCACAGCAGAATTCATGGTACTTATGTCAGTCGGGGCAGACATCAGAGATCAAGGTCACATGACCCATACTGCGGTCGATGATTGGATGGAGCTAAATGTGGGTCATTGAAAGAAACCACGCGATGCACAGTGGGTGCCCCGCCCCCATAAACCCCCCTCCCACAACCACAACCACCACCACCACCACAACCACCACCACCACCACCACCAAAACCAAACTACAGTACAACCTCTCTAAATCGACCTAAAAGGGGACCGACTTTAAATGGTCCATTTAGGAAGACGGGAGGTTTAGGGAGGTTTTTTCATCATTACAATTTCAATAGTATTGTATGGGCAATCTTTTGGAACCCAAATAAAGCAATTGATATAGGGGAGTGGTCGACCACACCCCACCCCCACCAAACAAATACAGATGCACCTCTTTTCACTCTATTATCGCTCACGAAGGCCTGACTTGCGTCGCAGCGCCCCCTGGAATGTTAGTACCCTCGGTACCCCATTAACTTTGAGGATATATAATAATAATAATAATAATAATAATAATAATAATAATAATAATAATAATAAATATTGATTTCCACATGATCAATGTACACACAAATTGATATTTATATCAGTATTTTTTTCACATGAAAAAGGAGAAAGCAGAAGTACAATACTTATGAGGTGTTTTCCCCATTTAAAAATAACACAGATACATTGCTTATACCATAGAAATAATAAATAGAAAAATAAAAGTTAAAAGCATATATCTATATATCAAGATTAGCCTCAATACTGTAAATTACATCTCAATATTTATGTACTCGACTACTATGTTTTTTCCCTCTGGTGAAGCTTAAATATTTTCTTTTTATACATTCGTTGAAACATATAGATGTTTTTTGAACATTTGATATTATCGTCAAGTGGATTCCATATTTGTATACCACATATAGATATATACATTGAGACTTTATGTAACCTTAGATAGGACAGGTACAGCTTAGCACAGTATCAGGATAATGTGACTGTGTGGGAAATTGGGTCTTCCATTATGAAGTCGGCATTGAGTGCACACTGTCACAAGTTGGTACCCGTTCTGATATGACCTTAGATATTTCTAGGACGCAGAAACAACAAACAAACGGAAATATATCACTTAATACAGGTGAGACTCAACACAGGCCATCACATATGGAGCCTGAGGCAGGGCTAAATCATAAATGTGTCACGTGATTCTGGAACTTTGCGTTGATATTACGTAGCAGATGGAGAAACTACGCAGAATTAGCTTGTTTCTCTATTGGGCAATTACATCCTAGATTTTACAAACGACAAAAATGTCAGAGTTAAGTCTTAACCACAAATTGGGGAAATCCACGAAATGTATGCAGTATAACCTCCCTAATTAAGTGCCTGTCACACTATGGCGGATTGAGCAACGGACAAAACCGGACAAAGAATATTGTAGTCCGGTGTTATTCGGACTTGAAATGTATCGATTATGTAACGGACGGGTAATGGATATGTAACGGACGGGAATGGACGGGGAACGGACGGTAATGGATAATAACCGCATAGGTCAGTCTGGCGCAATCCGTTAAAGTTTTATGCATGCTCAAAACTTGTAACAGATCAGGCCGGATATCAACGGACACAAACCGGACTTTGCCAGATATCAACAGACTTTGTTCGATTTCTTTCCATTTCCCCAATCCGGTGATGTGTGACAGAGCCTTAACCGATCACCGCCACATATCGACCACTCCCCTATATCGATCGCTTTATTTATGTTCCAAACGGTCGCCCATAAAATACCATAGTAATGCCTTTTGTTAATTCCCTAAATAGACCATATATATATATGCAAATATACAACGGAGCTTAATTACCAGTTATATGATTGGTTCGTTTAAGGAATTGATACTACCATGTCAACTGGGGATGGTAGTTTTGCCATATTAACGGTACAAAAATATACTTGATTCTATAAAACAGCAGAAGTCAGATGCAATAAAATAGTTAAGTGTCAGCCTCTGGTAGTAAGTACCATGACTCACAATAAATTACAATTTAGCATTTGCCTCCCCCTACACAAATATAAAATTAAGTTTCTTTAAACACACACACACGTTGGACAAGTGAACAAAATTGCTTATTTTAATCAGTGATATATATATATATATGTATGCAGGTATAGCAATACCTCAGGTATGCAGGTATAGCAATACCTCAGGGAGTTTGATACCCCTGCCTTGCAGAGTTCTAAACCACTGCCTTGTGGTACAGGTCCTTGACAGAACCGAAGGCTAAGGGAGCAAACCCTAAACAGAAAACCATGTCACTGTGGCAGCATTAAGGGCGGTTGATGTATGGAACTCCCAACATCTCCCGACCAGCCACTGCAGGGACAAATAGTTTTGCGCCTGTCTTGACATGTTCTTGCCGGTGTGAAACCTCTATTTGCTCCCCGAGAGAGTGCTGCTGGTAACTTGCAAAAGCCGGCAGCACTTCAACACCTTTGAGGGCAGCTTTCATGAAATGTAGCTAAATGGAGAGCGGCAGTCAAGTAATGAAAGCAGTCTTTGTCGCATCGCGACCGACAGCATGATGATGATATATATATACATATATATGTACATATATATGTATATAGATTAGTTAGACGAATCTTACCTGGGTATAGATGATGGATAACTATTGTTTTACCGAGGTAGAAGCCTCGGTTAGACGTGGGCGAGGGAGAAGGAAGCACATCCGGGTCCAGCAATCTTTACCTACTAATTCAGGATAAAAATGATTCTAAAAAACAACCTAAGGTCAAGTGACCTCATGCTAAATTGAGTGATTGACTAGACGTGGCAGGGCGTGGTGGGTGGGCCCTCGCCCACGTCTAACCGAGGCTTCTACCTCGGTAAAACAATAGTTATCCATCATCTATACCCAGGTAAGATTCGTCTAACTAATCTATTTTACCTCGGTATGCCGCCTCTGGCTAGCCGTAGGCTAGGGAGACCTTTACGTAAAATAATTTTTATCCTGATATTCTTGTTTTGTTATTATTCTTTAGTGATTATGTCTTATGTATGCAACAATGGAAAAGCGATTTGTATGGCAAAAAAGAGGAAAAACCAATGTTTTTCTTACCTCTCTCTTTCAGTTGGTGAGTAGCCTGTGCGCTATCGGCTGAGGCTTCTCTAGTCGTTTGTGGTAATGTCTAGCAAACGAAGTAGCGGTTTTCCATCCCGCGTGAGCTAGGATCCGTTTAACGGAGATGCCTAGCAATCTTGCCTTGGACACCATTGCACCACGTGTAGAGTGCGATGAGTACCTGTCTGTATTTACTCCCGCCAGTTTTAACACATTCATTGTCCATCGGGCGAGGGTATCCCTGGAAATGGCCTTGTGTGGCTTAATAAAGCTGACCAATAGCTGTCTTGAGTTTCTTATTAATCTTGTCTTGGATATATAATTTCGTATCGCAGATACGACACATAACTTGCGATCCTGAGTGAAACTGGACACCCCTATCGTAGAAAGGGGGTCACCTAATCGGTTTGATTTTAATAAAGTTGATAAATCAAACGTGGCCTCTTTACTGTCAATTTCTAGACCATTCAGCGACAGGGCAACTATAGTTTGGCCTCTGTGTCCAGTGACCAGGAGAAGCAAAACTGCGACTTTGAAACCTAAAAGTTTAACGTCCAGAAACTTATTTTCTGGCCATTTCTTGAAGAGGTTGAACACTAGAGAAACATCCCAAAACCTATTATATTTGGGTTTAGGCGGATTCCTCTGATAAATTGATCGTATGATCCAACAAATAACATGGTGTTTACCCATTGTTTGTCCATTAACCCGCGGTAGGATTATCGACAGAGCACATCTGGCAGCGTTAATAGCGCCATATCCTAGGCCTTCGTCCTCTAGGTAACGTAGGAAGAGTCCTACCTGGGATACTGTGGGAGTCATTGGCTTGACTTTCTTAAGCAGGCAATAAATACCCCATTTCTTTAAATACGTAGTATACATTTTCACCGTTCCTTTTCTCCACGCATCATCAACCAAACGCTGTTGTGTAATTTTGTCTAAGCCAAACTGTTCTAAATATTTATTTAAAAAAGGAATGCCACTAACGGAGTTGTCGACACGTTTCCGTGGCGTTCTAGTGGTCCCTGATGTTTGAGGTTTCCTCGGAATCTTGGGAAGCGAAGGCTGCTTTTGGCTGTGGCTAGTAACGTCGGTAGCCACGGTTGCGTGTGCCACTCGGGGACGATGAGTATGGCGTGTGTCCCCTCCATTTGAATCTTTCTGGCGACTTTGCTAATGATAGTAAAGGGGGGGAAAATGTAAAAGAAATGATGTCGCCACTTTAGGGAGAAGGCATCAATGTGCCAAGCATTGGGTTCCGGGTGCCACGAAACATATTTTGGAATTTTAAAGTTATTACGCGAAGCGAACAAATCGATCTGAGGTGAACCCCATGTGTGACAAATGTGTTTGAAAATGGATGGATTAAGTGACCACTCTAAGTGATCATGGAACTGGCGACTCATCTTGTCAGCTAGACAATTTTGTGTGCCTGGAATGTGATTAACAGTTAACCAGACATCAAAGGTTTGAGCCCAGTTCCAAATGAGAAGTGCCATTGCATTACATTTAATCGATTTTGTACCTCCCATATTTCTGACATAAGCCATAGCTGTGGTGTTATCCGTGAGGATACGTACATTATTTTTGGGTATTTTTACTAGACTGGTTAATCCCAAGTAAATGGCCCTTAGTTCTAGAACGTTAATATGATCGGGGAGTTCCGATTCTAGCCATCTTCCTCCCGTTGCTACATCATTTTGATGTGCTCCCCACCCTTGGAGAGACGCGTCAGTGGTAACGGTAGTGTCAGGCTCTCCCATTCTAATGGGATTGGGGGAATGGTCAAAGTGGTTTAGCCACCAATCAATGTCGGCTAGGCCGTTCTCCGAAATAAACATGGTCTTTTCAAAGTTTCCCTTTGCGCGGGCCAGCGCCAAATTTTTATCAATTTCGAGGGATTTTATGTGTGCCGCTCCGTATAGAATAGCTGGACTATACGAAACCATGACCCCGATAAGGACCGCGACCTGTCTAATCTTTGGCCTAGAAGTGTCTAACAGCTGTATCGCTGTGCGGTAAAGCTTATCTTTCTTTTGGCGTGTAAGCGAAACGGTCATAGCCGTGGTGTTCAGAATGAACCCGAGACACTTAAGCTCCTGAGTAGGAGAAAAAACTGATTTCTTGTTATGTATGAAGAAACCCAATTTGGTGAAAATTTTGCATAAATCTTTAACAGCGAGTTCACATTGCGTGAAAGATTGGCCCATAATAAAAGAATCATCTATGTATGGAAACATACAATGCCCCAATTTTGCCATGTGTGCAAAAATTGGTTTCAACAACTTAGTAAACAGACGCGGTGCGCAGGCCAAACCATTAGGTAAACATGTAAATTCAAAAAGTTGGCCATTCCAGAGAAAACGTAGGTATTTCCGATCTGTCTGGTGAATAGGAACGGTGTAGTACGCATCCCTTAAATCAACACTCGCTAGCCAACACCCTGGGGTAATTAAATCACGAGCTGTTTCTAAAGAAAACATTTTGAAATGTTTGTATTCAATGATTTCATTCAACTGAGTTAAATCTAAAATCATTCGGATTGAACCATCAGGTTTAGGAGTAGAGAAGATATTGGAAATATATTCCCCTTCAGTATGTTCAACTCTGTTGACAATGCCCTTAGACTCAAACAGTAGAACCTGGTGATCTAGCTGAGATTTTTCTAGTGAATTAAACTGATACGGAAAAGGCGCTCTCTTTTGTATAGGCAATTGTGTGAAAGGGATGTGAATGCCTTTAACAATATTCAGGACCTCTGGATTAGTGGTTAACTGTTGCCATTGATGTAAACAATTAGAAACATTCCCTGCTTGAAAAAGGCTTACTTCAGTTTGAGTTTCCTCCGTGACCATTGTAGGGTCAGGAGGCTGCACTGTTTGTGTGGAAATCTCTACTTGTTCCCTTGTTTCGGGAACTGGGGCTTGGGAACGAAATCCCTCTTGTAGCCGCGGTTGTCGTTCCAGTTTGAGGCCGGCCTGTCGCCTCGGCCCCTTCCTCGCTGGTTGAACTGGAAGGACGGTCCGCCCCTGAACGGCCTTCCTCCTCTGCGGAATCGAAAATCCGTCCTAGACTTTCTGAACCCTGCTGGGTTTTGGAAGCGACGACTCTTTGCTTCAGTGTTTTTAGCACTCTTGTAGTCGACCTCTACCTGTTTGTACAGGTAAGCTAGCTGACCCCCAAACATCTTGGATTTATCAAGCGGTTTGCTCTTGATAGGGGTAGGTCCGGAATACACGGTGTATTCCTTACCATCATGGTCCGTTACCTTGTTAGAGCGGGCAACCTCTTTTCCGGCATCTGTGGTGACCGATTTGAAAACGTTTTCAAATCTCCGATGGGTCATGTAGTTACTAGCGGCTGCTAACAAAGCTATGCCCCGGTCCATAACCCGCGCCAAAGACGAGAACTTGTTCTCTGTCTGCATCCTGTTAGCCACAGGGATAACAGACGTCAAGGCACCCAAAACTGCCTTATGGATAAGGCAGAGGGAAGTTTCATAACGACGGCGTTCGTCGGAAAGATGAATGCCGGAATCCATCTCTTTGAAAACCGAAGCAGGAATGCCCTTAACTCCTGAAATCTGCTCAGTCAACTTGTTGATGACTTCGATCGGTTTAAACGTAGTGAAATGGCTATTCACCGTTTTGCGCATCATGGTAGTGGTGCGCACTTTCTGAGCTTTCTTTTTGACAATTTTCTTGCCAGCTTTAACGCCTATTTTGGCGTAGACACCCGCTCGTTCCGTGTCGGAATCCGACTCGGTGGAAGAAGAGTCGGACGACGAGTCTGAAGAAGAGTCCTTCTTCTTCTTCTTCTTCTTCTTTTTTTGGACTTTTTGGAGCGCTTAGAGTTCGCTTTCTTTGTGAACTCGTCACCAGAACTGCTCACTGGGCGGCGTTTCTTGCCCCGCGCTTTCGGTTTCGGAACCTCAGGTGCCGAAAGCGTGTCCTCTTCGTCCTCAGAAAAGTCTTCCCAATCCTCATCAGGGATTTGGGAAGGATCTGGAAAGGTCTGCGCCTGGAAAAGGCGCATCTTCTCCTCCATCATCTCCGCCATTTTCGCCTCCCACCCCACTGGTTGAGGGGCGTGATCACTGTCTTGATCCGAGGCATGAGCCCCAGGATGTGGGGACGGCGGAGCCGTAGCCGGTGGAGACGAATCGTAATCCGTCGGGGGGACACCCACCGCTGCAGCGGGCGGCTTATTCCGGCGAGTGGCCATCGGGAACTGTAACGAAACCAAAGCGTTACTAACCCGGAATCATCTCAACTACACAAGTGTAAGCCAGTAAACTGGGTTGAGGAACATGGTACAGAGAACGTGTTTTGCAACGTGTCAGTACAGGCGTGAAGCTAAATTTGCCGTAGGTGTGTGGTAACGAAACCAACCAAACGGAGGGCATCGATCGTGAGATCGGCCCCTCTCTCTGTTCCGTACACTTCTCCCACCTGTGGCTACAGCGCCAACAAGTTGGAGAAAATATTACGAAACTCGGAGGTTCGCCTTAAACCGGTCAGGGGTGTTTATAAAAAAACACCCAGAAGCATCCCCAACATCATCCTCTATTAGGATCCGGGAGACTTTTCTTAGGAAATGAGCAACTCGGGTTGCCATTTCTCCCTGTCTGAAAAACAGGTGTCGATAGAACTCAGTATCGGTTTCGTTTGTGCCAGCGGCACGCAATGTTCTATCCGTAAGTTAAAAAACGTACAAAGTCCAAACAGGACTGAAGAAAGTTCTGAACTTTCATAAAAAGATGCTATAGAGCATGATAAACAAAGTTATCGAAGAAAACAGTACTTACTTTTGGATAAAAGCAGTAGTAGTAGATAAATCCTGTGGAGCAACTCACAAACGTCCTCCCGTTGTGAGTTACTTATGCTAATTGCTGGACCCGGATGTGCTTCCTTCTCCCTAGCCTACGGCTAGCCAGAGGCGGCATACCGAGGTAAAATATATACATATATGTCTACGCCCCCGTCTCCGGTTCAAAGATACCATCAAGAGAAACCTGAAGCTGAGAGACATTAAGACCGACTCATGGACACAACTCTCACAGCAGAGAGCTAAATGGAGAGCGGCAGTCAAGTAATGAAAGCAGTCTTTGTCGCATCGCGACCGACAGCATGATGATGATGATGATGATGTCTACGTATATATATATATATATAAATATATATATATATCTATATATATATATATATATATATACATATAGTCATTCTGTTTCTAGCATTCACTCCCTTTCCAAGAAAGTTCCTTAAATCGTAATCGGTCTTTTCATGTTGGCAGACATGCCAAAGCGACTCTAGAGAGCTTGCTAAATAAATAAACTACAACGAATCCAACAAACTTATACCTGGCCTACTTACAGAGCTCTACATACTCATGAGGGTAACAGAAAGAATAGGGTGGGGAATAATAAAATAGTAGTGCAATAGGAACTAGCTGGTGCTGTATCGGTATTCCATCATTAAAGCTGCATAGTCCGATGAAAGCATACACTTTTCAAACCAAAACACTGACCTAGATTTGATTCGACATATCTAACTTAGACGCTGATACACTTATTGAGCATTTGTTGCCACATAGAAGGGAATGCTGAGTCAATTTAATAGAACCTGCTATGGTGTCAGAGTTCTGGTGTGCTTGCCAAAATTAATTTGACATATTTGCACTTCAAATATCTCAAATGTTAGCAATTTAAAATATAAGTTACTTCAAGCTAAAGTAAGATAGATTATAATGATCAACTTAATATATTTATCTCAGAAAATGATAAAAATTCAAAACCATATGACTATGCAAGTTTAACATATATCAGATCTATGAATGCCAGATCTATTCATAAATAAATCAAGTCTAGGTTGACACCTACCCCTGGTACAGACATTATATATAGTCATCAATAAAATAAACTGTTATAAAGGTATTAAATTGTCATAAAACTAACGATACTTTCCCTTGATTATTTATGTCCACAGCCTTCTAAACTACTAACTGAACTTGTATTATCTTATTTATTGTGTTATTCTTTTGTTTGTTTGTTCGGGTTTACGACATAGCAACATCTATGGATGGGACGGGTACTGACTTGTGACAGCACGCACTCATGGCGATTATTATAGTGCTGCCCCACTGGGAGACTAGGCCGGCTCCATGACCCGATATCCCAATCAGTTACATTATCCTGATACTGGGCTAACCAGTCCTTGTCCTATCAGTGTGTCATGGGCGTGATGACAATTATAAATAGGGAATATGGCACCCAGAGTAGGATTCCGATTTCGAACTTCAGACCTTCCCCATGGGAAGCATGCACTCTAACGATTCGGCCATCTCGACAGGTCTCATCATAATTGTGTCTCTGTAGAATTGTGTTACATTATTGCCTCTTTAAATAAATACAGTACTGGTTATGTTTTCATAACTAGAAAAGAATTCTGGGGCGGCGCGGCGCGCTCGTAGTTAGGGTTGGGGCCGGTGGTGGCGCCACCGATCCTCGGATGCAGGGAAGGGAGCAACTACATGGAGAATATTCAGTTCTAATAAAATATAATAATAATTTCCATTCCGACTCTTTATACTCCATAATGCTAATACATCACATAACTTGTTTTTTCCCTCTAGTTTCTGAAATAGATCAGTTTTCATGGACGACAAATCAAAACCTAACGTCTAAACTATGGACTACTCTGCAAGATTAAATCCTGGATACGCCTCCTACCAGACGGGATGGCCGAATGAGTTGAGTGCTCGTCTCCCTTTTTTGGGAGATCGTGGGATTCGAGCCCACAGGTTAGAACCCTACTCGGGTCAAACCAATGGTCTAAAACTGATGCGTGTCACTTCCTAGCCAGGCGCTTGGCATTATTAGGATATGGCAAGGACTGGTTGGCTCAGTGTCAGGATAATGTGACTGAGTGGGATATCAGGTCATGGTGCTGGCGTTCTGGTCTCCCAGTGGGGCAGCACTATAAAGTCACCATGAGTGTGCACTGTCACAAGTCGGTACCCATCCTGATATGACCTTAGATGTTGCCAGGAAGTAAAACCCCAACAACAAACCAACCAAAACCTAACCTCCAAACCATGGACTTCTCTGCAAGATTAAACTCTGACTGCGCCTCCTACTGGAGTCACCTGACCAGAGGGCCCGTATGCATGGAGCGGTGTTAGCGAGCCAAACCGCGTTTAGGGCAGGATTTCTGGTTTAGCGCCGAAAAGTTGGTATGCATGGAGCAGTGTTAGGCCTAACACCGCGAGTTTAAACTCAGAAATTCTAACTCTGCTCATAGCAGGTTTACAGGGGTGTTAGTGTTAGGTTAGTGTGAGGATGGTGCCCAAATCTATTCAATGCTATCATATTTGACAGAATTAAATACGCAATAAGTGAAATATCAGCAAATTAACCATAAATCCGAAGCGAAATTCACGCCGCCGGTACATCGGCGGAGATATTAATATTTTCGAATCGACGAATGTAAAGTAAACAAATCGCCGACGTCGATATCCATACTGTCCATCGCCGCCGCCGTATTGGCCCAAATCTATTCAATCTACAGAATTACATACGCAATAAGTGAAATTTGATTAAATTAACCCTAAAATCGAAGCGAGAATAACTCTGCCGCCACAGAGGCGGCGATATTAATATTGTCAAATCGAATCGACGAATGTAAACTAAACAAATCGCCGCCCGCCGGCAACAGGCTCAGCAATAGCTACTGGCTGGTGCCGGGCGGTGTTAGGTCCCAATTAGGCCCAAATCTATTAAATGCTATCATATTTAACAGAATTACATACGCAATAAGTGAATTTTCATTAAATTAACCCTAAAATCGAAGTGAGATTAACGCTGCCGCCGCAACGGCGGCGATATTAATATTTTCGAATCGACAAATGTAAACTAAATAGCGTTGCTCGCTGGCTACAGGCGCAGAGGGATTTCCCAAATCTATAAATACATTCACGCTTAGCTAACACTCACCGTTTAGGTGCCCATGCATACGGCTTCACATAGTTCTCGACGCCGCCGATAAACGGTGATAGCTACCCGTGTTAGAGGCTTAACACCACACGCCGCTAACACTGCTCCATGCATATAGGCCCAGGCCTTCCCCCGAGCCAAATCTCGTCTGCTTGGAGTGTATTCGCACCCACTGGGAAAGTAGTCACGTGATGGTGCGTGCAGCAGATGCTGGCTCCGATGGTTTGTCATTGTGCAGGGGTAATTGGGTGTGTAATGGTGCACACAGTGTGCGCTTTACTTAAGACCACGTGACCCAAGTCACGAGAAACTATCACAAACACATGGCTCCCTTTGCAGCCAAAAAAAACAGGGGGGGGGGGGAAGAAGATTAACAGTAAGCGCCCTCATAAACCGTATTCATAAACTTTATCGAAGGTTATGCCGGAATGCCTCAGACATGGTAGCTGAGTGGGTAGAGTGCAGGCTTCCCAGGCAAGGTCTGGGTGAGTGCACTCAGGGCCTCGCTCTCTGCCGAGTTAGGGGTCAGGGTTGGTGGTGGTGGCCACAGGTCAACCAGCTCTGGTGGTGGGCAGACCACTGGTGGTCATGGTAACCAGGAATGCTGAGTCCCTATTGGAGGAACTGGGAATGCTGCTTCCCTATTGGTTGAATAATGGCATGATCCTATACCAAGAATCCATGTACTATATATAATAAACCATAGGGGCTTGGACTCTCTCTTACACTCTTATTTTTGCTTTACCTTTTCTTTTTCTCCGTCTGTATTGTTTTTCACTTTAGCCTAGCTACATAGCCACAGACGCGAACACCGACCATACGCAAGTATCAATGTGTGATTGCATACTCATGGCGACTTCAGTGCTGTCCCACTGGGCCACCAGCACCAGGACTTGATATCATACTCAGTCACAGCAAGCCTAACCAGTCCATGCCACAGTTCATTAATTAATGCGTACTATGTTAGATATCGACAAGTATAAATTTCATGCCATTGGTTTGACTCAGTGTGTTTTAACCGACTTTCCGCGTTGGAAACCAGCCAGTGCTCTTAATAGACAATTCTGTAACACCCCCCCCCCCTTTGTTTTGTTTCTCAGATGAAAAGAAAAGAATATGATAACCGATAACAAATGTAGGCAGACACCAAACCATAGCTTGTCAAAATAAGTTAACTATTAAATACAGTATATATATATATATATATATATATATATATAATATATATATATATTATATATATATATATATATATATATATATATATATATGGGAACAGTATCCTACAACCAGCCAATAGCAATGGCAATGACTTATCAAATTTATACTTGTCGCTACCTAGCCTGGTGTTCTGCATTAATAGGATAGGCCAAGGACTGGTTAATTCAGTTCATGGTGCTCGTGGCCTGGTGTTCCAGTGGGGCAGCACTATAAAGTCGCCATGAGTGTGCACTATCACAAGTCGGTACCCGCCCTCATATGACCTTAGATGTTGCCAGGATGTAAAACCCAAACAAACGACTACATTTGGGACACGCTGGAGCATACGGACAAGTGAAAATTCAGACGGACAAGTGAAAATCACACCAGACTTGTCTATCTATCACTGAATATATATTATGTATTATATATATTCACTGCAGTGACCCAGATCCCTTGCAACGCACTAACATGCCTGGGGCCGATTGTTGACGCCGACCTGCAGTTCCGTAATTCAAACTGTCCCATTAAGCGATAATTAATCAAATAACATAGTATGCGGTCACTCTTCACACGCTTTGAATATGCGTCTTTGCCATGATGATGCAATAACATGTGAAGCGCACAGGCAAGTTCAGCCTGTTTTATCTCATCTATAAAAGCATCAAATTTTCAAAAGCTAAACCCTTATTTTGAACCTAGATATCGGACTTAGATACTGATGCATTTATTAAAGTTGCATAGTCCGATGGTTTTTAATTTCTGTATTTTTTCAGAGATAAATATATTAGATCGATCACTAGTATCTACTTTACATTAGTTCAAAGTTACTTTTATTTTAAATGGTAAACTTTTGAGATATTTTGAGTGCAAACATGGAAATTAGTTTTGGCAAGCTTGTCAAAACTCTGACACCATAGACTTCTGCAGTAACAGGTTCTGTTAAATTGTCTCAGTATTTATTGCCTTCTACGCAGAAACAAATGCTTAATAAGTGCATCAGTATCTAGGTTAGATATGTAAAATCAAATTTAGATAATTGGTTTGGGTTTGAAAATTGGATATTTCATCGGACTATGCAGCTTTAAGCATTTGATACAACATACAAGGGCATGTTTTCACTTCAAATATCTCCTAAGTTACTAGTTAGTCCTTTTAAATTAAAGCAAAATTACTTTAAACTGAAAAGTGATGTAAGTTACAATGATCAACCTAATATATTTATCTCAGAAAATAATAGAAACTCAAAACCATCGGACCATGCTACGTTAAAGATTGGCATCATTGGCTACATTGTTTGAACTTTGAGTTTGAGAACAGACATAAGTTATGTTGAAAAAGTCTCCCCTGTTCCCCTAATTTCACACTTTTAGTTACTTTTACAATTCTGAAATTGATGTCTGAACCAAGTTTGGTGCATAATTATCTGAAAAATTAATTATGTAACAGGCATAAAAAAATGTAGGCTTCATGTGTGTATAGTCCTGAATGAATATCATGAATTTCAAACATCTGAGACTTCAAATATTTAACTTAGAGACCCCTTAACTTTGGTTCAGAGCGAAAGTTGAAAAACAGCACTTTTGGGGGTCAATTTCATTGCATTATAAAGTCTCATAACTTTTGAACTAATAAAGTTATCTTAATAAAATTTGTATTTATTTGCTTCTCTTGCCATCCTTTATTGAGAGCAACAACAAAAATGCCATAAAAATCACTTTTATTTTTATCCATTGTGATACCTAACATTAGAGTATGTGTATTTGCAAGCAGTACACTCCTGGAATGCCACATGTCTGCCTGGTTGGAGTTTTCCCATCCTGGGAACATCCGAGGTAATAATACTAAGAGGACGGGTACCGACTAGTCAGTGCACAGTTTTGGTGGCTTTGTAGTGCTGCCACATCAAAATACCGTACTGAATACAACATGATACAATATCCCACTTAAACTGCATAGTCTGATGAAAGTAACAACTTATTGAAACCAAAATACTTCTCTAGATTTGATTCTACATATCCAAATTAGGTACTGATGCATCCATTGCATATAAGTTGCTGCGTAGAATGGCATACTCATTTTATTTTTTTTAAATTGAGGCTGTATTTATACTGTCCATAGCATATAAGCCCGTGTATCCAGGCTTGTTTTCAATGCTGGCCAGTTGTAGTGTTGGTGTTATCTTACCACACAGTAGCTGCTGATAAGTTATTTGATTGCCTGCATTTCAGTAGCAGATAGATAATTCGTTGGTATGGTTAGTAGCCTATGTTAGTTTTTTTTTGATTTTCTTGGCACATATGTATTTTATTTTGTTCTACTCTTATTACTAGACTAGCCTACTCCCATTTACAAATCATAGGCTTGTACGTAGCTGTGTGGTGTGTTATCTGGCTACTCCTTATTGTTTTGACTATAGCTATATACTAATGTTTTCAAATGAATTATTATCCTATTTTCTAGTAATTTCACTTTGGTTCTTTTGTGTATGTCATAGGTGGGGTGCAGCTTGTCTACTCTTAGACAGATGTTTAGGGCTGCAGACTAATCCATTTTAATTGAACCTGTTACTGCCGAAGCCTATGGTATCAGAGTAATGTACATGCCCCCTAATTAATTTGTTTTCACTTCAAATATCTCCGAAGTAAACCATCTATACTAAACAATCAACCTAATATACAGTAAAGCCTCTCTAACTGACCACCTCCACAGATCGACCACTCTCCTATATCAATCGTTTTATGTGGGTCCCAAACGACTGCCCATACAATACCATTGTAATGAAATGAAAAACTCCCTAAACCAACCACCTCCATAAACAGACCATTTAAAGGCAGTTCCATGGTCGGTCGATTTACAGAGGTTTTACTGTATTTATCTTTAAAGAATGGTAGAAACTCAATATGATTTGACCCTAGATAGAGGGACATGTAATAAGGATGATTTTGAAGGTTTGGAATATCTATTATAAGGAGAAAACATTGCACATATATACTATTCTAGAGGTTTACCATTGACAGGATGTTGGGATGTTATGTCTTAGAAACATCTATGGTTATATCAGGGCGGGTACCGACTTGTAACACTAACAAAAAACTCGACTGACTGATCTGTGTGCACAATCTAAACTCGGTTGGGTAATTACCTGTGAATACAAGGTGCCAAAGATATCCTGATGCAGGCTTAGAGCGTATCCAAATTAGTTGTGAATAACTAACAAGAGAATAAAAGTAGGTACTCCAAACTGCATTTTTCTTTTCATGAAGCTAATTTGCACATGGCACAGTTGGAAAGCTTTAATCATTCTCATTACAAATATATATAATAATGGAAAATTGGTCTATTAGTCCATGAATTATGGATTTTTTAATATTTAATTTTTGCCCTTAATTTTACACACATTTTTAATGATTCTGCAAATGCTTAAGTCCTGATGTTTGAAGCTGCTGCTGAAGGCAAATCACATTTTAATCACATCATTATAATTTTAACTTATTATACTAGTATACATTCTAATCTCAAATTTTTTTTCAGACTGTACAAATAAATATTTGTTGAGCAATTTGACATCAAACATGGCAAATTGTGTGATTTTCACTAATATCCTTAATAAAATCTTTAGAAAATTTATCTATCTGGTTCTGTTTGAGATATCAACTTGATTTATGTATCAAAACGATCAGAATGCAAATATCTATAATGTGATCACATTACCTTTAAGCTATATCATCATGTAAAAAATTGAAAAAAGTTGATTACTCTAATTAGCATACCCATCCTGTGGTTAAGTCAAAACTGCTGAGAGTGAGTGCTAAATGGTGGTTAACAATATAGACAGATTTGTAGAGAAAGAATTTGTGTATGTAATATTATATTTACGATCGTTGCAAAGTTTTCAAACCTCAATTTAGTTTTTCCCCGCCCAAAGTCGGTCGTAATGGATATGAAACTAAAGCTAGTGATCTCTACTTTACCGTGAAAGTTATTTTTAGCTCTGATGCACTCACACGCAGCATACAACATCCCAAGAGGGGTAGTGTGCTGAGAGCAAGTCTCCTATTTTTTCCAATGGCCAGTCAGCATCAGCAACCAGTCCTTTGTTTAGAGTACCTAGTAAAAGAAATAATAACTACCACTCTATAACACCTGACTGAGGCAATAAAACTATATATATATACTAACCACAAAGCTATGGTTGACCGAGACAATTTATATGAATCATGCAACCATTATCTGCATCATCCAAAATCCACTACTATCTGTATCAGAAAGTCATACCCATTGTATTAATACATCCTCACAGGTATGATCAGCAAATCAATGATATAATCTATATAAATGTGTATTCTCCAGTCAGCATGTACAAAACAAGGACCCTTGGCGATGTTGTTGTTTCCAATGTCCCTTTCTAATGCCTGATTTCAACCCGCTATTGACATATTGTTCATAGTGTAGTAGTCTGTACATGAGCCCCACTACCACACGGTGGCGGCAGACACTACGCTGAACACCTACGCAGTTACACTGCCCTCTACTGCGTGTGGTTAGCTCACCCCCCACCCACCTATAGAGGCGATGTGGGACCTGGCGAGTTAGGGGGGGGGGGGCAGTTGACACCACGGAGAGCGGATCGATTTTGGTAATAAACCAGTTGGAAGCGTACTGTACTAAATCTTGGCGTTCTTCCATGAGTGTGTGGCAGTGTGGAAGACTGTGGGTCACATCACAATAGCATCTCATCAATAAATAGTTCATATGCACCATAATTGTTAAGGCCGGCAGACTGGTGCTGACAAAAGATATTATTCAACTGGAATAAAAAGAAATTGAACACAAAAACCCCCCAAACTCTACATTCAGGTGCCTCTCCCTCCCAGAGACTACCTATTCCAGCCTACACTCACAGGAACTAGGAGTACCTCATGGCAGCATACTGGCCGTGACCCTTTTCGGGGTCAAGATCAATGGTATTGCTGCTGCTGTAAAGTGGGCGGGAGGGGTCTCCTGTAGTCTTTTTGTGGATGACTTTGTTTTATATTACAGCGGTGCTAACATGAATGTCATGGAGAGACAGCTACAACCAAGCATAAATGGGATCCATCGATGGTCAGTTCTGAAAGGTTTCAATTTTCCAAGACCAAAACAGTCTGCATGCACTTCTGCCTGCTGCATAGAATGCATGCAGAACCGGAGCAGACCCTTGATGGGGATCCCCCTTAAAGTTGTTGAGAAAACCAAATATCTGGGCCTCATTCTCGATGCAAAATTGTCTTTTGTGCCACATATAAAGTACCTGAAAACAAGATGCCCGAAAGCGCTAGATATTCTGAGGGTGCTGTCGAGCTCAGAGTGGGGAGCGGGCAGAGATGTTCTGCTCTCCATGTACAGAATCTTGGTTCGGTCACGAGTGGATTACGGCAGCATAGTATACGGTTCCGCAAGGAAATCATATATTGGGCTGCTAGACATGATCCCCCACTGGGGACTGCGCCTGACCCTTGGGGCCTTCCGCACCTCACCGGTTCAGAGCCTCTACGTCGAAGCCAATGAATCATCACTTAATAACAGGAGAATCAAACTGGCCATGCAATATGCAGTCAAGATAAAAACTAATGCATTGAATCCTGCACACAATTGTCTATTCGAGCAACATAATGAATCCAGGTATGAAGCCAGGCCGAATTACATCCGGCCACTGAGGCTCCGAATGAAACCTCATTTGGAGGCCTTGGGTGTGGATTTGGACGTGTTGGAGGATGCCAAAGTCCCAGAACATCCCCCGTGGTCGTTGAGAAAGCCATTGGTTATCCTCCAACTCACGGAACTGAGGAAGTCTGGGGACACATCCACTCGAGTACCAAGGACTGCCTGCAGAGATTCAAGGCCTGTTTGCAGACCACCTCCCCATATACACTGAAAGCCGGGCAGCTGCTGTGGCAGTCTGCCGACGGGAAAAATTTGGCGCACGTTTGCCCGAGCAGAGCTCGATTTTCACTGCAGAAGCCCAAGCACTCCTTCTCGCATTGGAGTGTATCGAGGTATCCAACCACACTAACTATGTTACATAGTGATTCGTTCTCTTGCCTCTTGGCTGTTGCTGGACTGAAAACAAATCACCCGATTCTAGCAACGGTCATTTATAAAAATGAACCAACTGACAACGAATGGGTATGACATCCACCTATGCTGGGTGCCTGGCCATGCCGGCATACAAGGAAACGAACGAGCTGATCGGGCTGCGAAGAAGGCCCTGAACTGTGATCTTATACCGTGTCCGATCCCTCACTCTGATCTGAAACCACTAATAGCCACCCACATAAAATCCAAATGGCAACATGAGTGGGATGAAAACATTAATAAACTAAAAGAAATTGAACCATCTGTGGGAAAGCCACCAAAGACTCATGCGGGAGGTCGGTGGGACCAAGTGGTCCTTAGCCGCTGCCGTATTGGCCACTCGTGGCTTACACATGCTTTTCTGCTCAAGGGGGAACCTCCCCCTGAATGTATTGGGTGTCAGTCCCCGCTGACACTCAAACACATTTGACTAAGTTGCATTGATTTTTTGGCCCTGCACCAACAGTTCTATACTGCAGACAGTATGCATGACCTTTTTACTAAGGTAAAACAGGAGCTTTCTAATTTAATGAGTGTCTATTGGCACATAATTGATTGTCTGCCTTTACATGTAAAAGCGATGGTTTGAACAAAAAACAAACATTTTTCGCCGTGAATTTGGCCAATGCTGCCAGCCTGGTGTAAAGCAACCACCAATTAATCTCCTAGGGAACCAGCTTTGTTTATTGCCTGATCTATACCCTGGGCTAGGACAATGGGGCTGCAAATTCTGGGCGATAAAGCAGCAGATTGGGTATTCTCCTGCTTCTGCTAAACACCCAACTACTTGTCGCCTGCTCTACCAAAATGACATGTCTAAATAAGTGGAAATGCAGCAGTTTGTTTGCTTGTTGTTGTAACATCTAAGGTCATATCAGGACGCGTACCCACTTGTGACAGCATGCACTACTATATAGTGCTGCCCCACTGTGAGACCAAGTCGCCGGCACCATGACCCAATACCACACACAGTCACATTAATCCTGATACTGTGCTAACCAGACCTTGCCCTATTCTAATAATGCCGAGCATCAGACTAGGTAGCGACAAGTATCAATTTTGTAAGTCATTGGTTTGACTGAGCTAGGATTCGAACTCATGACTTTCCACTGTTCGTGAAGTCTGCGCTTTATCGATCCTGCCACCGTGTCCGGTGAAATGCAACAGTTATTCACAAAACTCAGTGGGGCATCCATTTTGAGTCATGTAACCATGAGTATTCTTAACTTCGCCATCAGATAGTGCCACTGATATGGTTTACCGCATAATGGTACAGATCGATTCCACCAGATGGTGGCACTATTTTGAAATGGGACCGTGCATGAGTCCGGTATATAGCAGAGAATGTGATGTATAAAGAATACAGACATTATGTAAATGGTACCCGGATCTTTTCTCCTTTCATCATATGGTTTTGTGAATTGTTGGCTGGGTGTTGTTGGAGCAACCTGGACTACTGGTAATCCAGACTGAAGCAAGCCAAATATGGGTTCAGGGCAGCACACAGTCGTCGTCCCACCAGTTACTGCTCAGTTACAGCCCCATGCCATCACCTCTGGCAATTTGGATTTCTACCTTGTGTATAATGTTGCGTTCATATGAACTGGTAAATATGGTGTTTCCCACTTCACAACTGGTGAATTGCATTCACTTGACTTCACAACTGGTGAAAACCACCTGTGAACTGGAGATTTTTTAAGCAGCTCGACATTCACCACTTTTGAAGAAATGGCAGCGAATGGAGAAAAGTTGCATGGTAAGGTTCCATAATAAATTGACAAAAATATGTTTGTAATGAAACCATTGTCCATGATGTGTCATCTTAAAACAAATCATACATGGTGTATAATATGGTAGTGCATGCTATCTACCATAAACGTGCAGTTTACATGTTATTTACGCATGTATTGTAGTTTGCCTCTATTATCGCCCAGCCTGAAACGTTCAATTCTTTTAATCATAGACCACAAAAACTTGCTCAAAATTAATTATTTCAATAATATTTGATTAAATCTATGTATCTAAACTTAGATTCTCTGTTAATATAATGGTTACACCATACTAAAAAAACTAAAGCCTTCTGGAGTCCATATTGGCGTTGTTTACCGTGAATTGTCAAATGAACGCTCTCAGTTTACATGGTCGTGTTCACTGGAAGTAAGTGGGAAGTTCACCATATTCACCAGGGGCCATATGCATGGAGCGGTGTTATCGACACAAAACGCGTTTATGGCGGGATTTCTGGTTTAGCGCCGAAAAGTTGGTATGCATGGAGCAGTGCTAGGGCTAACACCGAGCGTTTAAACTCGGAAATTCTAACTCTGCTCATAGCAGGTTTACAGTGGTGTTAGTGTTAGGTTAGTGTCATGATGGAACCCAAATCTACTCAATGCTATCATATTTAACAGAATTACATACGCAATAAGTGAAATCTTATCAATTTAACCCTAAATGCGAAGCGATATTAACGCTGCTGCCGTAGCAGCGGCGATATTAATATTTTCGAATCGATGAATGTAAAGTAAACAAATCGCTTCCGCCGCAGCGACGTCGATATCCATACTGTCGACGTCAAGTATAAATGGCCGCCGCCATCGCCGCCGAATCGGCGGGAATTTCTTACGCCCAAATCTATTAAATGCTGTCATATTTAACAGAATTACATACGCAATAAGTGAAATTTAATCAAATTAACCCTAAAAATGAAGCGATATTAACGCTCCCCCCGCATTGGCGGCGTTATTCATATTGTCAAATCGAGGGATTTCCCAAATCTATAAATATTCATGTTTAGCTAACACTCACCGTTTAAGTGCCCATGCATACGGCTTGACATAGTTCTCGACGCCGCCGATAACTGGTGTTAGCTACCCTGTGTTAGAGGTATAACACCACACGCCGCTAATACTGCTTCATGCATATGGCCCCAGGATGCTATGAACGCAGCATAACTTACAGGCCAGTTGCTCTCATGCCATGTCTATGTGGTGTGGGTAGTTAACAATCCCTTGGGTCGGTATCAACAAACTGTCTAATGGTGAAAACAAGACTATTCAGAATTATCCACGATAGGCTGCATACAAAAATCTTCTAGAAGAAATTCCAACCTGGAATTTTACTTTCATAATTAACTAGCATAAAATCTGTGGTACACGCAAACTTTAAAACTTGCTCCTGTGGAGGGATACTTGGGCCTTCGATCCATAAAACTACAGGTTTAGAATAATTTTAAAAACTTAATGAGTAAAGAATTTATTGGAGTAAACAAAAAAAAGATATAAGATATAAC